>PVJL010000825.1:0-334490 GCA_004026885.1 Lyroderma lyra
CCCCCCCCCCCCCCCCCGCCACAAAAAAGCTTCCATTTTTGGTAAACCACATACTCACTCAGAACACATGACCGGGACTTCAGACCTCTGCCACCAGAGGGCAGTTTCCCATAATTTTAGGGCTGAACTGTGTACCCCCAAAATTTGTAAGTTTTAACCCCCAGTACCTCAGAATGTAACTGCACTTGAAGAGGTCTTAAAGAGGTGACTAAGTAAAAAATAAGACTGTTAAGATGAGGCCCTAACCCAATATGATTGCTGTCCTTATAAGAAGGGTGGGTTCAAGTGCACAGAGGGATGACCATGTGAGGCAGCAAGAGGGCAGCCATCTCTGCAAGCCAAGGAAAGAGGCCTTGGAGGAAACCAGCTGTGCTGGTGTGCTGATCTTGCACTCTTGGCCTCCAGAAATAAATGTCTGAGAAAACAAATGTCTGAAGCACCCAGACTGTGGTACTGTGTTGCGGGAGCTCTAGCTCAAGGTTTTAGCTCTTTGGAGTGATGAAAACCTTTTAAAAGCTGAATGTTCAAAGACAGATGTACATAAAGCAAAAATATACATCAGTGAGGTATTATACATCAGAGGATGGTAGAAAAATCACAAAACTCAAGAGACAGGAGATCTGGGTTTGACTGCCAGTCTAGTTACTACCTGATGGTGTAACCTTGTATTTAACTTCTCTGACCCTGTTTCCTCACCTGTGACAGGTAATAAATCCTACACGTCATAAGGTGGTACAAGGACTAAATGAAGTGAGGAAAAACCACATGGCAGAGTCAGGAGCATAGACTATGTTATTAACAAATGTTAGCTGAGTCTGAATATTAACAACATCTAGCCACTGAGAGAAAAATATTTAATGCAGGAGATTCTTTCTTAAATGCAACTTCATCACAAAGTCATCAACTGGTATTCTAATTTACAAATCGTTTATATGCAAACTGTTGGCCAAGAATTGATTCTTCAGTTCTTGATGATCCTAAACTGAAGAGAAAAATCCAAGAACCAAGTCCTGGGGAAGATGTGATCACACTAAGCCCACAGCCCTTTTTCACATTACTATGAAAAAAATGATTCATACTATAGAATGAGTCATTTGAGCTTTGAAAAGAAAAGGGGAAAATTAGTTCAGATAACTCAAGAGTTTTACACTTTGGCCCACCACTTACCCCTACTGTTCCAATTTTCAATTTGAATTTGCTTCCTCCTTTCATGGCACCAAAGAGAGGCAATGTAAGCTTTTTAGTTTTGTTTTCAGCATCTGCAGTCTGACTGCCAGTCCTAGGAACAAGGAATAATTATATGTATCTATTCCAATGAGGCCAAGGATTTCTCTAAAAACATCATGACATTGACAAGAAACTTGACCAAACAATTTCCACAAAATGAATATCTAAGCATACACTAATAAGAGGTATTCAAGCCAGCAGAGTCTGAACTGATGACTACTGATTGTCACAGACATGGATTTATTAAGGACAAGATGAGGCTGCTACCTTAGTCTAGTCATTTGCGATATGCTACACGACTTCACATACATAAAATGATGCCTACAGGACAAAAACCACTGGCAAAGGAGAATATATAAGACATGACCCCATCCCCACTAAGTTGCAGGAGATGGATCCATGAGGTAAAGCCCTATTTTCTAACCACCAACCTCTGAAGAGGACTCACAATGTCTTACTTACCTGAAGTCCACATTTTCAAAACCACACCCAACAGCTCTAAACACAGAAGTTTAAAAAAAAATAATGGGGAGTTCCCTGGTGGTGTAGTGGCATAGGGCTTTGGCACTGGCACTGTCGGTGCTGCAGCCTGGGTTCAATTCCCGGCCAGGGAACTGCCCATACACACACACACACACACACACACACACACACACAGGGAACTGCCCATACACACACACACACACACACACACACACACACAAAATAATAATGGTGTGTGTGCCTGTGTAGGGAGTGGGAGGCAAAATACCCGGTGTAGTGAATAATAATAAAGACATAATGAAAGACCCTACAATGTTGAGTTGGTCAACATTCTCATTGGCTGGACATAGTTCTAAAAGCTAAGCTCACTAAGGTAAAGGTGAAGCACAGTAAAATGAAGAGATTGTAGACATTAGAAAAAAAAGAGAGGGGGATCAATAATTAAAAGGATGGCAGCTAAGTTGATAAAGCACTCACACAGAGGTGACAATGACAAGAGAGCATGAGGAAAAAGCATTATGTTCTCTTCACACTGACCACAGGACAGCCCTGCAATGCTGGAATGTAAGAACAGCACTGGCCCTTCTGACTCACAGGCACTCATACAAGAAACTGACCACCCTGCTCCACTGTGAAGTCCTATTTGCCACTATGGTCTTCTTTTACCCAAGTCTTACCCTTCAGTGGTGCTCTTAGGCCTAGCCTCACCATGCCCTCTCTCTACCAGAGACAGACCCATTGCTTTACTAAGACCACCAGAAGAATCCTGTCTGCCTGTCCTTAAAGGTCCTTTGCCAAATCATTATTCTTCAAGCCCCTCCCCACAGGCCTCAGGAAGGTGTGTGCATAGAAAGACAAAGGCAAGAGCAACAGTTACTTTTCAGCTCCATTAAATAACTTGGCTGGCCTGGAGGTGTGAATGTTAGGTAGAAAAATGAGGACTTCATTTTTCTTTTACTGAAACTTCAGCTAAATTGTTTTGCAGACATGGTTCAACAGACACAATGGGTGAGAAAGCCAACAAATGCTACCAGTACCACCAGGTTCCAGAAATGGGCTAACCACAGACTTAGGGAACAGAATGCCTCCCCACTAGGACAACCTGGCTATTTCAAGATTGATGACCTACCCCTTGGGCTGGCCTGACTCTTAAATGATCCGCACTTGCTACCCTCTGGGCTGACGCCTTTCTCGGGCTCAGCCCGTTCAAATAAATTGCTTTGTTTTGCTTACTTCAGCCTCGTTGCTTCCCTCTTGGCCTCAAACCTAATAGTGAAGATGCCCAAAGGAGATGACAAAGCAGAAGATGGAATCACAATCAAGAGCTGCTTGTGTGGGAAAGGGGTAGAATTAAGTAGAAAATCTGCAAGTTCAACCCTAAAGTGGTAAGAGGAGGGGGAAGAGACACAGCATCTGAAGGCCACCCTCTTAAAGTAGAAAGAGGAAAAACTAGGTAGGTGCATGGACAGCAAGAAGGGAGGCTCTGGAGGAAGCTGCTATGTCGCCCAACTCAAAACCCCTCAAAGGGCTGCCTTATCAAGTTAAGAATTACAGAGTTGTATTTAAAACTCACAGTTAATTTGTTTACCCTGGACTATGCCTCCCGAATTTTTACCTTTTCTCCACAAAAATGATATTACCAACAGTTGTTAGGTATAAAAGAAAAAGTAAGTGCTATTCATTTAATCTTTGCAATATCATTACTTCTAATTTACAGATAAGGAAAGCAAAGATCAAAGAAGTTACATAATTTGTCTTAAAATGCCAAAAAGTAATTGATAGAGCTGAGAAGGAAACCCAGGAAGTCTAATGCTAGTGCTAACCTACCTCTCACTACCGGTAAGGTAACTCAAAAATCATTTGGGTCAAGCAGAATTTTGTGGACTGATCTATGAATCACTGTATTAAATATCCAAACTGCCCATAAATCTTTCAACAAACTTTCTAGTGATTTAGGGATAAATTTTCTGTACAGATGATCAAGGGCTCCAGAAATATTTTATCTTTGTATCTTTATAACAAGAGCTACCTCTCAACATCTGCATATTCTACTGTGAAATGCCCCCGGCATCAAGTTGCAGGTTTTGTACACAGGGGTGAGGGGCTGAATAAATGCTTACTGACAATCCAAAGCAGTAATGTCCAACAGAACTCTCTGCAGTGATGGAACTGTTCTATATCTGTGCTGTCCAACACAGTAGTCACTAGCCACATGCGCCTAGTGGGACTGAGGAACTGAATTTTCAATTTTATTTAATTTAAATATTAAGTGTGATTATTGGGTGCTGTGCTGGACAGTACAGATCTTAAGAAAACAAGAAACTTTCTATAGTCCACTACCTTCATAAGTGAGTGAACCCACCTAGGCAGCACCACTTTTTGAGATGTCCACCTGGACTCTGCTCACTGGGGGTTGCTTATTTCTAAAATGACCTACTCAACATTTTCAGTATGTATTGAGGCCACAGAGAACAAAATTTTACAATAGTGCCAAGAGTGAAAGACTAGAGAGTTATTTCTCTCTCTCTCTCTCTCTCTCTCTCTCTCACACACACACACACACACACACACACACACACACACTCTCACTCACTTACTCTCACTCATATATACTAGCCAAGTTTGGAAAAATTAGTCTCAAAAACTTATTTACAAATTACTCAAAAATCTTTTAGCTATCTACAAGGAATTAGGTTAATCTCTTCCAATAATTTCTTTAAAATCAGTTATCAATACAATCAACTTCAAGGGATTATGCTTTCCTCTCTTTTTAAAGGAAGAAATCACACTTTTAAAGAAGTATTTTAAAAAAAGTATTTATATTACACAATTGTCAACTGGTTCTTAGGAATGACAGATACAGGTGTTAAAATGACAATCTACACTAATACTTTTCAGCTGTGGTTTTAAAATCATAGATAAAAATGGCATTACACTGTAGTATTTGTATTTCTCTTATGAGTGAGGTTGAGCATCTTCTTATGCAGCTAAGAGCTATCTGTGTTTCTTTTTTAGTTGCCTGTCAGTTGACATATTTGTCCATTTTTCTCTTGGGTAGATGATTGTTTGCTTACCATTCACTGGTCTGTATATATTAGGGAAATTAGCCTTTTGTATATGTTCCTCTTTAAAATTTACCCTGCACTAAAAGATGAAGTAAAAAATTCAGAGCCTTCCAATGAAAGAGGAATTAATACACTTTTCTCTAAAAATCCTGTAGCATTTATATTAAATGTTTTTTAGTTACTGAAAACCACTGTCTTCTGTACTTTAAGAGTTTCTTATATTCTATTTCTACTAAAAAAATGATTATCTAAAAAGATAAAGACAGAAATCAAAATGTTATCTATGCAAATATGCTTATTTAAAATTCCAAGTATATATCAGGGTAATCATTTTGTAAGTTACATAAATGTCTAATCACTATGTTATATACCTGAAACTAATATAATATTATATGTCAACTGTAAATGAAAAATAAAAACTTTAAACAAAATTTTTAACCTTTTTTTTTTTTTTTTTTTGCTTTTTGGTATGTGGGTAGCTCCCTGGCTGGGAATCGAACCCAGGCTGCAGCGCTGACAGCGCCAGCACCGAAGCCTTAAGCCGCTACACCATCAGGGAACTCCCAAAAAAAAAAAATTTTTTTTAAATAGGTAGTGATTACACAGGAAAATAAAATTTTTTAATAAAATTCCAAGTATAACTAAGACTTACTTTTTTAGTTCAGGAATCTCTGCTGGCTTTACAATTTTTATCAACCCTTTAAGTCTCTGTAGTTCTTTCCTCAGTTCAAAAGTTCTCAGGTGAAGTTTCTTCCGGGACACACCATCTAATGCACTCCCTGACTTCATTTCTGACATGAACGCATCTAAAGAGTCTTGAGAAGGTGACTCTGATAAAGCTGTCAAGAAAGAGATAATACATGTTTAGAAAGATGGCCTCAAATGTTTCCAAATTCAGCCACAGTTTCAATAGAAACATCACTAACATAGAGCTGGACAAAGGACATTTACTGATACTAGGAATAAAGAAACAGGTTACATGTAGGAGACCATGGGACATCACCTTGCCTCAATAGGCTTCATTCCCTTCATCTATTAAATAAAGAGGTTAAAACAAATAATTTATAACATTCCTTCTAGTTCCAAAATGCTATGCTGCTCCTTAGAAAGGCTCCATATTCTGTATGATATATCTTATTCACTAGTATAGCCCAGTGCCTAGCATAGTGTCTACAAATAGTAGATGCTCACTCAGTAAATGTTTAATGAGTCATTCATTGCCTTACCTTTGCTTGAGGCTTTCAGCCTCTCAGAAATTTCAGAGAGTTCCCTTTCAGCATCATTTAACTTTGCAACCTGTAACACTCAAATGAACAGGGTTAGCAAATGTTTTTCTTCTTTCAAATTATGGTAGCTTTCTCCTCTTATTGTTACTATTGTTACAAATTTTATGAGAATTAATTCAGAGTCCAGTTAAATCTGTTCCTTATGGAGTTAACATTTGTTTATTTAATTCTAACTGAATTAACTTCTGAATTAAAGGACTAAGAATTTAAAAGAAGGAAAGTATAGAACACAGACTATTTTACTCAAAAGAAAAAGCTCAAGGTATTTGCTTTCGATGATAAATAAAAAGGACAGATGCTGGGTAATGTTTTAAGCTCTGAATACTAGTTAATATAGTGAAAACACTGCTACCTATGATAATTTAATGAATGACATACTGTTTGTTTAAGACCATTATCAAACTATACTCTACAAAATTCCTTTCACAATTTTTGACTTCCAGAAGTCGAAAGTCAATTTCACCTCAGAATGCTCCAATTTGGAACTCTTTCTTTTCTTTTTTGGGGATTATCATATCCAAAGAATGCATACTAATGGACCAATATTCACCTCGAGGTAAACAGGGTCTCTAGCAGCAAGTCAAACTTGTTTCCAGCTTGCATAAGACCAGTTGTTTGTTACCATCAAATTTGCAGATCACAAAAATTACACTTCAGTACCAAATTTCAATGGTACTGCTTTAAAAATTATTCTTTCAAAAAAATTAAATACATCATTTTATTTAAAGAAATTAAACTACCACAGCTACTTCTATAAATGAAACTTGCCAATGATTCAAAGGTCTCTGGCTTCTCATCAATCTTCCCAGCCTTCTTCATTCGATTCAGACGTTTCTTCTCAACCAGGCCAGTCCGATCAAGAAATGTATCATCATCACTATCATAAAAGTCTTCATCTTCCCAATTCTTGGCTTTCCTTTTACGAGATACTAGAGGAAGATGAAGTAAGTTATATAATAATAAGATAAGTTTAAAAAGAAAAAGGAAGAAGCAACTAACCAACCAGCTTAAAATAGCACCATTATTAAAAGACAGAATTCACCAAGGGCCAAACTACACATGAAAACAAAAGGCTAAACCTGGGAGACACTATACTAAGTGAAGTAAGCCAGACACAAAAGGACACATACTGCATAATTCCACTAATACATGGAAACTAGAGTAGTCAAATTCATAGACAGGAAGTAGAACATTGGTTGCCAAGGGTCAAGAGGAAGGAAGAATGGGTATTTAGTGATTATGGGTACAGAGATTCAATATGGGAGGATGAAAAAGTTCTGAGATGGACAGTGGTGATGGTTGTACAACATGTGAATGTATTTAATGCTATTGATCTATACACTAAAAAAATGCTCAAAGTAGCAAATTTTGTTATGTATATTTTACCACAATAAAAAAAATTACTTAATGAGCAAAAGGCTCTTAAAAATCAATGAGGAAAATAAGAAAAAAAAAGAGGAAAAGGACAATAATTAAAAAGAAAATTTGAAAAATAAAAGTAGTTCATCATAAAATAATAATTTTTTAAAATACAAATTAAAACAACGAGAAACCACTTCTCACCTATTAGACCATAAAAAACATAATAACCAATTTGCAAGGGTATGGAGAAATGGACTCTCAAACGGTTGGTTGGAATGTACATTGACATAATCTTTTTTATGTTTCCTTTTACAACACCTGTTAACATTAAATGTACATTGATCCAACAATTCCACTTCTAGGAATTTATCCTATAGATATCAATGCAATATTATTTGTAACAGTGAAAATCTAGAAAACCCATCAACAGGGGACTTGGATAGCTATTAGTTTTTTGTCTACCCTATATCATCTTACTCCCCTTGTTATGGTAAAATTACTCCTTTTCCTCTAGAAAACTCCTTCCCACTTCCTTCTGGATTAGGGGTAGACATGTGACCAAAGCCCGATCAATTAGAATCCTTCCTTCGTATTTATATTTAGTCATAGGGAAAAAGAAGCTCTTTCCAGTGAGGGTAATAAAGTTAGAGGATATAAATCGAGGACTATAAGCATCCACCTTTTCCATGGGGTAAGAATGTATCTACAAAATAAAAGCATGCACTCCTGAGACAGACTTGCTCACAGCTACACACACATACACAGATTCCATGTGTCCTGGTAATATCAAGTTCTGGTTTGCTAAGACTAAGTTCTGCTTCCAGAACTTAAGGCCCTAGTCCTTCAGTACTGAGAGCTATTCTTCCCAGCTTCGTAAGCCAATAACCTTTCCCCTTAAGCTAATATGATTTGGGTTTCATTATTTGCAACCAAAGTAGTCCTTGATTAGTATCACCTTGATAATGTCCAGGTTAAGATGGTACCTTGAACATACATTATCGAATTCACTCTTTCCCCATATCCCACTAAAACTGCAGTAAAGAGATCATTTTTTAAAATGCTAATCCAGAAAGAGGGAAGAAAGAGAAGGAACAGTAATACCCAATTGTTGGATATTAGAAAGCAAACAGGGAGTTCCCTGGTGGTGTAGTGGCTTAAGGTTTCGGCGCTGGCACTGTCAACACTGTGGCCTGGGTTCAATTCCCAGCTAGAGAACATAACCCGCACCCCCCCCCAAAAAAAAAAAAAAAAAAGCAAACAGATGAGTGGAAGCTAACTTAGCAGAGCTAAAAAGATGAATCCTAAAAGCAGGAAATGTTGAGAAGCAATCTGATTGTACTGCAGAATCTTCCAAAAGATGGATAGCAGTGCTGAAATAAGGAGGACCGAGCAAAAGCTGGTGAGAAATAGATTCTCCCCCTGCCTATACAACTCCTTCCCACCCCCTGAAAAAATCCAGAGGTTAATCTCTAGAAAGGGTAGGACAGGAAGTCTCTGAACTGTGGGTTGACTAATACAGCTGAGGGCATATGTATTCTAGAAACAGTACTGTCCTGAAAATAGCTGAATGCTGAGAAGCCACCCAGCTACCTTCCACCATTGAGCTCTAGGAGTGCTTACTCGTTTTGCAGAAGACGGGAAGAGTACTCTCTGGGGAATCCTGACAGCAGAAGAGGAAAACTGTAAGGATGCTTACATGAGGAGTTCCTCAACAAAAAGCCCACCCCACTATTCTAAAGTATAGCTCAAAATTAACAAACCCCATCTCTCTCTATGTGTGTGTATATATATGAAATTTTGTCCCCAAATGAGAACCTACAACCAAGAATTATATGACACCTGAGGAAAACTAACATTTTTCTTTTAGGGCTTTTAGAGGCTAGAAACCAAAACAAACAAACAAAAAAAGCAACATCGAGAAAACAGATTAGCAGAGAGATGAGATCATTACAATCATGAAACAACAAAATACTATGCTTTAAAATAAAAATTCAAAAAGAAGAGCTTTGGAAATTAAAATCTTGATAGCAAAATAGAGACTGAAAGATAAAGATGCAGAAATCTCCCACTAAGAACAAAAAGACAGAGACAGAAAAAAAGAAGGAAAAAAAGACAAGAAACTTAGATGGTTTGTCCAAGAGGTTCAATTTCTAAGTAACAAAATGCAAGAGACAACTGAGCAAATGGAAGGGTGGAAAGGTTAATAATACAATTTCAGAAATGTTCCTAAACTGCCAAGATTTCCAGATAAAAGACCCAACAGACACCCAGAAAAGTGGGTGAATAGACCCACAGAACGGTACATCATAGTTAAGTTTCAGAACCTTCAGAACAAAGGGAGATGTTGGCAAACTTCTAGTGAGAGGGGAAGAAGATGACATACGATAACTCAGGAATCTGAACAGTTTAGGACTCCTATAGCAACACTGGATGTAAGATAGTAAGAAAATGCCTTAAAAGTTGTGAAGGAAGTTACTTCCAATTTAGAATTCTATTTTCAGCCAAACAACGAACCACGAGTAAAGCTAGAATAACTGTATTTTCAGAATGAAGGGTTTAATCGTTTACTTGCTATATATCCTTTTCAGGAATCCACTACGGGATGCCCACCAAAAAAAGAAAGTAGACCAAGAAAAATGAAAGATGTGAAATGCACTGAATCCTATTATCATTCATGTCCTCTATTTATGAGCTTTTTAACCTGCTAAAATTACAGAAGGATGTGCTCCACTAAAACAAGGGAATAAGCCAAGAAATCTGAGAATATGAGAATCAAGAAACAGAAATTCCAACCCTAGAGAAAGGAAAAGGCAACCTCAAGGATGACAGCGAAGTGAAGTTCCAGATGACTGGTCTGCGGCAGGTCTAGAGAGCAGTAAGCCCTAAAAGGAGTAGAGTACTCTTCAGGAAAAATGTCTCCAAAAAAGTTAGAACTGATGTATTACTTAATATGATTGACCATGTGGAAAAACACTGAAAGGTGTAGGAAGAATGAGTAAGAGGCATAAAAATAATCAAACACATGAAAAAACAAAACACAAGTGTTTTTTAAATTAAAATATAGTTAATACAAAATATATTAGTTGCAGTGTACACATGGTTATTCAACTTTTATATATCCAATGAAGCGACAGTAACCATCTGACCCCGTGAAAGGTTACTAGGACATTACTGACCACATTCCCTGTGGTGTGCCTTACGTCCCTGTGGCTTACAGATTTTTTAACTGGAAATCTGTCCCTCTCATTCCCCTTCACCTTTTGGCCCTTCCCTTTACACGCTTCCCCTCTGGCAACCATCAGCTCATTTACTATGTCTATGAGCCTGTTTCTGTTTTATTTGTTCATTTAAAACAAACACAATTATCAACTTCCGGAAAAACAAAAAGAATTAAAAATGCTCAGTTGTGACTAATATCTGCATGGGCATAATCACGTAAATACTAAACACTAACTTAAGAGTCAATAGATGACTAGGGATGAGGACTGAGGAGGAATAGGGCAAGGAGCAGGTATATTTTGTTACAAGCCTTTGGCAGTTTTAAACTATACGTAAGTTACTGTACAATAATAAAAGTTAATGTTAGAATAAATAAAAATACAATGTAAGCCTTATTAATAAATGATGGTACAGCCAGCCAGTTTTTTAAAAATGACGTAAACTTAATGATGTGAATACTATCCAAGAAACATTCTTATGTTAAAAATTAAGTCACAAAAAAGTATAAATAATATCACTGCATGTATGTAGGAGTGCTAATTTTCTGTTAAAGGATCTAGTTCTGAATACACCTGTGTATGCACAGAAAATGTCTAGGAGAATATAAACAATGGCTACCTCAGGATACTGAGGTAGGGACTTTTCTCTTTTCACTTCATAGAATTCTGTACAATTTACATTTTCCCCTAAAAAAAGGTTTTATTATCTTTTATTTAAATTTTTTTTTTTTTTTAAGTAAAAAGTGTTCCCACATACTCACCTGCCTCCTGCCGAAGCAATCCCAAAGTATCAAGGATTCGACAAGCTTCCAGAGAGCACTGCATCATGGCTTCTTTTTTCTTTCCTGAGTGAATGGCCTCAGCCACCAGTTGTTTTCCAGTTGAATCATCCACAGGTAATCTGCATGGGTTTGGAGGGAATTACAGCACAGCATTAAGCTCCAATTCCTACACACAAAAATTACTATGTTCTACTAACAGTCATGCTTTTTTGAGATGGCTTTTCCATCTTTCATTTTGTTCTAGCCTGCCAAAGTTAGATTTCAGATCTTTTCCTTCCATCTCTTACCCATTCCACCTCCCCCCACCCCCAATAATATAAGTGTTACTAAACTATCAAAACCCAAGATCAGAAACAGCCTAAAATTAAAAGTAAGAGAGTTCCCTGGTGGTGTAGTGGCTAGGCTTCAGCGCTCTCAATGCTGCAGCCTAGGTTCGATTCCCAGCCAGGGAGCTACCCGCCCCCACCCAAAAAAAAAATTAAAAGTAAAGCTACTCTTTGGATTATTGTCTACAACCACAAATCACACCTGAAATTGGCCACTTTCCAGAAATGCACATTCATGAGAACATACCTCACCCTGCAGAGCCAAGTGCTATGTCCCTGTTCATCAAATTCATATTCTAATTCTTCTCCTGTGGGAAGAAGAAAACAAAACAATTTTAATAGGATCTGAAAACTACTAGTTGATACAGAGGGAACAGAGAACAAGAATTAAATAAAAATATTAAGAAAACAAAAAAGAAAAAGAAAAAGAAATCAAGTTCCCCTACCACATTAAAAACTAAATTTCAAAGCATTTCAGTTCTTATTTCTAGAGATTATCTGATAATAAAATTAGGACGAGTATGAGGCAGAAAAAATCCTCAACTCAGATCAAAACAATCAACACTCCATACATAGCTTTGTCCACTGTGTAGTAGCTTTCACATTTTTTTTTTAAGTTGTAGACTTAAGTTGTTAATTTGTCACAATTGCCTGGTTTTCAGAGGCATAAATATTAAGCACAGAATGCAACCAGTAAATGTGTGTATATATATATATTCATACACTCACACACACATACATGTATGCATGCACACACACATAGATATTTAGATGTTCTCTCAGAGTATCACTAATGAAGCAATACTCTGGAAATATTTTTTTAAATCCTATAAAGTCAAAATCCATGTTAAGAATTATCAGGTGATTTAGAAGCAAAAAATTACAAGAAGTTGGATTAATATCCCACCACCAAAATCCAGAATGTTTTGAGAAGAATGAATCAAGTCAGGAAAAAGTACTTCCTTTTTTCCAAAATGGTATGAAAGACAAGATTTTTACTACTTTCAAAATAAACCTGAAGCAACTGATCACAAGGGCAAGTACTACACAAGGAGTAAAGTAGATAAAATATAGCATTTCTAAATACAAGGTGGACTAATAAATTTTGCCTCCACTGTAATATTTTTTATTACATTAGACATATATGGATATAACTGGTTCTGTGTTGCATAAATCTTCCCTCCATCATCCTTGACCTTGCATATACAGATGCTTACATTTTTCATACAGTGCATACTGAAATGGAGGTGTGTTCAGAAGTTCGGTTCAAACAGCGCACTGTTACTGAATTCTAAACAGCAGAAAAAGTTCCTCCAATTTTTTTGAAAGTTTTGAAAAAGAAGGTGAGGACTTCTTAAGGGAGATGGGTACAGGTAATGAAACTTGGGCCCATCATTATGACACTGAGAACAAAAGGCAGTCCATGGAATACCGCCATAAGGCATCACCTCATCCAAAAAAAATTCAAAACTCGGGCCTTGGCTGGGAAGGTGATCAAGACCTTATGGTGGTATTCCATGGACTGCCTTTTGTTCTCTGGGTCATAATGATGAGCCCAAGTTTCATTACCTGTACCCATCTCCCTTAAGAAGTCTTTACCTTCTTTATCAAAAATTTCAAAAAAATTGGAAGAACTTTTCTGCTGTTAATAATTCAGTAACAGCACGCTGTTTGAACAGAACATCTGTACATGCTTCCACGTCGATGTGCACTGGATGAAAAATGTAAGCATCTGTATGTGCAAGGGCAAGAATGGTGGAGGGAAGATCCATGCAACACAGAACCAGTTCTATCCAGATATGTCTAATATAACAAAAAATATTATAGTTGAACAAAATTTATCAGCCCCCCTCATATCTGAAGATCTAGAAAACACTGTTGTAAGGTTTATTTCATCCTGCAGCATCAGAATCTGTTTACATACCTTCTCGGTCAAAAAAACCTTGGAGGGCCTTTTTTGGATCCTTTATATAAAAGGCTTCTCTTTCCTGCTGAAATTCTAAGACAATGGGGTTCTCTTCAGCCTCATCCTCTACAGCATCTTCTCCTACAGGATATAGGAAAAAAAAAAAAAAAGACAATCAGTGTAAGAAGAAACTAAATGCATGACACCCACTATCCTTTCAGGCTTCATAAAAATACAGTTATCAGTGCTGAAAAGAAGGGAATGAGAGAACAACCAAAAAACCACCACTACTGACATCTTCAGGTTTTCTTTGTGTCACAAGTTAAAACTTTTTTTCATGGTAATGTTTCCCCCCCCATCACCATATTCTAAGCAAAATTTTCTATGGAAAAAAAAAAAAAAATCTAAGCTCCTCAGCCTGACCTCATTCTCTCACGCACAAGTCTCATACTTTAACTCCAATATAATTTCCTAATACTTCTGAAATAGACTGGTCTATTCATTATTCTCTTAAAATCATCAATCCGATGGAGTTCCCTGGTAGTGTAGTGGCTTAAGACTTCAGCGATGGCCCTGTCAACGCTGCAGCCTGAGTTCAATTCCCAGCCAGGGAACTACCCACAACATCAATCCCTACCCTGAATACCACCCCCAGTGTTCAGCTTCATAAGGACTAATATTCCTTTCCTTCAAGTCCCAGCTCAAAACCCTTCTTGTTTATAAACTTTCCCAAAGATCTAAGTCACTGCTGCCCAACAGATATATCAGAGGTGCCAAAAAATTGTATACACACTTTAAGCGATGTTACCTATGTATTACTTTTCAAAGTTGAATTGAATTATGGTAGCAATGTGTAGTATGACATTTGCTCAAAAGATGGCACTAATCGAATGAATGCTAGTGACAGGCAGGCCAGTTCCAGAAAAAGGCTAATGAATCTCTCAAACAGTTGTCGTTTCAGGAGCATAAGATCATTTTGAAGTGGTATTTGAAATTCGAAAACATTGTTTGAGTTTCCCCCACATCTCCCGACCTAACACCCCTTGACTTCTACCTATGGGAGATCTTAAAGGATGTGGTGTACTGTAGAAAACCGGCTACACTGGCTGAAACAGCATGCGCAGTGATACAAATGAACACTTTGGTGATCGTTGTTCAAGCAGTAGTTTGTTGTATTCAGAAGGGTCTGGACGCTGCTGATAACCACTCTGAGTACCTCTTGTAATTCCAGAAGTCAAACGTGACTTGTATTCTTCTTCTGTTATCAGTATATATTGAGTATTACAATTTTAATACACCTTTTTCCTTCCTTAAAAAGTGTATAATTTTTTTGGCACCCTCTGTATAATGAAAGGCACATATGTAATCTAATATTTTCTAGTAACCATATTAAATAAGAGAAACAGGTGAAATTATGTAATCAATATAAAAATATGAATGAGATATTGTACATTCTTTTTCACACTAAGTCTTTGAAATACAATGTGTATTTTGCATTTGTAGCACATGTCAACTTGAAATTTAAGTGTGGCTAGTGGCTATCATATTGGACAGTGAAGGTCTAAGTCCTCAGTGATTGCTCCCTTTTCTGAACCCTTTTGCTTGGCACTTAGCACAGAAATTTCATAATATTTATCCTGTCCTCCCAACAGCATATTAAGGCCATTTTCTATCTTTTTATATTTCCAGCTCCTAAATAACCATTCCTAGTTCCTTTGGCTAAGAGACCAGGTTTCTCTGATTAGATATTTCACATTTCAGGATATTTACGCAAAGTACAAAAAATGTGAGGGAATATCCTATATTAAGAAACACTTCATTTTATTTGTTTGAATGCAGTTCCAGCCCCTCCAGTGATAATCAAGATCAGTACTTAATAAAAAATATTTTTAAATAGTAAAAATACTAAATTATAACAATAGGATGCTGAGGAAGAATTTTGAACAAGAAAGTGAACTGTAAAACACATTAAAAGAAATTCATAGTGCCCATAATTCAATTTTTTGACATCAGAAAAGATAATGAATCTTTCTGGGTTTTGATAACCTCATGTGCACATTGTATTTTTCCTATCTATCTCAAAGAGTCATGAAAAGCTGTATGATAAAAAACATTTGAGGGTAACACTAGTAATGAATCTAAAATATTAATATCTGCCAGCAATTTTAATTTCTTACCCATTCCCCAGGTGCAGCCCATTTCATCATCTTGACTACTAGTATTTCTCTTTCTTTCAGTGGTATCCATTTCCTCTTCTTCATCCGAGTCTTCTCCTAGCATCTTCTTCTCCAACATCATTTGTTGCTTCTTGCGCAATTCCTTCAATTGCGTTACTGTCAACTTGGATTCTGCCTCTCGGTCTTCCTCTGGTCCCTGATAAAACAAGCGAAAGAATTCTTTTAGCGATCAGGATTGTTGAAGTCATTTTCAGAAAGATAGCTATGTGCCTAGAGATCTGAAGGTAGGGGCCAGATTCCTCCACTTTGGTTATCGCTGACTAGGAGAATCTCGGCGAAAGTTTAAAAGAGCTCAGGAACCCAGCCCGGTGGGCTCCAGAGATTTCAATTCTAAGTTTTTCTACTTACCTGAAGAAGAAAGAGCCGGGTGCTGCCGCCAAAGCGAAGAACATGCCCGACGTGGACCCGACAATAGATGCGAGGTGGGACGCGGGTTTTGTTCAGAAAAGTGCCGTGGGTGCTTCCCAGATCGTAGAGGTAGAAGCCAGGCCCGAGGCCGTCGCATTCTCCGTCAGAGCCGGACGCCCCGTGCTGCAGCACGGCGTGGTACCGAGACACCGAGGGGTGCTCCAGGCACACGTCGCAACTAGACAGCCTCCCGAAAAGGCAGCAACTGGTCCCTTTCAAGCTACGTGTGCGAAGTATGGTACCGCCCTTCAGGGTCTCTAGGCTGTAGGGGGCCGTGGCGGGGCTGCCCCACGGAGGCTCTCGGTAAGGGGGAGCCAAGGCCGGGTTGCCAGGAGCAGGAGCCGCTGTTGGAAGCCGCGGCTGCTCCTCCGGTGGACTCCTATTCTCCACACTGTCCGGCCGGGCAGGGGGGACTTCAGGCTCCCCAGAATCAAAGTCCAGCAGCGCCGTAGGCCCCTCCTTCACCTCCTCAGGGTTTGAAGGATTGTTGGCCGGGAACTTGCCCCGTACCACCGGGGGCATCGGCAGGGCTGGCTTCTTGAAGTCGCCATTGAGCTCTTGTAAAGCTGTTGGGTCGGACAGAGGAGGGATACCAGCCATCCTTAATCGGGTGCAGTCTCTAAATTTGATCCTGGGAAACCTCGCCTTCCGGCCTCTACGTTCCTCTCCACGCCTCCCTCTCCCCCGCTCCCAGCGGCTTCTGTGGGCGGCGGTGGTGGAGTTGCTCCATCACGACCTAGAGCGTTGTGAAGAGGTGCGTATCATGAGAAGGTCACAATAAGAGAAAAACAGAAAAAGACGGTCGGGCGTGCTGTCAGAACGGGGACGTGTTTAGAGGTTGCACACCGGGCTGTAATGACTTCCTGTGGCATAGCCTGATTGGAAGAAGCGCTTCCGGCAGCCAAGGACCACTAATCAGCAAACCAACCTTCCGGACCTGAAATGATCCTCGCCTTAGGCCTCTCACAGTCGTGCTTTCGCTCAACCTCGCTCCCGCGACGCGGCAGTGAATAGTGGCGACTTCTTGCCTCAGTCCCGGTCCAGGTCGAGACCACTTCGTCTCCCAGCTGCCCTGGGCATCATGCGACACCAGAACCCTGTGATTGGCGCCTGAGCCTGCCGAGGAGCTCCGGAGGGACCTGGGCATTCTTTGGACTTGGTGCCTGTTCTTCGTGCTCCTTTCGGTGAAGTTAGAGAAGAGGGCGGGGTTTTTTTGTCCCTTAGTTCATTCATTTATTTGTTCATTGTTTTATTCTTTCTGAAAGCAGTTATTGAGGCAGCAGTGTAGTGGTTAAGAGTGTAGAGTCTGGAGCCTGTCTTGATTTCCTCCATTGGCCATTTGTTACAATGAGCAAGAGAGTGTGCCTCTTCCACATATGAAAGATGGAATAATGATATTATCTATTTCACTTGATAGTTGGGAAAATTGAATTAAACAATTAAGGCAAAGCCTGGCACATAGTAAGCACTCAGTAAATTCCAGATATTACTGTGAGCCACTGTACTAAGATCATAGTTTTGAAGATAGATGGGAGAATAAAATTAGTTGAAGTAAATACTAGTTTGAATCCAGGGATAAATGCTGTGATGGACACACACAAAGTGCTGTGGAATATTATGGAGGGAGATGTACTGGGGAGGTTATGGAGGGTGATGACTTAAGCTATACTTCAGAATGGAGTACAAGTCTACCAGGGATGTGATGAGTGGCAGGGGATTTCTGGCAGAGGTCAGAGAAAGCTTAAAGGGTCAGCGGTGGAAATGCATGGCATTCTCAAGAAACTGAGTAGTAGGATTCCTCCAGGAATCTCCTCTGTGCTTCCACTACACCATGTCTATACTTCTAGAACAGCACTTACCACACACTTTCATATTGAAATGCTCTTTTTGTTTTTATCCTTCACTTTAGGTCAGGGATCTTGCATTGGTCTTTGTCTCCTCCCATAATGCCTGGCATTTGATAAATGTTTGTTGAATTTGAAGAGACATATGGGCAATGACTCTGGAAAGGTGGGTTGAAACCAGATTGTGAATTTTGTTGAATGGTAGGCCAAAGAATTCTGACTGGCTTTTTCTAATAAGCAATGGGAAGCCATTGATCTGAGTTTTTAAAAGATTAAGTCTAGCAGCACTGGAGAATAGATTAGGTACAAAGCGAGACTGGAGGAAGGGATACCAGTTAGGAGTTGGCAGAAATCTTTTAGATGCTTCCTATACATGTATTGAAAGTTGAACACATTAAGACCATTTAGATTACATACATTTTTCCAACAGGACAAGTTAAAAGGTTCCCATACCCAACTCACAGAATAAGTACCACCTCTATTTTTAACTCCACTCCCTTTTCTCCTACTGGTACAAGACATGTGTCAAGATATTATGAGAAATATTTCAGGTCTCATTTAAGTATCTGGCTTCACAATTTGTTCAGGATTGGGAATGATAATTCTAGTAATGAGTTAGTGGGGTGAGATAGAAAATATGGACACTAGATCCCAGATACTGTGTAGCTATTAGTCTACTAATGACATCAATTCCACTTCGTGGTTGAGTCCAGTAGGAATTGTCATTGTCTGTGATTTGTTCACTCTCATCTAACAGTTGTTTCTCTCTTATTTTCTTCAGGGAGAACATCTTTGGTCATACAGTGTTGCTAACACTGACATTTTTATAAGTGGTCTTGAGTAGTCTACTTTTTATGTAAATAACTGGCTAGAGTTCATATTTTTCACTTCAGAAGCCTTTGATCTACAGTTGCCAGAGATTTTAAAACACTACTTTTAGGATATCATCTGCATTTAACTTGAAAGCTCATCCTTTTTTATTCCAAAATGTTGAGATACTGGGGAGAGATACCAATCTCATCAAGCCAGACCAACAGAAGTTCCTTTGATTTGCTGCCACGGGAGTTCCGTCTGGTGGAAGTCCATGACCCACCTCTGCATCAACCCTCAGCCAACAAGCCCAAGCCTCCCACTATGTTGGACATCCCTTCAGAGCCATGCAGCCTCACCATTCATACCATTCAGCTGATCCAGCACAACCGACGTCTTCGCAACCTCATTGCTACAGCTCAGGCCCAGAATCAGCAGCAGACAGAAGGGGTGAAGACTGAAGAGAGTGAACCACTTCCCTCTTGTCCGGGGTCACCTCCTCTTCCTGATGACCTCCTGCCTTTAGATTGTAAGAATCCCAGTGCACCATTCCAGATTCGGCACAGTGACCCAGAGAGTGACTTCTACCGGTAAGTTAAGGCTTTGCTATATCCTTTCTCAAAAACATCTTCCCAACAATCCTATTAAGCATGTAATAACATTTCCATGAAGAAACTAAGAATAAGAGTAAATGACTGGGCCAAAGTTGCTCAGTTAATTAATGGGAAGTCTAAGACTTGAACCCTGATTTTCAAAATCCGAAGTCTGGGAATCAAACCCAGGCTGCAGCGGTGAGCGCGCTAAAGCCTAGTCACTACACCACCAAGGAACTCCCTGTATTTTTTTATTTTCTAATGCAACAAGTATTTATTGAGTGCCTACTATATACCAAGCACTTTACTAGGAGAAAGGTACTACACTGGTATGTAAAACAGGCCATGGCCTCATAGTCCTTAGAATCTAGTCTTTCTCTTTCATTAAAATGTATATTATAGATTTAGCTCAGTGTCCTCAAATTGAGATTCATGGGCTTATTGTGGTATTATTAGAAATCCACAAGTTCTATATAAGAAATTTTTAATTGTGTATTTTCATTTTGATAACATAGTTTAAAAAATAATAATATAAAAATGTACTTGATCCTTACTACTCAAAGTCAACATCAAGACAGCATCAGTATTACCTGTGAGCTTGTTAGAAATGCAATCTCAGGCCCCACCCAGATCCACTGAATCAGAATCTTCATTTTAACCAATCTTCATGAGATTCACATGTGTATTTAAGTTTGAAAAGCCACGCTCCAGGTCCTCTGAAAGACTGACTTATAACCTAGTGCTACTACTAGATTTCAGTGTGTAAACTTGCAGGTGGTACCAAATAATTTTTTCTTTTTAAATTCATTTTTATTGTTAGACTTACTGGGGTGACATCTGTTAGCAAGGACTACACAGGTTTCAGGCATACAATTCTACAGTGCATTCTCAACTTGTTGTATAATAAGTTCACCACCTAAATTTTTTCTTTTTGTTTTGAAATTTGTCAGACCTACAGAAAAGTTTCAATAATAGTACAATGAACACCCAAGTACACTTAACTTGGATTCACAATTGTTAACATTTTGCCACATTTTTTCTCCTATATACACACAAATACACACACACACACACACACACACACACACATACACACACACACACACACACACATTTAGCCAAATATTTTAAAGTTGCAGACATCACAATATTTCATCTCTAAATTCTTCACCTTATCCTAAGAATAAGGACATTTTCTTAAATAATCCCAATATCATTATCACACCAAAGTAAATGAAAACTAATTAAATAATATGTAATAAGTTTATATTCAGATTTCTCCAATTGACCCCAAAATATCATTTGTAAATATATTTTTTCCAGTCCAGCAACTAACAAAGATCTATGCATTGCATTTGGTTTTACACCCTTTTAGTGTCTTTAAACCAAGATAGCTTCCTTTTAAAAAACATTATAGTAATCTATTTTAAGAGTTCAGGTCATTTGTCTTATAGAATATCCCACTTACTAGATTTGCTGATATTTCTTCAAGATTAGACTCAGGTTAAATTTTTTTGACAAAAATACTGCATAAGTAATATTGTATATCACATTGTATCTGCCTATTGATGATAGTAGTTAATACTATTTTCATTGTCCCAAAATAATGAGAAAAGAGCAGAAATAGACTTAATATGTAAAAGCTGCATTTGGGCCAGATGATGTCATGGTGAAGTTGTTGGAATAGTGACTAGGGGAAGGGTAACTGTGTCATTCCATGCATGGCACATATTCTTATACATATACCCAACTTTGAAACATTTGTTCTGTAGCAGTCAGTACCGTTTTTTCATTTTGAGGTCCGTTTAGTTGTAACAAAATAATACCATCCACCATATTAAATTGATGCTGTTACTTAGAATTTTGTTTTGTGTCAAATTTCTAACTTTGCTAGGAAGAGCTATACACATGAAAAGTTTATACCCAGTTTGTTTTGTACATATTCAAGAAACTCTGCAACAGAAATAATTTGTATCAGCTATGGGGGTGGGGGTGTCAAAATATTTTCAGAATTTCCTTTGAAAATATGAAAGTCCATATATTACTCACATAAAGCAATATTGGTTTAACTCTCTATCTATTAGGCACTATTAAGGCCTAGAACTTTTGATCCAGAGAGACTGGCCATGGGAAATGATGATGGAAATAGTCAATGAAAAGTTATTTGGCAATTGGTTTTCTTATTTCCCAACCATTGTGTGAACTGCAGTAGTTGCTACTGAGCAGGTAATAGTGAAGTGGGTGGAGCACTCTTTGTATAGCACGTGGTGATATGCCTGCCAAGGAAAGAGTAATTTCCTGTATCTATTTTATGTATTTGTTTACTTCCTCTGTCAGGAGGAGAAGGAAGATAGATAGAAAATTTCAGAAAACAGGTAAATTATTAGGCTTGTTATTTTTAGGAGATTGGACAGCTTTTTGAAGTTTTCTTTGATAGGTGATTATCAAAGAAATAGTGATTAGGGCAAAATGGTGTAGTAGGAAGAACATGGGATCTGGAGTCAGGAGTTCTACCACTTGTTCAAAATACCTGAACAACTTTTGGCAAGTCAGCTCCTCTGAACCTCAGTTTCCTCACCAGCCAAATAGAGATAATAGTAAGGACCCTACCCATTTCACAGCAGAGGATAAAAATGCTTTGTAAGCTATATATGTCTTCAGTTGCTTTTGTAAAACTGAGTTGCTTTCCCAGTTTTACAAATGGTCTATTACTGTTATATTAAGAATCTCCTGGGAGTTCCCTGGTGGTGTAGTGGCTTAGGGCTTCGGCACTGGCGCTGTCAACGCTGTGGCCCGGGTTCGATTCCCAGCCAGGGAACTGCCCACATGCCAAAAAAAAAAAAAAAAGAATCTCCTGACTGGGGACTGTGAATTTCTGCCCATCACATGAGGAAACTGTTCTGGTGAAGTAAGTAGAGCAGCATTGAGTTGTGTGTCTGAGCTATGTTGTTAAAATTAATCAGATCCTAAAAGTGTTCAAAATTGAGCAATTGGTACAAGAAGGAAACTTCCTTTTCACTAGATACCCTTTTGTACTGTTTATTATAGGCATGTATTGCCTAGTCAGAGTTTATGTAATTGGAGGAGCTCAAGAGCTATGGGTTGCTTAGACATGCCCTGACAGCAGCAAAGATGAAACTAAGCTGTGTAACCTGCATAGTATTCCCCTGAGAAGCTAGGCCAGTGGTTTGATTGGAATTGTAAAACTGCTAGAGATGGAGCAGGTCACCCCTTTGCAAGAGCACTAATAACACTACTACCATGTCTCCACTTCCAGTGGGAAAGGGGAACCTGTGACTGAACTCAGCAGGCACTCCTGCCGGCAGCTCCTCTACCAGGCAGTGGCTACAATCCTGGCTCATGCAGGCTTTGAGTGTGCAAATGAAAGTGTCCTGGAGACCCTAACTGATGTGGCACATGAGTATTGCCTTAAGTTCACCAAGTTGCTGCGCTTTGCTGTGGACCGGGAGGCCCGGTTGGGGCAGACTCCTTTCCCTGACGTTATGGAGCAGGTATTCCACGAAGTGGGCATTGGCAGCGTGCTCTCCCTCCAGAGGTTCTGGCAGCACCGCATCAAGGACTATCACAGTTACATGCTACAGGTAAGGTGACCCTGGGGAGTAGTGAGTAAAGATGTGTAATGTAGGGGTGTTCAACAGGATCCCACAACACTTGAGGTAGAATGCAGAGCATCGGGTCTTGGAACAGAGTGGACCTACTTTCCTCACAGCCCTAGCTGAGATTCACTGGCCTCATCACTGACCTGGCCAGACCCAGGGGTCTCCTTTAGTCAATGAATGACCCCATTTATTGATACTACTACTTCTGGAAGAAATTATAGATGGGTATATGGGATCTGAGAAAGTGGTTAGCATGGTTTCATTCATCAAACATTTATTGAGTGCCTATTGTGAGTCAGGCACTGTGGGATAAAGCAGTTAACAAGTTGCTTGAGCTTGCATTCATGTTGAGAGGGGAATCAAACAAATAAACAAATGATGATCAAAACAATTTTGGATGGCATTAAGTGCTATGAAAAACAAAACAGAGTGAGGTGATAGTGCCCAAGGGAGGAAGACATTTTTTTTTTTTTTTTTTTTTTTTTGGTTAGAACCAGAAATATCTATCTCTTCAGTACTTGTGGACTTATGCAAATCCTTTGTTCACTGTTTTGGTTTCTTCAATTTAAAATATCATAAGGAATTTTAACACCCAATAAAAGTCTTTGCTAAGTGATACAGGTATCATACATCGTTCATTATCCACCTTGCGTACATGTCATCTGTTAAGTTTTTATAGCCAAAAATGTCATCTTTTGTCCCAGTTCCGACTTATCTTTAACAGTCTATTTTTCACCCTTATGTAACACTTAATTAATGGCATGCACTCTCTGCAAATAAATTTTCCTTACATGTTTCTGTCATTTACAAACGCAAACTCCTTAAGCAAATTCTTTCCATTAGCAGTGAATGCTTTATTCATAGTCATATTCTGTTGGCTTTTCCATGGGATGCCAGACTATCCAGCTTGCTTTTAACACTTCCTTGCAATTGTCTCTTGCTTGCCAACAGATTAGTAAGCAACTCTCTGAAGAGTATGAAAGGATTGTCAATCCTGAGAAAGCCACAGAAGACACGAAACCTGTGAAGATAAAGGAGGAACCTGTGAGTGACATCACTTTCCCTGTCAGTGAAGAACTGGAGGCTGACCTTGCTTCTGGAGACCAGTCACTGCCCATGGGAGTCCTTGGGGCACAGAGTGAGCGCTTCCCATCTAACCTGGAGGTCGAGGCTTCACCACAGGCTTCAAGTAAGAGAAACTTACTTTCATTCTGGGTGATCCACCAATGTCAGTATTTTTTGCACTATGCAGTCATACTCTGGAGGTGGAAGAACAAAAGTGGGAGCGGGCAGGATAATGAAAATCTAAACAAATATAGCTTCACTGATTAGAATTACAATCATATTCCCTAGCCAAGCAGAGACAGAGTATAAACTGAGCTCAAGGCCATCGGTCTGCCCTGGGTGGTGTATATTCACTGCACTTTGTTCCCGCCTTGGCTTGCCACTAGTTATATGTGCTTCCATTTCTAGGTACAGAGGTAAATGCTTCCCCTCTTTGGAATCTGGCCCATGTGAAAATGGAGCCTCAAGAGAGTGAAGAAGGCAATGTCTCCGGACATGGTGTGCTGGGCAGCGATGTCTTCGAGGAGCCCATGTCAGGCATGAGTGAAGCAGGAATCCCCCAGAGCCCTGATGATTCAGACAGCAGCTATGGTTCCCACTCCACTGATAGCCTCATGGGGTCCTCCCCTGTTTTCAACCAACGCTGCAAGAAGAGGATGAGGAAAATATAAAAGGGAAGGAGGGAGATTTTCTGTCCAAACCTACAAACCAAACAAAAACCTTGATGTATTCAAATTTGTTTCCATAAACAGTCATTCTTAAACACAGTGGATTTTTCTGATTTCAGTGGAACTGGACTTAACCAAACAAATTTGCATTTTATTTTTGCATCCAGTTTTTGTAGTTTTCCACAACCACCAAGCCACTTTTTGCAGACATAGACACTGAGATGGTAATCAGGAGACCAAAGCAGTGTCCCTAACTGCTGCCTTTACTGTGTGACTAGACAAGTTGTTCAGCTGCTCTAGAGCCATTTCTCTTGCACAAATGAAAAGTCATACTACTTTGACTTACCTTGCAGAGATGCTGTGAAGACATGTTATTAAACCTCAAAGCTGTGTTTGAATAGACTCACAAGTAAACAGTATATGCTGGTATGTCAGTTTTTTCATTTGTTTTATTTTTGGTTCAAGTAATTGGGAATCCAGTCTAATATCTAACAGGAAATAGCTGAATTCTGCACAACTTATCTATCAGTAGTGTTTTTAAACTGTTTTCCCTGCCTATGAAGTCCCATAAAGTCAGGTCTGTGGTAACAGCTATTTTGCTTACTCAAACAACCCTCTCCTATCTCATCCACCTATTTTCTTCTTCTCTAGACTTATTCCGTCTATCCTCATCCTTTTGGTATATTTCCACCCAAACTGTTAAAAATGTTCACTATGTATTTTTTTTTCAATTGTTTCTTTCATTTTCTCCTTTGTGAAAGAAACACACAAGACCTGTCCAAGGACAGGATTGTGCTTATTTGTTGCATCTGGTTAGCCATCAGAGGACAGCATTCCATTCCTTTGCCAGAAATCAACATTTGTACTTTGTGCTTCTACTGGATGCCCAGCCTATAAAAAGGATAACATTAGGCACCTTTCTACTTTGCATCATGTCCTGAACAACTTTACAGTTAACTCACCTGTCACAGTACTGTCCTGCTTGGCATCTGTATTTATTAATAAAATGATGCAGCACTGAACACTTAGGAGTAATTAGCAAATACGTACTTTATGCCTTGGTAATAGATGCCAGCATGATAAATACTGCTGAAGTTTGTTTTTTGAGTGCAGAATATAAATCTCATGAAATTTAGAGCACTCCCTTAATAAAGACCAAAAATCAAGACACAGCTTTAATTAGTACATTACTGAGTACCTTAAATGTCTCAGGCATTAATAGCTGCAAGTAAGGTTATAAACTGTCACCATATCATTTGTAAACTTGCTAATTGTCCATCCTTAGCACACTTATCTAAACCCTGTTCCAGGCTTCGCTTCATTTTTCCCTTTATGCAAGTGGGCATCAGTCAATTTTCATAAAGTAGTCATCTAATACTTAATTTGGTCAGTTAGGAAATATTTATTGAGTGCCTAATATGTGCTAGGTCCTATGCAAGAGACACAAGATGAGTAAGATTTGTACCTGCCCTTTGGAGTTTATAGCATAGGCCAGACAAGTTGTTCTTTAAGGAAAAAGAATAACTAAGGCTCTAAGGGCAAACACCAGATATGTTCAGTTTTGCTGGGCAAATAAATGGTTTCCGCTTAAACAACAGGTTCTAATTTTTAGACCGTGGTTCCCACTTGGTATAGAATATTGAAATTAATACTTCATGGTGAAATAAAATACTTGTATTTATTTTTAGAATTTTAAATTGGAGACTAGGCATCAGATGGCCAGGGTTAGGGGACTCTAAGAAAACAAGTCATGTGAGGGTTGATACCTGAGCTTCATCTGGCCTGGCACTGTCACAGGCAATGAGTTACAGCAGTGGTTCAGATTGCTGGGCCCCACCCCCATTTTCTGATTCAGGTCTTCAGTGTCCCATTTATAACAATTTCCCAGGCAATGCTTCTGCTTCTGGTCCAAAGACCACTTTCAGAACCACTGAATCAAAAAACAGATTAGGTAAGTGATAAAATTCCTTAAAAGCAATGTACCACATTGTAAGAATGTGGAGGCAGGGTATACCCTTAACCATGACTGTTATATATGGAAAGTACACCTGACCCAAATTCATGGCCTTTGAGTACATAGTCAAGGATACTTTACATTAAGTTCAAAGTATAATAAACGGCCTGGCTCTGTAACCGCTTACTAGGTATGTGTACACAGGAAACTTCAATAAACATCACCTTATTGAAACAAATTTGGACATGTGGCTTTAAACATCTCTTGAACAGAAGTGGATCTATTTGCCGTTATACAAGGACTGTCCAAAAAATATCCAACCATAAATGCCTGTTTTTCATATCACATGGCTGGATACTTTCCAGACAGCCCTTGCAGAATTTTTGTATTTCAAATTATGACAGGCAGGCTTACAAGAAAGTTAAAATTAAAAACTTTGTCCAAGTCACCATCGAAAGCAGGACGCTTACTCATTAATTATGTCTTGCCCACTTTCTTCAACAAACCTGGTGTGCTATAATGAGCTACCCAGTGTGAAGCATATTTCTTACCAACAGTGACTGGTTGCCAAGGAGATTCCACTGCCATTCTGGACAGGCTTGTGTTTCTCCTCTCCCTTTCTGCTAAAAGAAGGGTAACTCGATGGTCAAGGGCAAGATGCTAGGGAAGCAGAGGCTATAGATCCAGTCTAATAATAGAGATCTGAAGTAAGTTCTCTTCTGTTCCATCCATCAGCAGCAAAACATACTTGTCTGAAGTTTTACAATGAAGGAATATCAGCATCCAACAGGTAGAAAAATCATTCCTTGCAGAAGTCCAAGAGGAATCAGCATCTATGTGCCAGGTACATACGTCTTCTATCCCTGGCTTCATCTGAGTCAGATTTCCCTAATAAGAGAAACTGCTATTCGGAACAAAGATGTCCTTTACAGTAACCCCTAACCAGAAGTAAGAACAATTCTTTCACAGAGTTCCAAACTTTTGGACTTCTAGAAACTATTTGTTTCTCTTCCAGTACTGTGCCATTGATTCTTGCAAAAAATTCTGGAATGCGGGCTCTTCGTGGCTTTCCTCTGTAACTACAAGGAAAAAATATGGTCAATTTCAAACTCTCCCATTTAGACAGGTGGATTAGAGCTGCTGTCACCCATCTGTCAGAAACAGTACTCTATTTCTAAGAAACTAAGTATTTTTACTCCTCCCAATAAGAAAACACCTCCCAGAAGCATGCTCTATGTATCATGTTGGTTAAAATGGACAATTTCTTTCATCTGTAAGTGGGAAAAATACCTCACTCATAAAGTAAAATGAGGTCCCACTCCTAAGTATTTTGATCCAAGAGAAATGAAAACATGTCTACACCAAGACCTATTAATGAATGTTTGTTGCAGCTTTATTTATAATAGCTAAAATCTGCAAACAACCCAAATGTCAATCAGATGGTGAATGAATAAACATATTGTGATACAACCACATAATGGAATATTACCCAGCAATTAAAAAAAAATACTACTACTGAT
Organism: Lyroderma lyra; assembly: GCA_004026885.1. Lineage (NCBI taxonomy): Eukaryota > Metazoa > Chordata > Mammalia > Chiroptera > Megadermatidae > Lyroderma > Lyroderma lyra. The sequence continues at coordinate 28,375 of PVJL010000825.1, forward strand.
ACACACAAACAACATGGATGGATCACAAAAGAATTAACTGAGTGAAAAAAGTCAAATGCAAATTTAAATACTGTAATTTCAATTATAAGACATTCTAGAAAGGCACAATTATAGGAAAAGAAATCAGATCAGTAATTGCCAGGAACTAGGTGTGCCAGAAGGGAATGAATAAAAAAGGCACAAGGGAACTTGTGGGGCAACGGAACTACTCTATCTTGATTTCAATGGTGGTTACAAGACTGTATGTTAAAACTCATCAAACTACACACTTTAAAAAAGGTGAGTTTCACTCTATCAATTATATTTCAATAAATCTGATTTAAAAAGGCAATTTACATGTTAGCATCCAGCACCTTGGAGTAAAGAGAGGTTTGCTCTTGGTCATAGTTAGTACTTAAAAGGGCTGTTTCAAGAAACAGATTATGTCCATTGTCATAAAACTACAAAAACTACAAAACCCTTTTGGGATTTCAGAGCCATTCTATCCTCAAAGTGTTACAGTCCCTTCTGACTAGTTTAGGTCTGCTGAGGCCTCCTTATGTATTCTTAAAACAACAATTACAAAACAAAATCCTAGATTCCTCAGATTGAATTAGGACTTAAAGATGAGAAGACCCAGGCTAATAAAAGGCCTATAATCATCAGCTCAATATTAACCATTCAGTAGGAAGGCCAGTAACTCTCAATACAGGGAACTCTTTCCTGGTGCTGTATCCTTACCATCTCTCCCGTTACCCGCCGCATGCTTAAGGTCTCTCAACAACAACAAGCTCCAGAGCAAACAATGTGAGTGTAAGCGGCTAGTCTGTTTACATGAACCACCTCAGCTACCTCTTACCTCTGTGGTCAATATCATCAGTGTCACTGTCTGCTTCCTCATCCTCTTCATCCAAGGTTCCCCGAGTCAGGATCAGGTCAGCAGGGTCCCGCGCATGAGATAAGCTGTCTACAGAGAAAACACGAGTGGCATATCATGAACATGTGATGCCTCAAAAGGAAGATTTTGAATCAACAAGTAACTATTATTATAAATCTGACAGGATGAAAGTGATTATGATAAAAGGCAGGATTCTACCTTTTCTAAATATATTGTTAATACCACTTAACATTACTATAGTAATTTAGTTCACAAAGTGCTCTCACCATCCCAATAACCTGAGGTCTCATTTTTTTTTTTTTTTTTTCATTTTTAAACCGAGGAAAGTAATTCTCAAGTAGCTCATCTTGGTAGGAACGTCATTCGTTTTTTACTAGCTTATAGCTTGGAAGAGACTGGTTTTTTCTTAAGAAGGCTGAAGGCATCTAAGCAGATCCAGTATGCTGGTGAGACAAGGGGAACAATGTGAAGTGCTGAAGAAGCCTCCCAGTGGAAATGCAGTTCAGAGAGGGTCTGAAGAGAACAGGGGTGAGGAGCCAGGGTACATTCAAAAATAAGAAGGAGGGGGAAATAATGGATAATTGAATATACTAATAGAGGCAAACTCGCTATTCAGGGAGACAGAATGAGGGCTCAGCTCCAATTACCAGGACAAAGTCTAATGGGTAATTCCTGGGCAGGGGATTCAGCCTATGGGGCTGGACTCTATGAGGACCATGCCAAGTACCCTAATGCCATGGGAGGACACGACTACTCTCTCTTTAGGAGCCTAACGGATTAAGAGGGCTGAGCTGGGGAATAAGGGTGGCTAATAGCAGCAACATCAAAGAACGTGAATCTCAAGTGGCCTGTGGCCCTAAGAAATGATGATGACATGGTGTGGTGACAGTCAATGCTTCATTCTGACCCCAACTAAAAACTACACAACTACACTTGTGATTTTCCTCAAATAATTTACTAAAACTCCCCCAACCTTTAACAGGTAATCTGAGTACAGCAGACCCTTTGCAGTAGTACACTGAACATTGCCGCTTCATGTATTCATGAGTGATTCCAAAGGACCACAATACACGAAAATTTAAGTTGTTGAGGTACGCATTAAGGACAGCTTGGGAGAGTTCACTCAGTCAGCCCAGCCAGTTTCCAGCATCTCCTCCTCCAAGTGGCTTTGCTGTTCTCTACTAGACATGTAGCAACTGCTTTCATGAATAGAATTTCACTCCTTTAAAAGTCAGTCCATCAAACAAGTGTGGATGGGTGGTGTATACATTTAAATATGAGCACCAACCTAGAATCCCCTAGAAAATCAATGACAAAACTAACTCAAGCAAAAAATGTCAGTAAAGTAACAGAATAAAAAGACTAATGTAGAAAAATTAAAAGCCTTGATATATACAAACATAACCAGTTAGAAGACATAATGGTACAGAAAAGCTCATTTTCAACACTAATGAAGATAAATCCTTGGAATAAATTTAACAAGAAATATGCAAACCCCACATAAGAACACACTCCTGAAAGACACACAGTAGACCTTACAAATATAAACATTCAAAGAATACAAAGATTCCTTGTTCTTAGATAGGAAGACTCAACATTATAGCGATGTCAATTCTCCCAAAGTTAATTAATGAATATAACAATCCCAGTAAAAATCACAAAAAGCTCTTTTAATCGAGCTAGCTAAGTTGATGCTAAAGCTCATATGGAAAAATAAACATCCAAGAAGAGCCAGGGAAACACTAAAAAGAAAAGTATTGGGGGGACTAGCCCTAGCAGATATTAAAACATTCTATAAAGCCCATACATAATTAAAACACCACGGTATTGGCACACAGGCAGCCCACAGAATAAAACAGGTAGTCCAGAAATACACTCAAGTGCACATGGAACTTTAGTATATGATACAAGCAGGATCTTATACCACTGGGGCAAAGGTAGACTTTTAATCAGTAGAGTCAGTATAAAACTATTAATGAAAATAATAACAAACTTATATACTTCATACCACACCCAGGAATAAAGTCTAAATGTAGAAACTGAAACCATACAAATACTAGAAAAAAACATGATTGAATTCCCCTTTAACACAGAAAAAGATTCTATGACCCAACTATGACTCAAAATCCAACTGCAATAAAAGATAAACAAATTTGACTGCATCCACACAAAATTAAAACTTTTGCATGGCAAAATAACACCATGAACAAAAAAGACAAAGGACAGTTGACAAAGGGAAGAAAATATCTGCAACATGCACCACAGAAAAATGGATACTATCCCTACTACATTATGGGTATTAAAACTAGTGAGTGAGGGAGTTCCCTGATGGTGTAGTGGCTTAAGGCTTCGGTGTTGGCACTGTCAGCGCTGCGGCCTGGGTTCGATTTCCAGTCAGGGAGCTACCCACATGCAAAAAAGCAAAAAAACAAAAAAAAAAAACAAAAAAACAACAACAACAACAAAAAAAACTAATGAGTGAGTACTTGAAAATTAAAAGGGTATTTATATAGTCTCAAAGCATCAACCCCACAAAAGACTTATTATGAAGGAAAATAATAACTTTTATAATGAAAAAACCTGGAAAACATCACTTCAAGTAAGTGATCAAAGTTAACATCACCAGTAGTGAAACAAATCAACATCACATGCCTCCTGATAGGATGTATGGGAAAAAAAACTTCACTTCTATAAAGTTCTGCCAAAAATGTACCACCTGAATCAAACCATGAAGAAACATTTGACAAGCCCAAACTGAGGAGCATTCCATAAAATAACTGTCCTGTACACTTCAAAAATGTTCATATCACAAAATATAAAGACTAAGAAACTGTTCCAGATTAAAGGAAAATAGTGTTAAAAAAAAAAAAAAAAGGTAGAGGGGTTCGCTGGTGGTGTAGTGGCTAGGTTTGGCGCTCTCAACGCCGCGACCTGGGTTTGATTCCCAGCCAGGGAACTACCCAAAAAATAAATAAATAAAAAATAAGGTAGACATCAATTATCTTGCCAAAATAAGGCAAAAACTACCTGAAAAGGAAGAAATCAAACTGATATAGTTGCATTTAACTTTCAGGGGTTTCGAAATCGTGTGTGTGTGTGTGTGTGTGTGTGTGCGCGCGCGCGCGCAAAATGTACATATATACATATAAATAGTGATAAAGTAAATGTGGTAAATACAAAGACTAAAGAACCATTCCAGATTAAAGACTAAGAGATAATGACAACTGAATGCAATGCAGATCCACACAGACAGATCTAATATCCTATTTGCTTTATAATTTCCTCTCTCTCTTAAATACAAGTATCTTTCTGCTGAGTAAATAAGTGTACCGTCCTTTTAGTTACTAATACCAAGAGACCCTCCAATACCTGGGGCAGTGCCTGTGTCCAAGGCCACAGAGCCCATATCTTTCCGAAGGCGTTCCAGTTGTTCTTTCTGCTGCTGGCTCTGTGCACTGGCCTGTACAGAGAGACAATTTATCATCACATTCAAAAAGGAGCTGCAAGACCTGTTACACAAACACTACAAACTACTTAAACACTGAGGCAGATAACAGATGGCTGATACAGGGACAGAAACAATGAGCAGTGGGGGCCCAGATGAGCAGAATTCCTGGCTGGGGGGCTCTGCTGACTGAATTAGAAGTTTCAGACACTGGACATAAAAACACATCAAAAGAACCCTCAAGTAGATATAGCAAAGAGGCTTGGTGAGAAGGAGCCCAGTATGCGGCCCACAGTGACAGGACACTGATCACTTTGGGTAAGAGTTGTGAATCACCTCTCTGTTCCTAAACAAAATTCTACAACTAGCTTTTAAATGAACAGGGATAGGGGTGGGGCACAATTAGGACTTAGCATACATGGAAAAACCCTGATTTTTAAAACTTCAAATGGAGAAGAAAAATAATCAAGGTGCCTTTCTGCATCCAGACAGCATAGCTAGAAATTTGCAAATTTTAATTAAGAAATATGTAAAAGATACACTGATGGCCAAAACAAAAGTATTAATGGCAGGAGGATCAGAATATGGTTTGAGGTTGGGTTTTTTTTAGGGGCCTTAAAATACACACACACACACCCTCCTCTCTTACCAGTGATTTCTTCAGACGTTCATATTCAGGACGGTACTCCCTGGAAGAGAAACACTTTCTAAATGCCTGTGCTTAATAATCTCTCCAGCCCACCTCTACACCATTTCTATTTTCCTAGGTCTCTAACAATAAAAAAAGACCTCAGGGGGCTCCCTGGTGGTGGAGTGGCTAGGCTTCAGTGCTCTCAACGCCACAGCGTGGGTTCGATTTCTCACCATGGAACTACTGCCCGCCTACCCGTCCCCACCACCCATGCCCCCATCCCCCCTGCCAAAAAAAGACCTCACTTCACTGAACATAAGACTGACAAGTATCACTCACTGAGATTCTATCCCTATGGAATTAGAAGCCAATGTTCCTGCCCTCACCCTGAAACTAGAAAAACAAAACAAATAAAAACATCTGACGGGAGACCATGACTGATATGGTTATCATTCATTTGGATAAACATCTGAGGTGAATAAAAGAAGCTCGGGCCTATTAGGTCCAGGAAGCCCGATATATAATTACGTAATTTATCAGGGCAACAATGAAAGTATACAAAAACAGAGTCTAACCTGAGGCTTTGATAACACACACAAAATAACCCTTGTCTGATGAATCCAAATAAAAACAGTGTCTGAAAACAGCGATGTGCCTGTCAAGATCTTGCTAAGTACAAAGACAAAGGAGCATGCTATTAATAGCAAGCAGCTAATTAACAGGCTGCAGGCCTAAGGAAAATACCTACAACTCCACTTCCCTTTATGTAAATGGAATTCCAGCATTAACCATGACAAGTTAACAACCAACAATTCATTATGAAAGGTGCTTACTATGTGTCAGCAACTGCACAACTGCAAGTGTTTTCTCAACTAACCTTCACAATGACCTTAGCAATAAATGTTATCATCCCTGATGTACAAATTTACTAAGATCACTCATTTATTACGTGAAGGAAACAAATCCCACATGCCTGTCTGACTCCAAAGTCTATGTCTTAATCCGGGGTCAGCCCAAGTGGCAAACAGACCAAATATTTTTGTAAATAAAGTTTTACTGGAACACACAACCAAGTCCATTCATTTACAAACTGTCTATGACTGTTTTTGTGCTACAATGACAGAGTGGAGCAGTTGCAACAGAGATGTATATGGCCCACAAAGCCTAAAATATTCTGGCTTTTTACCAAAAAATTCTGATGACTCCTGCTCTTAATCATTCAACACAGTGAAGATTCTATACTCCTATTTTAAAAAACAGTTAATGGGAAATTGTTACCAGTAACTGAAGTCAGATCCAGTACACATAATACATGGCAAAGATATACACTATGAAAACCAAAAAGTTTTGCCAGGCAAAACTGCTATCATATCAGAACTGTGGGTTACTAAGAATCTTCAACAGAATTTTCCTTTATCCTCACCTTTCATACTCCTCTGCAGCACTGGTGACTTGCACAAACAGGTCATCTAAACCTGTACCCAGGACAGCAGACACACCTACCACCTGCCAAAAGCAACATTAATGCTATTGAGGAAACCAATGTATATTTTTAAATGGAGTATAGTATTTTGTTCAAATGTCATAAAATCTTCATACAAGAATTTCAGATACTTTACTGACAGAGTAAAGCTAAAACAAAACAAAACAGCAGACCTACCTAAAAATCATGGAAATTAAGTCTATGGAAAATAAAGAACTTAAAAAGCAAGGTAAGTAGAACCAAACAAGCAGCAGGACTTCTTACGTATTTCCTATCAAATCAAACCACTGCCTATTCTCTATAAAAATTTGCTTAGGCAATTAATATACCCTCTGCCATCCATTCCCACTTTTTTTTTTTTTTTTTTTGGTGGTTCCCTGGCTGGGAATTGAACCCAGGCCATGGCACTGAGAGTGCCGAAGCCTAGCCACTACACCACCAGGGAACCACCCCCATACCCACTTTTGCTTATACAAATCTTACCCTTCCTTCAAAGTATATCTCTGATGTAGTGGTTCCCAACCTTTTTCCACTTGTGTACCCCTTTTAAACCCATTTCTACAAATTGTACCCCTTGTTTTTAAAACAACTGTTTTTAAATAGTGACACTTTTGTTCAGTGCATATCTTAATGTAAAATAGCGGAAATAACTTAGGAAAGAAAAATTATTACACTAAAAGTACAAACCACAGATTTAATTTTACAGTATTCATAACACAGTTAAATGTTGATATTACAATGATTAAGTATTTAAAAATTAAATAAAGAAAAACTACTTGAAAAGAATCATGATTACAGACAATGCACTTACTTTTACTCAGTAACTAAACTGATCAGTCTGGCTACAGATGTATTTATGTTTGGAGAAGTTCTAAAAATGTCACAAATGGACTGTCCTGAAACTGTGAGTAATGATTGGTTGAAAAGTGGTTTGGGGGAAGGGTTCATAGCCACGCACGCCCTCACCAATCATCACTTGCTAGTGTGATCTAATTTTGAAGTGTTTCCATTAACAGTGATTCAAACTTAACAATTATTGTCCCCTAACTAACATTTTGCATTTTTTACTTTACTTGTTTTTTCACCATTACCAATTAGTTTTCACATACCCCTGAACAGCCCAGCACACACCCCCGGGGGTACACATACCACTGCTTGTGAACCAATGATCTAATGCTATGTCCTCCAAATCTCTCATTTCAAAAATGATCTGCTCTCTCACTACCATCAGCCCACCTTCCAGTCTTTCTTTAGGCACTTCCACAAATGTCATGTTTTAATTCTGTGTGTAGCCTTCTCTTCTAACTAGACCATAAACCCTCTGAGAGTAAGGTTTCTATTAATAATTTATCTTTTAAACCTCCAGGTTTAAATAGATAATGCTTTCAATTTGACTTTTCAGAAGGTAATGAACTTTCTAAGACAGGTTCAAAGGTTATCTGGAGAGACTGTCAGTATGAGCAGAAAAGAAGTTTACCCTGAGTGAGCTGTAAAACTCATCCAACACCAGGCTCATTGAACGAGTCAGGTTACTGACATATGTAGTCTCTTGATTCAAGGCATCTTGGAAAGCCTCAAAATCTTGCATCCATTCCACTGCAAAGCTGTGATCAATGATGTCGGTCTGTAGCAGACAGAAAGTCAACTATTACCAACCAAAGATGGGTTTAGACATCAAACAATGGCCAAAACAAAAAATTTTTAAGTTGTGACAGCAAAAAGTAATTACTCATATATTTATTTCTTTCTCTGCTTCCCCCATTTCCTCCTCCACTGCAATAAGCCACAAAGAGCCAAGACTGTTGTATTGTGTAAATAATTAAATGAAGATATGTGTTCTCTTGGATGAAGGAGACCCTTCACTATCCACTGCCAAGTGACCATGCCCACAGTGAATGCCAGCACATTCCAGGCCCTGAAGTCAAGCAATCTCTTTTATCCTAGTCATCAACCAACAGGGAAGTTTTGTTTTTGTTTTTGTATTCCAATAGATTAGCAGTTCCTTTCCCCCACTCCCTTCCTTACAGAGTCTTGATTCTGAGGAATAACCTATAGGCTATGGTTGAGGCCCTGCTCTATCAAAAGTAAATTAACTTAGGATGAGTCAGTGATAAATATTCATTCAACTTGATTGACTCTTCTTCCTAAAAGGGCTCATGACTTTGTTTCAGGTCAGTGTGAATCTGTTCTTCAGCATCTGAAATAATCCTTTTCACCTACCTAAATCTTCTGGTAACACAAGGTTCTAATGAAAAAGAAACACAATATTGAAACACAACAGTAAGAATCCACTTACTTTATTCATGACCACAATGAAAGGCAGCTTGGTTTTGTACAAGATGCTAAAAATCAAACATCAAGACATTAATTAGCAAAAGCACTTAAGCTCTTGTTTACCCAGTGTCAGTCTGCAGGAGCTGAGGAAAGACAATGGGAATGGGTTCAAACTCTATCCATTCTTACCTGGCACATATGCCCCTCTTCCAAGAGGCAAACCATCGCCATCAGCATACAAACAACACATGCACCTACTCTCTCTCTTTCTTGGAGAAATAATTATTTGCTACTGATTCTGTTTTCTCACAGAAAATGGAATCATTATTAAAGCACTATTACTCCAAACCAAACAAAAAAAAAATCTATTAAACAATTAATATGAAAATGAACAAATGCTGTCAGTCATCAGATCTCTATCTGGACTAGGATTTCTTGCATCAGAAGGGACAAATGTTAGTGATGGCTTTTGTGTACCACCAAATCTAATTTTCTCAGCTTTAATATTGTTCTTCCTTGTTCCTACGTTTAATGAACTAACAACATAACCTAGTGAAGCATGTCTTCCCACTCCTCAAGGTAACACACTTGAGGTAAACCTGTGCATTTCAAAATGATGGATAAATCTTTTTATTAATAATCTGTCTTTGTGTCATAATTTCACTCTACCCATCATAACCCAGAAAAAGAGCTCTATTCTATTTAGATTTAGGTTCCATGCAACTGGGAACAACTATCAGAAGATTCATATTTACACACCACCTATTTCTATAGCAAGCAAGGGAGGAAGATGAGTAGCTGCTGAAAGAGAATGCCAATAGCACGTGTGCATCTTTTCTCTTCTGAACCCCCGCAACTTACAACCACTAAACTGAGGGACAGAGCTGAATGAGCACAAATCTAAGGGTAAGCACTCAGAATTTAAAAACAACACAGAGAAGATGGCTCAAAAACGTACTTGGATGTAATATCATGTCAATCAATAATCAATTACCTGCAGGCATAGAGCATATTGGACATGAAAGTCACTGGGTTGGAACTTCTTGATGTGTCCATTACATAAATGACAATTGTTGGAAATGAAGATGCCTAAAGCCACAAAATAATCAAAGTTTTAGCCAGAAAGCGCATGACTTGTCCCAAAACTTTTTCCACTTTCCTTAGCAAGGGAGAACCACTTTAGGCAGAGTGTACAGAGCTTCTAGAACTCCCTTCCACATATGGTCCCAGATAATAAAAAGATGCTTATCCAATCTAGCTCTGAATAATAAGTCCTACAGTACTCACCAAGGCCTCAGTGATGATTGTCCCAGAAGCTGACCAGGTGAATACTTCAATCTGTCCAGGTGTGTCAATCAAGACATATCTGAGTCAAGAAAGACCATTAAAGAAGTATTACCCTTGTGGAATGCTGAAAATATTCCATCACACAAAACACCAAACATCTGGTTATAATAATAATAATAATAAAAAAAACGTAACAGGTATTGACAAGGATGTGGAGAAACTGGAACTCTCAGGCACTGCAGTGGAAATGTAAAATGGTGCGGCCACCAGGAGCTGGGAGAAAGGCGGAATAGGGAATGATTGCCAATGCCTACAGGGTTTCTTTTGGGGATGATGAAAATGTTCTGAAATTAGATAGTAGGGATCAGTATGCAATTTTAAGAATATACAATAAACTCTAAATCAAATAGTGTACTTTATTGTATGTGATTTATATGTCAATAAGCTATTATTTTTAAAAACTACCTCTGCTATGATCCCATTTTTGTAAAACACTTTTATCCATCCAATCCATCCATCCTTCTATTTATGCATTTATGCGTAGAAACATGTAGAATAATAGTCATAAGATAATAATCACAGTTATTTCTAGTGGTTATCTAGTGGGTGATGATTTCATCTTTTAAAGATTATGTATGGCTTAGATTCTTTATCATAAGCACATATCCTTACAAAAATAATGAATTATCTTTTTTAAAACAGCAAAGCTATTGAAAGATCCAAGGTGGTGAAGTAGGTAAACACAGTGCCCGCTTCGTTCCATGAGTACATTAAAATCACAACTAAGTTACTGAACAACCAAAGTGGAGAACCATCTGAAGTCCAACTGAGCAGAAGTTTTATAACTAAGAATGCAAAGAAGAGGAGGCCACATTCAGACTGGTAGGAGGGCCACAGATGTGAAATGAACCAAACCTCTGGTGGCAGCAGAGAATCAGGAGGGACATCTCAGCTGCAGAGATTCCCCCCAGAGGAGCAAGAGAACCCAGTCCCATGCCAGGCTCCCCAGCCTGGACCACTGGTGCTGGGAAGAGGAGCTCACAACATTTGACTGTGAAAAACAGTGGGAACTCTATCTGCTTGGGACAGAAGGCTCTAGGAAACCCAGATGTCCTCTTAAAGTGCCCGCGCAGACTCTGTCACTCATGGGTACTCATCCTGGCCTCCGGCAGAGGGACAGTGACTCGGGGGCTTTGGAGGCATGGGGGGCAGGGGGCAGACTGAGGTATGTGGCTTTGGAGCAAGGGCTGGAGGACATTTGCCATTTTTCCTGGGTGAGTCCTCCTCCCCTGCAGCTGACTGGTGGGCACCATCCTTCCTGTGTTGCGTCTGCCCCAACATGGCCAAATCTGAACCTGATTGATCTGGAGAGCTCCGCTAGCCCCACCCTGCTGACTCACTGGGACCCCACCCCACCCCACCCAATTCCACCAAAGCCAGAGTCACTTTCTCTGGTGAGCAGACAGCCCCGTCCACATTGCAATCTTTCTTGGAAAACTATTTAAGTCTGCAGTCCCCAGGTGAGTCAAGTGCTCTGAGACTTTTGCGAGTAGCTCCAGATACATTGGCACCAAACCAGAATCTACAGGAGCACCCAGCGTAGGTGACCAGGGAGACAGTGCCAGGGCTCCTCAGGGCACCTATTACAAAGGCTATCCAGCAATACTGGGAGATGCAGCAGATCTATTTAATATATAGAAACAAAGACAGGCATCTAAAATGAGGAAACAAAGACATACATCTCAAATAAAAGGACAGCAGAAAATTGCATAGGAAGAAAAAACAAGATGGAGGCAAGCAACCTATCAGATACAGAGCTCAAAAAGATTATTTTAAGGATGCTCAAGGAACTTAGTGAAAACTTCAACAGTGAGATAGGAAGTGTAAAGAAGAACACAGAAACCATAAAAAAGAACCAGGCAGAAATGAAGAATACAATAACTGAAATTCAGAATGCAATAGGATGAATCACCAGCAGAGCAGATGGAACAGAGAATCAAATCAGTGAATTGGAAAACAGGTAGTAGAAAACATCCAGTCAGAACAGCAAAAAGAAGAGAGTCTAAAAAAATGAGGACAGTTTAAGGGGCTTCTGGGACAACATCAAGCATAACAACATTTACATTAAAGGAGTACCAGAAGACAGACAGCAAGGGATTGAGAACCTACTAGAAGAAATAATGACTGAAAACTTCCCTAACCTGGTAAAGGAAACAGACAATACAAGCCCAGGAAGCACAAAGAATACTAAACAAGATTAAACCCAAATGAGCCTACGCCAAGACACATGATAATTAAAATGGCAAAGCAGCATAAGAAAAGCAACTAGTTAGTTATAAGGGAGCTCCCATACCACTGTCAGCTGATTTCTCAACAGAAACTTTGCAGGCCAGAAGGGAGTGGCAGAAAATATTCAACATGATGAAAAGGACCTACAACCACGATTACTCTACCCAGGAAGGCTATCATTCAATCGAAGGATGAATAAAGAGCTTCCAGATGAGAAAAGGCTAAAGGAGCTCATCACCACCAAACCAGCACTACAAGGAATGTTGGAGGAACTACTTTAAGATGAAGGGGAAAAAACCAAAATTTTTAAGAATAAAATGGCAATAGCTACTTATCAACAATTACTTTCAATTTAAAAAGATATGGACAGTACTGCACTGAGTGGAGTGTCAAACAGAGGAAAACAGATGCAGTTGACTTTGCTTATAGGTGAGATCCAAAGAATAAAATAAACAAGTGGGACAGGAACAGATTCATAAATATAGAAAACATGTGATTTGTTGCCAGATGGGAGGAGGGTTGGGGGAGGAATGAAATAAAGGGAAGAGACTGGGAAGTTCAATTTGGAGGTTACAAAGTTATAGGGTTATAGGGTATAATGTGGGAATACAGTCATTGTTTGCAGTCACTATGGGTGGTATGAGATGGGTACTAGATTTGCTGGGGTGATGGGAGGAGGGCTGGAGGGGTGAGTAAAAAAGGGGAAGAAATCAAGAAGTACAAATTCATGACCACAAAATAGTCACAGTGATGTGAAGTGCAGCCTAGGGCATACAGTCAATAACATTGTAATAACTATGTATGATGTTAGATGGAACCAGATGTACCAGAATAAGCATTTTGTTAAGTTATATGAATGTCTCATCACTATGCTGTACACCTGAAACCAATATAATATTGTATGTCAAATGTAACTGAAAAATAAAAATAAATGAGAAGAAAGCAAACCTATTAGTAATTTAATTGCAGGTAATGAAAATAAGAATATTTTATTTTATATTTTGATACTTTTTACATTAAAAAGCACTTATTCTCTCTGATTTATGTAAATTATATTCATCTAAACAAAGGTTAGGAAAGTGTATCAGAAACTTTAATGCCAATAAGTACAGTTCTCCAGGAGAAAGCAGGTAGACAACTGAATTTGGACAAAGTTTCAAAATAGCTTCTAAGATGCCATGGGCATATACCAAAGTGATTAGAGGTGGGATACTACTAAATTTAGCTCTACACTGTATAGCAGCTTAATGATTTTCTTGTCTACCTGTTTTCTAACAGTTTCATCTCAATCTATACCCTTTCAGAACCCTTCAAAAAAGCCTAGAAATATGTCAGCTACAGAGTAATATACAGCACTAAACTGAAACCACTTACTTAGACATGTTCTGGGCCTTCTCAATAAATTTCATCACCTAAAAGAAAAAGATTCCAATTACAACAGGATCCGATTTCAACACAAAATCACAGGGTCCTGTCCAGGGAAGCCTGCCTCCTAGGCACCATCAGCTATTGAATCTCTATGTTCTCAATATTAGCAACTAATAAACTCACTGAACCAAAGCCACATTAGCAGCACTGCAACACCCTGGAGTACAGCGCAAGGACATGAGAAACTGAAGACTTGATCTCATTGTTAAGACACATCTCCTGGTGCTTTGGCAAAATGTTAATAGCCTGTCTTATGGAATGACATCTGGGTTAAAAAGTTTTTTAAAAATCTGATTTCAAAACACTCTTATAGGTGATAGAGAAAACCTAAGTAATGACAACTACTTGTCACAAGTTAAAAGTCCCATTATTTTTCCATTCCACGCCAGCTACCCCATCTCAACCTCACTTTCCCATCCCTGTACGCCATCCTCAGGGTGACACTACAAGCCAGGAACAGATCAACAAATGAAACTAGGAGTTCCCTGGTGGTGTAGTGGCTAGGATTTGGCGCTGTCAACGCTGCGGCATGGGTTCGATCCCCAGCCAGGGAACTACCCACATATAAAAAAGATATGAACCTCTATCTCCTGGATTTTGGTTTTATTGGCTGTCACAAATATTAAATGTGAAATGTTTATAACTCTGATCATCCTCTCATAGCCTACTTCTCTGTCTACCAAAATGCCTACTTTTTTCTATATTTATAGCCAAGTTTATTGCCTTCTATCCCAATGTTATCAAGTTAAGACATTTAAAAGGCAGAGGTTTTTACACAGTCATGCCTATATAAGTAAAAACAGACATACCTGATCAAATCTGGTAGCAAAGAGATTGAGTGAGGTCACTATGCCACCATTGGGCCCAAGTCCATATCTAGACACTAAGTTGAGGATTTAAATTGCTTATAGATCAATTTAGAGAATAAAGTTCATACCTAGGATATCATTCACACAAACAGCATTGTATTAGTGGTCCATTAACGGATAATGGCAAATCCTTGACTATTATGTACCACACAACCTTAACTTCATAGGAAAATATTTATCATCAAGGTTTTCCTCATTTATTTATTGTTTTGGGGATGGCCAAGCAAAATAAAGAAATTAAAGTGACCAAAATGTAATAGATACAGTGACAGCCTGCTGCCATTAGCCATAAAGATCATACATAATTCTCCTTGCTCTGATCCTCACTAATTAAGCAACCTGCTGATTATAATTAGTCTTCTGATCAAGATTTACCTACAGGGAAATCACATATTTCACACAGGAATGTACTAAGAGTTGATTATACTCAACCTGCTCATTTCTGAATTTCCCAGTCTGAAGAGGTGGTGACCAGTGGATTTATCCTCCAAGGCAATACTAATTTCTGGGGCCTAGGCACACTACTAGCTAGCCTGATTCTCTGAGCTCTCTAATTACAACAGCCTGCAGTCTGGGAAGATGGTAAGAAAACTGAAAATACAAGCTGACATAGTATTTCTAATCACCTACAATACTTCTCCCCGCATCCATCTTCCATCCTCCTAATAAAATTACTTTAAATAAAGCAATCAAATGCTTTTGTTGGTATATTTAACAAGGAAATGCAAAACACTCCACCAAAATATACACATGGTAACTAGCCAGGGATAACCCAACACCAAAGTAGATGTAGAAAAGGATACTGTTTCATGACTTCTTTATATTTCACTGTGTCACGAATATCTGGAAGAGGGTAAAAAGAATTAACTAGAATTTAACACATATGAAGCAATACAGCATGAGACCCTCCACCAATAAGATCCTAAGCCAATAGGTCTCTCAAGTTATCCCTGCTTCCTCTGAGGAAAAAATTAAGTTTCTCTCTTGGCATCTGAGTTACTTTTTAAATTTTTTTCCTAAATTTTTAAACTAAGGTCATTGAATTGCAATAGAAAAAGAGGCAAGATTTTAAAGAGAACAAAAGTGCAAAAGGTGTCCCTATGAGTACTTTCTCTACCAGCAAGAACTGAAACTAGCCTTTTAGGATTCTTTTGCCAACATTCTCTTCTACTAATTTTCCTAGCTTCACACTGGTTTCCTTCCGTATACACTGATATCTTGGTACTTATCATGAATTGGTTCCAGGAGACATGATGAGTACCAAACAAATCTTTCTCATCAGGAATAGCAGTGGTACCTCAGTATGCATCGCTAATTGGTTATGCACACAGGGCGCAACAAATACCACACAAACGATAAGTACCACAACAAAATTTTCATGTCAAAATGCATCAAGTATCAAATTTGACAGGTTTCAAAGCAGTCAAGTACCAAGGTATGACTGTATAGGGTAACTGCCAAGTAACCCATGAAGAATGTTAGTCTAAGAACTCTCAAGTTATGGTAAAGATGATCTGAGACAAGGAGAAAAGTGTTTTGCAACTTCAATACCTTTTAAGTGACCATATGCATAGAAAAAGGGAGCGAAATCAAGAAAAAAAGGTTCATTTCCTACTAATCCCCTACTGGTAACAAAGGTAATACAGACAGGATTTTTTTAAAGGAATTAATCTGTCCAGTAATATGTAACTAAACCTATCAGTCTATATACCTACCCCACTATTAGAATTCCATCCTTTAAAAGGACGAACTTTTTCCCAAACTCTTTTCAAAATGATCTCTGCTTCTTAATGCAAGGCTTTCCTTTATTAGCTTATTTAGGGTACAAGCAGCTTAACAGGATTAAGAGGTAAAGGAGAGAATTAGCACACAGTGATAGCCTAGAAAGCAGGAAAGTCTACTATCTAGAATCAAGACATTGGATCACACCCATTCTCAATCTTTTTAGAGTCATAGTTTCCTCCTAAAGTCTGATAACTGGGAACCTCTCCCCAAAACAATATACATATGCATATACAAGGGATGTCCAGAAAGTATCCAGCCATGTAATATGAAAAACAGAGGCATTTACAGTTGGATTTTTTCCAGACAGCCCTCATATACATACCTTTTTCCCATTTAACTTTAAGAGTGGGAGCAAGGTTCCTCCTACAAGTCAGCAAGGTTCCTATCACACAAAAGCCTTTATACTCTAACTTTGAGAAAAGAAACTAAAAGGGCATATGTATACATCAGAGCCTGCTGACAGATTTATGGCCTAGAAGAGAGAGGACTGACTTACTGTCACTTCATTTTCCCAGTAACAAGAACCTGACATCCTTGGGTCAGAAAGAGGGCACAAATAATGCTGAGAGGTAAGGAAACACATTTAGGAAAGGGAAATGAGTAAACAAAGAGAAAATGTGAATAAGGCAGAAGCCTGTTTAGGGATTCTAACAAATCTAAGGAAAATGAAAGTTAATAGCTCAGAAAAAAATGAAAGCATTGAAAAGTGGCAGGCTGGAGGCTTTCCATTCTGAGGCATTCACACGGAACTGGTACAGTTTACTTACCAATGTTGGCAGGAAAGGGAACTTCATGCACAGCTGGGTCCAGGTTGATTACATAAGGTGGAGAGCCTTGGCTATGTAGGTGTCCTGTGAGCCTCTGCAGGGACATGGGGAGAGTGACAAGTGAGACAAAGATGGCACAACAAGGGCACAAAGGACACTCCCCCCTATCCCGAAACATTTACCTCCGACATTCAACTCACAGTTGAAATGCTACCTTTTTTTATTTCCCATTTAACAGTGCCTCCCCAACTCTAGATTACTTATTTACTTGTTTTTGTGTAGGTTTTTTTCTATCACCCCCACTATAAGCAGGGATCCTGTCAATCTTATTTGCACTGAATGTTCAAACCTGTAGAGAATTTTTGTAAGAGTTTATTTGAGCCAAAATGACAATTGCAGGGAAGCAAGATCTCAGATTCTCCCAAGAATGAGTTTTGCGATTTCTTATGCATTTGGAATTAAGGAAGTAACATAAGAAAGATTAAATAAGTAAAGGTGGAAGACACAGTAGGGGGGATCGGATTACAGGACAGTTAATAACATTATGTAGTCTCTTGAAAAAGAGGCATTTCAAAGGTTTTTAAACCTAACTCACAAGTTCCCAAGCAGTGGTAAGCACTGGGCCATTCAGCGATATGCAAAAAGTAATTAGTAATGGCAAAAAAAACAAGTAAAGCCAAAAAATATGAAACGGTAGTTATGGAACAAAAATGTTAAATTTGAATCACCATTAATACACTTCAAAATTAGATCACATTAGTGAATGATTGGTGAGAGCACCCAAACATGTAAATACATCTGTAGCCAGACTGATGACTTTAGTTATTGACTGAGTAAAAAAGTGTGTTCTCTTTAATTATGATCTTTTCAAGTAGTTTTTTCATCATGATCAATATATAACTGTATTATGAATATTGTAAAATTAAATCCATGGTTTGTACTTTCAGTGTAGTAATTTTTCTTTCCTAAGTTAACTATCTCATTTCCACTATTTTACATTAAGATAGGCACTGAACAAAAATGTATTTAAAAACAGCTGTTTTAAAAACAAGGGGTATGGTTTATAGAAGTGGGTTTTAAAGGGGTAGAGAAGAGGAGAAAAACTGGGAACCACTGAACTAGATGCACAAAAACAATGGTCAGGGCTTGCATAAGGCAAAGATAAACTTTTTCTACAGAAGTTGTATGCCTGGAGCCCTGACTACTCACCAAGACCTGCCCAGTTAGGAATTTATGATCATATCACCCCGTGAGGTTACTTTTGGTTAGGCTTATTATAGCATTCCTTTTCATCCACATCTCAAATATGATAGGCGCGCAAGACATTCTTTAGCAATCTACACCGAAAGTCTGTGTCGGGGCAAGTATTAATCGCCAGAATCACGTGTAAGCCTCTACCTTTGAGGAGTTGGCAGTATTACCGCTAAGATAATTCCAGTACCAAGCCTGCACCGAGGGTATATGCAAAGAGAACGTAAATTAACCCAGGCTAAGGTCCGGGAAGGCTTCGCCCAGGAAGGAACAGAAGTTGCGGCTAAGTCCCCGAAAGCTACGCGCCGGTCCCCTCCAATTCTCCAGTGACCTCCCCGCCATTCTCCCTGGCATTTCTCCTGCCACGGACACTCTCACGCGCACACCAACTGCGCCCGCGCCGTGTACGTCACCTGTACAAAGGTGGTTTTACCCGATCCCGCCATTCCCAACACCAGCAGACACACTGGACCCCGCGAAGGCTGCGGCTCCGCTGCGGCTGCGGACGCCGCCATCTTTCCCCTGGTCCCGCCCACTCTACTCCAGCGACGCCGCGTGGCTAAGGAGACTTCCGCAACGTTCGGGGCGAGAACGAGGGTGGAACTGAACCTGCCGGAAAGGGAAGCGCGAAGGGGTGCCAGAGCATCTTCCTGTCCCGACCTGGCTCGGGAGCCAACTAGTGACAATGGCGGGGAAGTGGAGACTCTGGGAAGAGGGCTGGAGGGGGCCAGAAAAAGAGAAGCTCAAGGTCGTAGGGTTGGGTCTGAGAAGGGCAAATCTCTGGTTCCCACGGGAACAAGATGAACTGGGAGCTAGAGGGCGGGGCTCCCACAGTACAGAAAAGAGAGTGCGATTCACTTTCGAAAAAAAAGTTGCGGGGAACAGAACAGCCAGAGCATCGACTGCTAGGGTATTTTCGGCCGAGGAGGTTAAGCAGCTCAAGGCTGGACCGGCCAGGACTGGGATGGGGTGGGACCCCAGGTGTTGCTGGGTAGCGCCGAAACCCTTTGAGCACAAAACCGAGAAATTGCGAACATTTTCCTCACGGGGAAGCCGTATCCGTGTGTCGCAGTCCCCTGACACTAGTTCCTCGGCAGTCAGCCTCAATGAACCGCAAGACCTTGGGGATGAACTCTCGGATTCCTTTCGCAAGTAGGTACTGAAGAGGTGCTTCCCTCCACAGAAGCGTCCTTGGAAACCGTAAAGATGGTGCAAGAGCCGAGAAATTTATTCCTGCACCCGACCTCCCAGTCCGTTCTTGTGGCCCTTTGTTAGCTGTTCAGTAAGTCGTAGATCTAGGTTTCACAGCCGGGCTCTGCCACTTGCTAGCGGTGTAAATTATAGCCAAGTCACTTACATTCTCTGAACCTGGTTTCTCTTTAAAATTGAGGTAATACCTCACAGGGTGGTAGTGAATGGATACTGTAAATTGTAATCTACACTCCCTCATCTTTACCCCTAGCTATATCATCTCCGTGTCTCGCAGTATCAGGAACACAATAGGTGCTCAAAAATATGTTCTTGTGTGAGTTAAAGTACAATCGTGCATTTTTTATTTCCTAAATTTTCATTGAGAAACTGATGGGCAAATGTCTCACTTGTTCTTCCTTCAGGTTTGCTGAGGACTCCAGTGGTCCCCCTCCACCATATCTTAGTTTAATAAATAATTTTTTCAAGCCAAAGAAGCTAACAAAGAAAGCAGTGGAGCTTAAAGAACAGGCAGTGGAAATGATGACACTGAACAAGCAAATAAAACAAGCTCAAATCCGGCAAGAACCGCTAATGGAGGAAACCAGGCAGCTACTCACTGAAAAGTTACATGTCCAGGCTGAAAATAAATTCTTTCTAGAATACCTGACCAACAAAACTGACATTTATAGAAGGCAACATGAGAAGCTGTGGATCAACTATTTACAAAACAGCAGGGAGGCTGTACGAAGGAGACAGGAATCAGCCTCCAAATACACCAAACAAACTTCAGAGCTTAAGACACAGCTCTTGCAGAAGGAAAAGATTCAATCCAATTTGCAGCACCAGTTGCAGGCATTGAGGGATGTTTCACTATTAAGGGAGAAACAGGACAGAGCAATGCAGACATTACAAGAGGAAAAAAAGAAAGTCCAAGCTGAGATAGCTGTAAAGAAACAGGAAGTCCAGGTCCAGTACCTCCAGGAAAAAGCATTACTGAAAAAACAACTGAGTGAGCCGGACATGAGGCAGTTGGGAAAGAGAAAAGGAAAGGAGCTTAACAGGAAGGCAGCAGAGAATTATACTTTTGAGTTCTGCCGCTGTGTCGGCAGAGAGAACCAGCAGTTACAGAAGGAATTACTGCAGCAAACTTGGCAATGCCAGAAGTTGCAGGCTATTCAAAGCCAGTTCAAAAATCAGAAGCAGCAGCTGCAGCAGGACCAGTGGTATGTGGAGTGCTTACTCCGGGGGAGGCAACGACTGCAAAGAAGGCATGCTCCAAAGACCGTAAGAACTCCTTCCAACCAAGGATTAATCCACAGTAATTCCTAAAATATCATTGATTAAATGAGGACTGGAGCAAGTATTCTTAGCTGCTGCATAAACTTGGTTAGGAAGGGCTTTTGGATCTCATTGCTATGGTAAAATATCCATCATGATGCTTTAGTGTGAAGATTGGCCAACTAAGATCTCAATCTACTTTTTGTCTGCTTGGCTATGAAGGAAATTAAACAGGGTAATGTTACAGAAAGTGTGTTTAAGTAGAAAAGCCTCTGAGGTAAAATTCAGGTTGACACTTGAATGATAAAATGAAGCATACAGTGCAACCTGGGAGAAATCACTCCCAGTAGAGGAACAGTGAATGAAAAGGTCCCAAAATGGGAATGAGCTTGGTAGGTTCAAGGAACATAAAGGTAGTACATCTAACATGTTGGAGAATGGGCAGAGAACATGGGTGGAGCAGAGGAAGATGAGGCTACCAGGTCAGCAGTAGGCACACAAAGGGTCTTGCAGGACAAGTAGAGGGAGTGACTTATTCTAAGTGCACTGGGAAACCATTAGGCTTTCTGATTTTTTACAACCTGCTATGTGGAGTGTATCCAAGCCAGTAAAAAGCAGGAAACCAATTAAGAAGCTGCTGTAGTCTAGGCAAGAGATGATAATGGTTCCAACTGGGAGGGTAGAAATTGAAGTGAAGACATGAGGGGAGCAGACTATAGGGTGAGGGGAAAATCAAAGGTTAAGATGAAGCATAAGGAAAATTTCTTGTTTTCCCCTTGAAGGAGATAAGCAGAATATATTTTTCTTTTTTGTGTGAATTAATTTTTAAAATGAAGTATTTCAGACACAACAAAAAATACAAAACTATGACAAACTCGCCATCCATCTTAAGAAGTAAGAACTTCCAAATTCACTTGTAGTTCCTCTAGATCCCAGCACTATGCTAAATTTGGTGTTTATCATTCCTGTGCAATGCATTCATACTATGTTTATATATTAAAATATAAATGCTTGTATATATTTATAAATACACACTTAATATGTATCCATAGAGCATTTCTTATGTTTTAAAATCTTAAATAAATGGTACACTTGATGTATTCTCTAACTTCCTTTTCCCAGACATTATTTTTGAAACATATTCATAATATAGGAAACTACTTAATTTCATAGCTGTATAGTATTCTGCTATAGGACTAGGTCACAATTTATCTTTTCTCCTGATGATGGACAATTAATTAGAACAGGCTCACAAAAAATGTATAACAACTCAAATAACATTTAATTCTTGCTCATATAATGGTTTGATAGATGTTCCTGATTGGAAAGCAATCCTTCATGGGGTGATTCAGGGAGTCAGCCAACTTCATTTTGTGCTCTGCCATGCCCTTGAGCCCCATCATCTCCTCTAACCCAAGGAAGGGTAAATAAAGCAAGCATGGAGGTACATTCACTCACTTAAAAGTTCTAGCTAGGAGGTGACACACATCACTTCCACTCACATTTCACTGGAGAGAAGTTAGTTGGCTACCCGCCTTCCCTACAAGGGAAGAGGGTTGAAGGACTGGGACACATAGTCCAGCCACTTGTAATTTTGCAAGGTGAAAGCAGATTTTGGTGGACAGCTAGTAGTCTCTGCTACATGTTGTTCCCGGTATCTATTATAACCTGTACTGCAGTAATCATTCTCATTTATGTCTCCTGGCACACCTGGGCAAAAGTTTACTCATGTACATACCTAGAAGGGAAACTGCTAAGTTTTAGGACATACCTTCAACTTTGGTAGATACTGCAAAATCATTTTCAAAGTGACTACCAATTTACATTCCAAATGATGCATTAGAGTTCACACTGCCCCAAAACCTATCTGTACTTGATACTATCAAACGTACATTATTCTAATGAACTTTTTTAAAAACTTAAAAACTCACTAGTATGGTCAGGATAGTCTATTCTGAGTCCTGCTAATCACTGGCCTCTGGAAGAACAAAAGGAAAAAAAAAAGTGCCTACAAGGGCCCTAGATGAGATTGGGCACGTTTCCTATACTAATTCATTATAATTTCAAATTATTCATTTTAACCAGATTTTAGGAGCTAAAGAATGACTAAAACAACCGCATTTGGTACTCATTCCCATCCCTAGCCATCTTACCACCATACACTGTATCATCAAGGAGTCAAGTAGCAAGTCAGAGTCAATGAACAACTGGAAACGACATCAATCTAAAAGAGTTGTTTATTTCTTTTGTCATTGCTGAACATCTCCCAAGTCTTAATCACCAGATATTAACACAGCTTCTTCATTTCTCCTCCCTAACAATCCTTATCTACTGTAAGGGCTCTAAGGGCACAAATGCCAATGAAAATGTAGAGTGGATCATACCATGTCCTTCACATACTAAAACTACCTATTTAGGCAGTATCCAGATAAGGTTTCAATGCCCCCTTAATTGAAAGCGGTCTTCACAAAGGCCCACATTTAAAAGCTATGTGGAGGAGCAGACAACAGTTAGTGTGGTACCAGCCTTTCAGAATTTGAAAAGGTAGTACTTGTCAATATCGGAGTGAAGGGTCCGTTGCTTTTTATATGGCATATGCCACAAAAATTGGCAAGTATATAAAAGACCAATATGTATGGAAAAAGGGAAGAGAATCCAGAAACACAACAGAGCTGCTCTAATGGATACTCAGAGAAAGCCTCAAGAGAGAAACAGCCCATTAGACATTATCAGGTAGGCATGAGGTACAGATTTCTTTCCAATTCCAGATAACTACACCTGGTGTCAAAGTCTCAGGATATAAAGAGGACAGAACACATATAAAAGAGGATAGAGGACAATTTCTCAAAAATTCAGACAGAGGTTGACTAAAGGGAGGGATGAGGACTTAGCGGGGTGTAGACTAACTAACACGTGAGGTCAAGTCCAGGAGAGAAGGAATGTGTACCCTGGCTACCAATCTTAGTAACATTACCAGGAACACTAGGATTCTGTGTCAAAACATTAGGGGCAATCGATGGGGTTAGTTCTCAATTCTTAAAACTGAGGGAGCACATCAAGCTTTAGGAGAGCACTGATTATACAACAGATGAGGCCTCCAGCCCCAGGAAAGCTGAGGCAGGATTTATTGCTGCTTCTACTTTCTTCTCTCTAGTTAGGCTGCTTTTCATCACTGCCGCTTGGGACAAACAAAGCATTTCCCAGTAAACTAGCATAGGAAAGTTCTAGCTTTGTCATCCTAAGTCTATTGTCTTACTTTCAATCCTAAAACCATATTGAGAACCAACAGCCTCCATACAGTATGTTTCCCAAAGAGACAGGGTAACCTTATTATGTGAGTGACAACATTTCCAACTTCTAGGCTTGTTATATCACAAACACAAATACGTATTGATTAATCAGTATGGTTTTTAAAAATTAATTTAGAATTGTTTTATAAGCTAGGTGATGGAGTGTGACTACTTAATCAATTGGGGTTTCCAAGAACATTCTACACCCCAGGAAGGAAAGGACAACCAAACAGGTTTCTTAGTCTTGTACAGGGCAAGAGGGGCCTATAGCTGGCCTTAAGAGGAGCTCTTTGGGCAAGATAAGTGAAACACAAGAGGGTTCCGATGAAGAATAACAAGAAAACCTACCCAAAGGGGTGGGGGAGGGTCCAAAGTGAATAGCAGGGAAAACAATGAAATTTATACAGGAGGGAAGAGTTGAGAAAGTCACAGCCCCATACAAACAGCTGAAAGAGCACACTTCTCTTTACTCAGCCCCATGACCCAGTCCTCCCATCACATGTCCGATGACAACAGCACCACAGCCACTCTCCTAGGAGTGCTTTCACACTGACTGCCTACACTTCCTTCCTCGTTTACGATTCGTCTTTGGAGGCTTTCCTTTCTGGAACTGGGCTGGCACCGGCTCCTGCTCTGGTTCTTTACAGGAGGTGGATACTAGCAGTTCCTCGTCATTTCTCCTCTGATCCTTCCCTACTCTAGGACTCAGCTCTGCCTCAGGAAGCTCGATGACAGCCTGCTGTCGCCTTCTCAGAGACCTTCTGCTGCTGTGCTGCTGCCTCCGCTTTTCTTCTTCTTGCTGCCGCTGCTTTATCTTCATCAGCTTTTCAAAGCTTTTGGTGGTTGTTGGGTTTACAACAAACCAATCCTGAAGAGGTAAAAGAGAAGCATCATCCAAATCAAAACACAGTGCAGAACCTAAGGAAGGGGTATGGTAAGAAACTTTTTAATAGGCATGGTTACATATTACCCAAAGCAATACACAAATTAAATGCAATTCCCATCAAAATCCCACAAACATACTTTCACGAAATATTTTAAAATTATCAGATTTGTATGGAACCACAAAAGACCTCAAATCGTCAAAGCAATACTACACAAAAGGAGTACAGCTGATAGTATCACACTCCCTGGCTTTAATTTATACTACTAAGCATCAATAATCAAAACAGCTTGGTATTGTCAGAAAAATAGAAACACACAGACCAATGGAACAGAATTGAAAACCCAGAAATAAATCAGAAATACAGGGACAAATAATGTTTGATAAAGGAGTGAAAAACAAGCAGGGGGAAAAGAAAGCCTCTTCAGTAGATGGTGCTGGGAAAACTGGAAAAAACATGCAAAAGAATGAATCTGAGCTGTGAACTCTCACCATATACTAAAATTAATTCGAAATGGATTAAAGACCCGAAACAATAAACTGTATAGAAGAAAATATTGGTAGTCCTCAAGCTCAAGGAGGACTTCATAGACCTGACCTCAAAGGCAAGGGAAGTAAAAGCAAAAATAGATGAATGGGACTGTATCAAATTAAAATGCTTCTGCACAGCTAAAGAAACCATCAACAAGGCAAAGAGACAGCCAACTGAATGGGAGAAAATATTTGCAAACAACACCTCTGATAAGGGTCTAATACCTAAAATATATAAAAAACTAGTATGACTCATCAACAACAAAAAAACCAAACAACCTGATTAAAAAGTGGGCAGAGGATCTGAATAAATATTTCTCCCACAAAGATATACAAATGGCCAACAGACATGAAAAAATGCTCAACTTCATTAACTATTAGGGAAATGAAAATCAAAACCACAGTGAGATCCCACCTCACACCTGTGAGAATGGCTGTTATCAACAAGACAAGGAATAACAAGTGCTGGAGAGGGTGTGGGGAAAAAGGAACTCTGGTACACTGCTGGTGGGAGTGCAAACTGGTACAACCACTGTGGAAGGCAGTGTGGAGGTTCCTCAGAAAACTGAGAATGGAGTTACCATATGACCCAGCAACCCTGCTTCTGGGTATGCACCCCCCCAAATTAAAAACCTCAGTCTGCATACTTATGTACCCCAATGTTCATCACAGCCCTGTTCACAGTGGCCAAGACACAGAAACAACCAAAGTGTCCCTCAATAGATGACTGGATAAAGAAGCTGGGAGGAGTTCCCTGGTGGTGTAGTGGCTTAAGGCTTCGGTGCTGGCGCTATCAACGCTGGGGCCTGGGTTCGATTCCCAGCCAGGGAGCTACCCACATACCAAAAAAAAAAAAAAGAAGAAGAAGAAGCTGGGGTACATACACGAAATGCAGTATTACTTGGTTATACAAAAAGATGAAATACTGCCATTTCCAAAATGGATGGACCTTGAGAACATCATGCTAAGCAAAATAAGCCAGACAGAAAAAACCAAGAATCATATGACTTCACTCACATGTGGAATATAAAATTAAAAGCAACAAAGAACAAAAACTCATGGACACAGTCAACAGTTTAGTGGTTACCTGGGAGCAACGAGGGACGGGGTAGGAAAGGAGGGAAGGAGAGTCAAGTATATGGTGATGGAAAGAGAACTGACTCTGTGTGGTGAACACATAGATAATGTGCTGGAACCTATGCAATTCTTGTTAACCAGTGTCACCCCAATAAGTCTAACAATAAAAAATTTTTTAAAAAAATTTTTTATTAAAAAAATAAATAAAAAGGCATCATTAGAGCAGAACACAGTGAGGAGAAAGCAAACATGAAACCATAGCTTCGAACTGTGTATTTTAAACTGGAGAAATTCAAAACAGGGCAGTCATTTTAATTATTTATTTTGTAAGATATAATTAGGGGTACTTAAGTGAACTATAGAGCCTGATAACTTAGCATCATCCTACCCATTTACCTCCTCTGTGAAAATCTCCTCATGAGATGTAAAGCATTGGGCCATAGGAGATTTTTATTTCTGATAGTACAGTGGTTAACAGCATGAATTAGCAGCCAGACCACCTGGGCACAAATCCCAGCTGTTTCTAGCTCTGTAACCAAGGGTGTTACAAATGAAACAAGATTAGCCATAGACTGATGACTGTTAAAGCTGTTCATTATACTATTCTATCCAATTTCATGCATTTGAAAATTTCTGTTAAGAAAAATTAGTGTAAGAAAATGTGAAGCAAGGGGGTGCCCTGGTGGTGTAGTGGCTAGACTTCGGCACTCTTAACGCCGTGACCTGGGTTCAATTCCCAGCCAGGGAACTACCCCCACCCCCACCCCCGCAAAAAAAGTGAAGCAGAGAAGAACAGGGTAAAGACGTTTTATCACCATGTATGATTCATAAATACAGGCATAAATCACTGAACAAGT
Source organism: Lyroderma lyra (assembly GCA_004026885.1). NCBI lineage: Eukaryota > Metazoa > Chordata > Mammalia > Chiroptera > Megadermatidae > Lyroderma > Lyroderma lyra. Next base: position 55,868 of record PVJL010000825.1, read on the forward strand.
GCTCATGGAGCAAGAAAACTAAGTGAAATTTGTTAGTTCCAACTTTTTAGGAAGAAACTAGAGAAATAAGTTAACTATATGAACGCCATATTTTGTCAGGAGATATTTATCTTTCAAATATTTCTTGAAGCACAAAAATGGACACTATTATGTGACACAAATATGACTGCCTTCCAGAAAAAAACAAAATCTCAGATACAAAAAGGAATTTCCAAAGCTTAAACCAGTAAACCAACAGGAACCATGTTTGACAACACTAACTACAGCCCACATTGTTAAGAACTATTAAATCTGAGGGCAGAGAACAGCTGAAGGCACTCCCTTTTTCCTCATCAGGCAAAACTAGTTTCTGCAGTTAAATATTCCAAAAGAATATACAGTCTACTCCTGAAGCTTCTGTAATAAGCATATTTAATTATACAGTAAACAATTTCTCTTTTCACCTGTACTACTAAACAATTCTCCCCCAGAGAAAATTCTTTACCTTCTGACCGTTTTGTTTTGTTTTTGGTTGATTCCCTGAGCAGGGATCGAACCCAGGGTGCCACGGTGAGAGCACCAAAGCCTAGCCACTACAGCACCAGGGAGCCCCCCACCCTCTGACCTTTAATTCATTTTTATACAGAATTTTTAATTTTAAAAATTTACAAACCTTCAGAAAAGTTGTAATAGTTTAAGGAACATCTGGATTTGCCATTGTTCATGTCTCATCCCTCTCTCCCGCCCTCCCTCCCTTCCTTATGCTGAACCATTTGCTAGTTAGCTGGAGACATCATGCTACTTCATCCCTAATATTTCAGCATGTCCGTGCCTAAGAACAAGGGCAGTCTCCTGCATAACTATAATACAATGACCAGTAATGCAATGTGATTCACGTTTCCCCAGCTGTCTCATAATACCCTTTGTAGCTGTTTCTATGCAGTGTTTTATTTATTTGTTGTTTGTTGTTGTTGTTTTGGTGGTTCCCTGGCTGGGAATTGAACCCAGGCCACAGCATAGAGAGTGCTGAAACCTAGCCACTACACCACCAGGGAACCCCAATGCAGTATTTTAAACAGCAATAAAAACAAGTTGCCTGAAGACAAGGTTAGAATACTAGGAAACTGAAGTAGAGAGACTGCTGTGAAACAAAAATTACAAAAGTGTAAATTCAGCCTGGTTCTCAAATGCCTGATTTCAGTGGATTTAAGAGAATTAGAAGCACTCAGGGATTCTCACAAGTGATTTCAAATGCTTTCACAGAAAAAGATAACTATGAATCTAATTTTACAAAGTATTTTAACTCCAATGCCTTTAGTATCCACTTTAAGAGTTACATTCCTTGACGGTCCTAGCTCATAAAAACAGATACACAATCCATATCTCCTGTGGCACACGATGGGATCCATAGGCTTCCAAAAGCACTGTGGGAAAGCAGGGACCTCACCTCAGCATGGATAGAGTTGATGTGATACTTGACACCACTCTCTGATACAAATTCTTTTTGACATAGAAGACACTTGTATTTTCCAGCCACAAAGTTTCCCTATTTTCAAGAGAGAAAGAAAAGAGAATTATTGGTAAATTCAGGAACACATCCTTGGGCCATGTGTGGGGGGGTTGCTCAAGATGGAAAGAGGGGATTCTACTTCCGCAAAGGTAAAAGGGAAGAAAATCCAAAACAACAATGTATTTAGGAAAATCAGCTTGGGCAGACTATGACCACTACAAATCTATCCTAATGCAATTCTATACCACCCTCCACTCCCTTCAACATGATCTGATGTTCTCCTACGTATGTAACATGTCACATTTTTCTATCTTCCCTTATTTATTTCACTTCACTTCCAGGTTCTCTTGGTTCCTCCCCCAAAATGATCAAACTCCTGAAGTTCACGAGAGGCACCAACGTGCAGTTCTTCCCACTATAATCCACTCCTGCAAAGAGTGCCTTGGAAATCCAGAATTAGAAGAGTACCACCCACACCTAGTTTAAGGACTCCGAAACTAAGATCAAGATAACAAACTCCTAAGCATTCCTGGACAGATTTGGTTTGGATGCCTATAACTCCCTTGTTGCCTTGAACTGAGACTTCTCGCCCCTCCTGAAGCTTCAGGTTTCCGTGGTGCTCATTTTGTGTGAGGAGATACTTCTGAAAGGGATTGGAAAGTGGCAGCAATCCCCATGGCTGGTGGGTTGTAGGGCACCTGGGTCAACATGGAAAAGATTCAGTGAGGTGAAGAGCTGTTAGCCTGACACCCCGGGATCCCACCTCCCATCCCCAGAGACCGGTATAGTTCAGATGGGTTTGGAGGATCTTCACCAATCCAGATAAGTACATGTAAGTTGATTCTAGAAAGTTGAAGACCCAAAAAGACAGGGCAGGTCCAGTGTGGGAGAGGCTCAGGTAGGAGTTAAATCCCTGGTAGGATTTAGAACTAATATATGTATTGTCAAATTCTTTCATTGATACGACTTAACACCTATGTTGGCCTTTTCTGCATCTTGGACATACCCCAGCATCCCACCCAATAATAGAACAAGATTCTTTGTGTAATAAAAAACTACACCAGCCTCTGAAGATAACAGAAAACAGGACAACTTGCTGTTCACCTAAACTGAATTCTCTTCTCTATCAGGCTATTTTAGAGGTTATGTTAAGATAAATAGTTTAAAAAGTTACAAACCAATGTACAAGAGCCCAGGTGAGCTTTAAGGCCAGATACACTACCGTAGACAGCCTCACAACCCTGAAAAAAAGAAGAAGAAATAACATGAAGACTATTCCAAACAGCATTCTCTCTTAGCAATCTGGTCATTTATACTGACCAACTCTACATTTGGAGGAGGAAGCCCAATGAATTGTACCAAACAGAAAAACAATTCACATGCAAGCCACAAAAGCAAGAAGGAAAACCAACAAAAGGTAAAATAAAAAGAGGTGAACAAGCTGTTTATAAAAGTTTAAGACATTCCCTTCCCTGGCACTTTTTCTGATACTTAGAGAAACACAGACAATTATATGGTTAGATTTTTTTTTAAACCTGCTTTCTTTAGTACAAATGCGTCTTCTTTGTCTTGTATATCTACTCCTCTCCAAAGTACTGCATATGCAGCTACAGTAGATTAAAGATAGCTGGAAATTCTCTGCCACTCTTCCCATCAAGAAGTGGAGTCCATTTACACTCTCCTACAATCTGGGTTAGCCCTATGACTCCTTTGACTAACAGCATATCATGGAAAGATGCTGAACAAATTCTGAAGCTAGGCCTTAAGAGATCTTCAGCTTCCACTTCCATGATCTTAGAATACTCCCTGAAAAGTCTGTCACTATGTACCTTGCTGGTAATCCAACTACCCTGCTAAAGAGAGAAGAGCCATGTGGAGAGCCAAGCTCCCAGCTGAATTAGCTGCACAGAAGCCATCTTGGGCATTCAGGTCCCATCTGAGCTTCAAGCTGAATGCAAGCTATCAGCAATCCCAGAGGATGGCAGGTACAGGAGAACTACCTTGAGCCCTGACGGAATTATTAATGTACAGAATTGTGAACAAATAAAATACTTGATGTTTTAAACACTAAGGTTCAGGTGCTTTGTCACAAAGAAATAAATAACTGAAACAACAGGAGATACTTGATAAACAACCTCGTTAGGACATTGAATGCGATGATACTTCTTGATATCTAACTTCCATTTATGTAGTACTTCCTGGCTGAACGTAGGTAGCCCAGGGCGAGTATATTTTAACTACAAGAAAAGAAACAAGAAACAATTTATTGGAGGAATCCAACTTCCAACTAAAATTCCCCAGAAGTTTCACACCCAATCTTCAGGTTATGTAATTCTGGGAGTCCACAAGTATATTTTCTGTTTTTCTTTTTTTTTTCTTTTTTTTTGGGGGGGCGGGGGGTAGTTCCCTGGCTGGGAATCAAACTGAGGTGGCGGCATTGAGAGCACCGAAGCCTATCCACTACAACCCCAGGGACCCCCCCCCATAGGTATATTTTCATATGTAAAAAAACTGTAATATGTAAGGCCCTTTAAAGTTCCTGAAACTGATAGGTATAAAACTGTTGACTGTTTAGTCTTAGAGTAGTTTTATTTTCAACAGAGGGCAGGAAACTTTCAGATACAACACTTCACCTATAGTTGGAAGAAAAGCTAGTAACAGAGCATTATACAATTAAAATATTTGTTACAAAAAAGATGGGATAGAAATATGCACTAAAATACAATATATATTATATGTACATATTTATGCATGGTACTTGTATACATACATACATACATATAATATATTCAATAGAATTATATGTAATTGAATAATATATTCTATTGAATATATTATATGTAGATGAGTAAAAGCCTAGAAGGCTATTAAGTCAAAATGTATTCTCTGGATGGTAGAATTTTGAGTGGTTATGTTTTCTTCCTTGTTTATCTGCATTTCTCATTTCTCTTCATGATATACTCATTTTCCATATTTCAAAATCCTAACACAAAAAAATTAAGGTTCAACCTAAAACAAGGATATGAGCAAACTCAGGGAACAGAACACATAATCTTTGTTTCTACTGCAAAAGTAGAATTATTCCTAGCACTTCTTCTCATGTGCTTTAACACAAGTTAGTCTCTTCTTAAAACTATAACTGCAGCTTCCAGAAAAAAGATAGCACCATAGGGACAGTTCTTACAAAGCCCACCATGGATATAGTTGTATTTCTAGTGAATAAACAATCCTCCTGCTTGAAAAATGGAAGTTTCTGAAAAGAAACTGATTCTCTAAGACAGAAAAACAAAACCAAAGCCCATAGAGATAATGAGGGAAGTGAGGAAGATAGCCTAAAGAAACTCTAGTAAAGCTATAAAGGAAATCAGAGCACAGAGCTGGCTCTATTTATAAGCATTTCCTCTCCTCTGCAGCTAGCACATATGGGTCCATCTAAAATCTTTTTATGCTGATAGGGGAATATTTATATAAACTATTGTATTCATATAATTATCATATTTGTGCAGCTATAAAAAAAGAAATGAGGATAAGCTCTATGAGCACATTTAGAGTGATTTCCAAGATAAATTTTTAAGTGAAATAAAGAAAAATACAAAAAGGTATCTATGATAAGAGAGAATAAGAAAATATTTATGTATTTGATCATCCATCCCATAAAAATACAGGAAAGATAAACAAGAAACTCCTGAGTCTGGTTATCTTTAGGAGCAGTGGGAAAGGAACAGGGTGGAAATAAAAGGGAGCTCTGAACAGGATAGCTGGGAAGAGGGGTAGTGACACTTCGTTGAGAAAGCCTTTTTGTATAGGTCTGACTTTTAGAACAATGGTAATGTTTCCCTACCCCAAAAATAAATGAATAGTTTTAATTACATAGGATGGGGGGGGGGGGCGCAAAAAAAAAACAAAAAAAACAAAACCAAATAAGAGCGACACGTGAACCTAATTATAACAAATGAGGAATATAATGATGGGGATGGGGGGATAAAAACCAGCCTAAGGAAATGGAAAATAGCATTTTGACTACATGCTATAAGGCTAAAGATAAAAACAACTACACACAAATATTGTTCTCTGGCTAGTAAATTTGTTTTATACAGAGACATTGGTTAACAGTTCTGAAACTATTATACTTTATGTTATACTAGGACTGAGCAAAGTAAGTATGTTGTAAACAACGAGAGCCAGGTTTCTCACTATTAGAAAAAGGAGTTACAAATAAGGAAAGAAAAAGGCAAGAATAAAACTTGTAGTATTGGATTGGAATTAAAGGTGTGGCTTTAAATGTATAGAGACAGATAGACATAGAAATAAATATGGAGTGTGTGTATCCATCCATGAATACACATACATATATAATCTAGCCCTATCTACCAAGAGGGACCAGAAGCAAGACACCCCAGTAGGAATGAATATACCTATTACTCAAATCTTGGTTTCTAAGTATATTCTCCAATAAAAGGAACCAGAATTCCTTAAAGAAATGGTTGATTCCAAGACTAGGGCATGCAAAATGCAAGATAAGCTTACAGTATCTCATGGTATCAGAGTAAAAAAGAGCTCCAAAAATGATAGGGGAGTATCAAAAAGATACTCCTCATTTGAAAGAGCTCTTAATGGCCAAATGTGGGAAAATCTGAGCAGCAAAATAAATAATAACACCATTGGATCATAGGCCACAGAATAAATATCCATGGGCCCATACTAATATAAAATAATTAGAAGAAAAGGACAGATCCTTCTCACAAAAGAATTACACTTAATAACTGCAGAAGAAATGATGGAACAGGAAAATCATCAATGAAAAAAAAAAAAAGAAAAATCATCAATGAACACCATAGTAATAACTGTTGCAGGCATCACTCACTGAAGGATGCTACTGTAAGTGGGTATAAGTATGATATAACACAGGTTAGTTATATAGTCTCAATCTTCCCACAAAATAGTCACTAATAACAAAGGGGAAAACTGTAATTTTGCTATGGAAAAAACTGGACAACACCCTCATCAAGCATTTAGCATTTATCTAAACTAAATATAAACTACCATATATGAACTAAAAGTGGAAACACACTAGGCAAAGACTAAGCAAAAAACTAGTCTGGGAATTTAGGTTTCCTCAGGAAGCAGTCCAAAACTAAGAGACTCCATAAGGAACTTCTGACACAGGCTGTTTCTCTAGGACCTGTATGAACTGAAACACTGAAGCTGGATCAAATAGACCCCATCTCCAAGGATAAAGAAACAAAATACTGTTTATCAGGTACTCACTTAAGTGCATTTACTTTTCTGTATGTAATAAGCACAGTATCAGACATAAACCTTCAAAATTAACACAAGTTTCTAACTTACCTTCCGATCATCAGGTACCAGATCCTGAAGGACCTTCCTCTTGGGCCATTCCTTGGCCAGTTCTTCAGAGGCCAGCTCCTGCAGGTGGTATACAGCTATCTTGGCAGAACGCCTCTGAACTCGGCCCCCACTCTTTGTCTCCAGGCTCATTTCCTTTAAGCACTCTGGCTGTTCTGACTCTGGAAAGAAGGAGATCTGCAAGAATGAGACATAGCAAAACACAGGCCTGAGAAGTGGCTTCCATCAGAGCCAATGATTCAAGGCTATCCTTCCTGCTCTAAATCAGATGAGCTATTTATTAGCTTGCTACCTACTAGCATAAAGCTCCACCATCTTAATGCATATTTTACTGGTAAAAAGACTTCTTAGCAAGATAAAATCTATTCTGTTGCAATAAGTGAAAGTGGTTCAAAGTCAACATTCATATGCAAAGAAATAAACCTTAACTCATACCTTGTATTATGTATAAAAGTTAACTCAAAATGTGTAATACCCCTAAATGTAAACCGTAAAATAAAACATCAAGAAACCAAAATTTCTGAAAATTCTGTGATCAAAATTTTTGTAAGCCTGGGTGTGATTATGTTTTAAATTTAGTTTTCAATTACAGTTGACATACAATATTTTATTAGTGGTGTGATGACTTTTTTATGTCTCAACTTAGCTAGGCTACAGTCATCAGTTATTCAAACACTAATGTAGGTGCTAATGCGAAGGTATTTTGTACATCTAATTAAAGACCATAATCAGTTGACTTTAAGAAAGAAAGATGTGACAGAAGAGGCAGGAGAGACTCAAACCATGAGAGACGCAATATTGTTGCTGACATGAACACCAAGGGGACCATGAGCCAGGAAATGCAGAAGGCCTTTAGAAGCTGAGAACAACTCCTGGCCTACAGCAAGCAAGGAAATGAGGTATTACAACTGCATGGAACTGAATTTTTGAACAATCTTACAAAGCTTAGGAACAGATTCTCCCCTTGAGCCTCTAGAAAGGAACGGCCCTACCAATACTTCGATTCCAGGCTAGTGAGGCTCCGTGCAGGGGAGCCAGCTGAGACGTGCTGCCACCTGCACCTCTCACTGAATGAGTTGTGAGGTAATACAGTTGTGCTGCTTAAGCCATTAGTTTTTGGGTGATTTTTTTTACAGCAGCAATAGAAAATTTTACATTGGGTTGGGCAAAATACCTTAGCTATAACAAAAGCATTTACCTATAAAAGAAAAAAGATAAACTGAACTTTATCAAAATGAAGAACACTGCTCTTTGTTGAAAAACACTATAAAAAATAAAATGACAAGCTAGAGACAGGGAGAAAATATTTGCAAAACATATCTGATAAAGAACTTGTGTCCAAAAAATGTTAAAAAACTCAGAACATATTCAAAACTCTATAGTAAAACAACAAAAACTCCAATAATAAAATGAAGAAAGGCTTTCAATAGATACTTCACTGACAAAGATACTTCACTAAAAACTGATACTGCCAATAAGCAAATGAAAAGATGCTTAACATTGATCATCACTAGTCATTACGCAAATGCAAATTTAAATCACAGTAAAATACCATTACATACCTTTTAGAGAAGATTTTGAAAATGAAACTGACAATAGCAAGTGCTGGCAAGGATGCAAAGTTACTGGAATTTTCACCCTTTGCTAGTAAGAATGCAAAAATGGCACTTTGGAAAACAGTTTCCCAGTTTCTTATAAAGTTAAATACATGTTTATCATTTGACCTAGCAATTCCTTCCTAAATATTTACCCAAGAGAAATTAAAATGTATTTTCACACAAAAGCCTTTAAGTGCATACTTACAGCAGCTTTATTCATAATTGCCAAAAAATGGAAATAACCCAAATGTTCTTCAACTGGTAAATGGATAAACAAATTGTGAAACATTCATATAATGGAATCCTACACAGAAATCAAAAGGAACAGACTAATGAATGATATATGCTAACACATGAATGAATCTCAAATGCATTGTACCAAGTGAAAGAAGCCAGACTCAAAAGGGCTCCATACGGTATGATGCCATTTATATGACATTCTGAAAAAGACACAACTATAGGAACAGAAAATAGATGAGTGGTTGCCAAGGGCTGGGGGTGGTGAGAAGAGGTGACTACAAAGGGACACAAGAGAATTTTGGGGGGGAATGATTAAATTGCTCTACATCTTGATTGTGGTGGTGGTTACATGAGTGTATATAATTGTCAAAACTCTTGTAACAGTACACCAAAAAGGGTAAATATTAATTACTACATGTAAATTATACCTTGAAACTTAACTCTAAAATAGAAATATAATCAGGAAAAGAAAAGTCAAGACAAAAAAAACTGGAATACAGAAACCAGTCAGCCAGATTTCCACAAAAGTTGAAGTAAGGAAGAATGCCTTAAGCTTTAAAAATAGAATTAGTTTGCTTTTGCACAGACTGACTATACAATGAACTTGATTTCTCTAAACTAAGAATGTTCAAAAGGCAGAAATGTGAGAACAAAGAAAGAATAAGGAAAAGAGAACAAAAACATTCACAGATTAAATGAGAATACAAATGAGGAACCCAGGATGTATGAGAAGATGTAGGGGGAAGCAGTTACCGCAGAGTATATCCCCAAACAGGGTCTGGAAAGTAATCAGTACTCACAGGCCCATGCTCTGACCTCAGGTGATACGCGAGTCCAGGCTTTGATCTATATGGCTTTCCACAGTGGTGACACTTCAGGGTCAACTTCTCCAGCTCTGCAGCCCCTTTGCCACATTTTCTGACATGGTACAGATATCCCATGATGCTGGTGAAGCTACTAGAGCAACTCTAAACACAGGAGAGAGAGACCAAAACTATAGTCTTAGACCTGTGACATGGTCTCTAAATTTCTGAACAGCCACAGGCACTCAACCATCACTCCACACAAACTGACCCTCTGATACCATTAGACCCTCTTCAATATTTCCCATTGGCATAAACCTTTCTCGTCCCTGGCCCAATGGCTGTCCTATTTACCAGCAAGCATCCTATTCAATGTTTAGTCAACAGTCAATAAACTAGAACTGTGCACCTCCTCTGTGTCAGAGCTTCCTCCTTAGTCTATGATGCAAATGCACCCCAGTATCAAATACCTAGCAACATCAAAGTGCCTCACAGTGAGGATACTAGGATCCTCTTCACCAACGAAAGGATAGTACAAAGAAATCACTTCCAAAAAGGAAAAGGAGGAAAAAAATAAATTTTTAGAGGTAAAAAAGAAAAAAAAAGAGCTATTAGTGAGTTCAGGAGACCTAGAAAAACAGGAGCCACTCTTATGCTGGAAGATGACACAGAACGAGGTCCAGAAAGAAGGAGGAGGAGAAATGGAAGAGATGGATGCAGAACTCCAGGCGGAAGGAGTTGCTGTCCTCGGGCTCTTACCTCACGCATGCACCTGAGTTTCCCCAGTCTCTTTAGAACTGTTCGGAGCCGTTCCCTCTCACTTGGCTCATCTACTTCATCTCCAGACTTCAGACTGGGCTAGAAAGCAAGAGAAGCAAACAAGCAGATGATTCATGAAAAAGACAGATCCAGAAAAAATACCATAGAAGAATCAAGGACTGGACTAGTACCTAAGCTGATATGACCCATGAGGTCTACTGTATCTGACTGCTGGCTTTCTCCACCTTCTCCTAGACAGAAAAGGAAGTGACTATAGTAAGAGTTCTAAGCTTCTGTGTCCCAGGATGTAAACCTTTGGGGCTAACCTAAACACATGAATACCTATATACCCACCACAAAAGTTTCATTGTACATAACTTTTCAATTAAAAGGGTCTTCTTTCACCTCTATGAAGTCCCAGAGCCTAAGCCATTTCCACTGACTTATCTACATGCATTTAAGACAGCAAATACCACGTAGGCTCACACAGGACAGAAGACACTCTTACCATACTATTATGATTTGCCATGACATGATATTTCATCCCTGCCAGTGAACGAAGTTGTTTCCCACAGTGATGGCAAGTAAACATTTCCTAAAGAGAAAAAAGTACTGCTCAGTGCCCGAATGTTCAGAGAAATAGAATGTCACAAAGTCCTACTCCAAATGTTCTCATCTATATCTCCCCTATTTCCCACACTCAAGTCAATGAATCTCAAAATCCCACAAGCTCAGAGTTACATGCTCAAGGGCAAAGAAGTAAAGGCAAATCATTTTTAAACAAGTAAGAACTGCCATTGCCTGAGTGCCAATATTTGCCAAGTCATGAGGTAGGAACTTATTACAGCATATACGAGTATTATTAATATTTCTTTCTTATCCTCTCATGGACTGCACAAGATAGTCATTATTTTATCTCTATTCATAAGCAAGGAAACTGAGGTTTCACACATAAAAAGCCAAATGGCAAAACTAGTAAGGAGCTGAGTGAAGATTCAAACCCAAGTCTGCCAGACTTCGAAACCTAGGTTTTCCATATGACACAAAGTTGCATCTTCCCCATAGCAATCAGCACATCCAGCACGGAGCCAGATGTCTAAAGTTTGGGTAAAAGAGCATAACGTAACAGTTGTGAAATGCCACAAAACATCTAACCTGTTTGCAGTTTTCCATGTGTTTTTTTAAGCCCTCTATGGTCTTCCTCCCCACTGCCTGGCAGGTAGGACAGGAGACACTGCCTTTATCCACAATTTCTAGGTACCACTGCTCCTCTAAACTGCCTACAAAGAAGAAAAAGGAACACGATATAATCTGCAGTATTCTCCAGAAACAAAAAGCACAATCCCAGAACTCTGGAAAAGTATCACAAAATGGCTTTTCCCCTTCCTGGGGAAGAGACTCTTGCTGCATATGACTTCTAGAAATAATTTTCTTCAGACAGTGAGAAGTTTCTGAAAGTCCTACTCAATTCCCCTGATAAAAACCATCTGAGAAACATCCAAAGCCCAAGGGCTTAAAAAACTGGGCAAATGTTTTTCCAGCTTTGTCAAGCTGTGACTGACAATGGGCAACACTTTTCATAGCAGCATACGATAATGGGACACCAATGTGTGCGACAAGCCAGTTTGCTGAGTGTTTCCCTACGCGCCTGAGCCTTTGTTAAATATTTTATCCCATTTAATTCTCACAATTCTGACTAACTTTACTATCCCTATTTAGAGACAGGGAACTGAAGCTTGCATAAACTGAATAAACTGAAGCAGATCAGAAAATTAATGAAGAGCCAAAATTTGAACAAGGATCTGTCTTACCTCTAAACCCTTAATACCTGCTTCCTTAAAGAAATGCTTTGGTACATCATTCCTGTACCAACAACAACAGCAGCAACAACAACAACAATCAGAATGAGAGAACTAGATCCCACAAAGCTTCCAACAGAAAGCATACCTGCTGCATAAACTGGAGGTTCCTTCCGAATACGACGAGCCTGGGATTTGGGATTAGGCTGAGCTTTAGGCCGCTGCTTCCTCCCTGACGCAAGACAGAAACTTGAAGCCCAACATATCACCTGTGCTAACCCCTCTCTAGTACCAAAATCTCTTCCCTCCTCTTTTCCAAACCCTGTGCCCCCACTCCCTCAACCGACTCCCTTAAATTGTGACAGGAGGAAGGGGAAAATGAGGCAGGATGGAGGCCATGCCTTGCCAAAGTATTCAAAGGGCTCAAAAGCACTTCCAGGGACAAAACCTAAGGTCTCTCCTCCTCAAAGAATAAAGCCCAGGCACCCAGGGAAAAAGAATTGGCAGAGTTACTCCCTTACCATAAAGCTTATGCTTCTTCTGAGGAAGTTCTCGATAGTCGTCGTCTTCTTCCTGCCTAGGTTTCCTTTTTCCTTTGGTTGATACTCCACCTGACCCTGAAATACCACACAAAAACAAACATTCTCACTATGGTTTATAAGTGAACATCTGGGCCTGCCTTCAAAACATTACTCACAAGATCATCAAAGCCGAGGTCACAGCAAGCAGGGCCTCACAGACGTATTCCTGATGTTTTCAGGGAAGTTGGTATAACTTTTCATCAACTGACTCAACCTCCCCCTTTTCCTTTTGCATTGTTCTCCATCCCAAGTGATAAGTGACCAAGTGTTCCCCATGAATAAGGGCCTTCCAGCAGCATACTTTGTTTGATCTTGATTTAAGGCTAACACTGAAGCAGAATAGCTCAAGATAAAGGGCTACTAAAGACCCTTGAGACTCTGACCAACAAGAAAATTCAACCCAGAATAACCCTTACACCAGTCCCTAAACCCTCATCAGAGGCTCAAACTAGAACAATGGGGAAGAAGTTCAAATTATGAAGAGGAAAGACTGATATCGGAACAAACCAGAGGAGCAAGATCAGCAGAGTTTCACTCTACAAACCAGTTCAAGAAGACAACGGCATGTAATAGCCTAACACCCTTGACATTTTTTAAACACTAATGAGAAACACATTCGTGGCACTTAACACTTTAAGAGCCATTTACCACAGCTACCTGAGAATACAACTTTAGAAAATGCTCCGTCTCTGGAGTAAGACACTGATACCTTCAACATGGGGAGCAGCAGCTGACTTGATCCTTTTCATCTTCATCCAGGAGGTAGACTTTCGGAAGGACGCTGGGAAATCACTCACTGGTTCACATGATGAGGCAGACGACGAGCCACTTAAGGAGTCATCATGAGGGATAGTGTACTGGAAACTATTATCCTTTATGGAGCATTGGGTCCTGCCACCAGTAAGACACAAAGATACACACCACAAAGGATGGTCTGTAGTAAAGTTACTATAATTTCACAACATAAGATAACCAACTTGGTTATCTGTGCAAAACACTAAGAAGCCCAATAATAAAAACGGAATTTAGATTATAATGTTCAAATAATTACAATGGTTACTCTAACACGAACAATACAACTATTATTATACTTCATTGTAATCAGAAAGAGTAAGCAGTCCACATAAATGATCACTCTGTACCCCAAGTAGGCAGTCCTGACTAGATTCATCAAAGAAAAGAAAGTTGGAGCTCCCTGGTGGGGCAGTGGCTAAGGCTTAGGCGCTCTCAACGCTGCGGCCTGGATTCGATTGCCAGCCAGGGAACTACCCCACCCTCCCCCCGCAAAAAGAAGAAAAGAAAGTAGTCAAAGTAATAGGGTGTCTTGTGGCCATAAGATCCCTGGGATCTTTAACCAGGTATGTTCGAGCCTCCTTAGTTCTCTGACAGAGGGATAGTATCTAAGTAACATGCCTGAGAATAAAGAAGGAAAAGAGGGGAGTTCCCTGATGGTGTAGTGGCTTAAGGCTTCTGCGCTGGCGCTGTCAGTGCTACGGCCTGGGTTCGATTCCCAGTCAGGGAGCTACCCACATACCAAAAGCAAAAAAAAAAAAAAAAAAAAAAAAAAGAAGAAGGAAAAGAATAGGTTGGAGGCTCTGGTCCGCTCCATCTTTCTTCCCCCTTACCTCCCTAAACCCTGTTGTCAGCCGCTGTCTTACTTAGGCAACAAGAGTCTTAGATTCTTAGCTCACATAGCTAAAGGAAGGTTAGGTACTATCTTATCTAAGTTAAGATGGCCCAAAAAGTCTGGTAACATTTGGATCCAAATTCCCAAATCTAAGACCAGTCAGTATGTAACCACAAACATTACTAATTAACAACAAAGTATCTTCTGGTGACTCAGGATGTTGCAGAACAAGTTCTCCAACTGTGAGGCCCATGTTAGATTTGTGGTTTAGAAGGTTCACTCCAGATGCTGTGTGGACGATGACCCATGAAAGAAGAATGAAAGAAGGAAGAAGAGTTAGCAGCCTGTTGCAATCGTATGAATAAGAAATGATGAGGGCTTGAACTAAGGTTCTGTAGTAAGGATGATTAAGTTGGCAGATTCAAGATAACACTTTAGAAATAGAGCTGATAAGAATTACACATATAGGTTTGTGGGAGCAGAGAGTTGGAAGAAATGCAGGCGACCATTCTTGGGAAACATGTAAGTAAAATGTGATCACTGCCTACGTGGAACACCAGATAGTTGTTAGAAGCAATAAACCATTTCTACACATAGAGACATGAACATAACTGAAAAGCATACTGTTAAATAAAAAAAGAAACAGAACAAGATCTATATAGTACAATGTCAATTTAGTAAATTAAAAATAAATACATCTGTAAACAGCATTAGCTACCATAGTTTTCCATGTGTAAAACAACCCCATAAAATGCCCCTGCTTTTCTAACCTAACATTAAGAAAACCTTGCAACCAGTTACTCCCATGTATAAGACGCATGTATAAGACAACCCCCAGTTTTTGGTCTAACAATTTTAAACAAAACAATTGTCTTATACAAGGAAAAATACAGTATTTTACAGGAATTCATAAATATTTAAGGGTAAATATCAAGCTTGTTAACATGTTTGTCTGTGGGAAGGAGATGGAAATGGGGATAAAATACAATAAGGGACTAATGTTGTGTATGCTACAGACAGAGAAAAATGACTTTCAGCTCTTTGCACATGAGGTCCAACAATACAAATTCAATACAGAGAAGTCCTGGTTCTGGCATGGTGTCATAAGCCTACCACAGCCTATCCCTCCTGATGATTACAACTAAAAACTCTGGACTCTGAAAAGTAAAAGTCAGAGACTGACTGAAAAGCAACACCCTCCAAGAGGCACACTGTAAATATAAAGAAATAGACTGGAAATAAATGGATGAAAAAATTAAACCGTGAAATCAGCAAACACAAGAAGGCTGGGGTGGGAATTTTTAATATCAGATAAAACAGACTTCAAGACAAAGAGTATTCATCAGAGATAAAAGAGACACTTCATAATGATAAAAGAAACAAATCATCAGGAAGATATAATTACCCATTGAATGTGTCTGTAATAGAGGCTCAAAGTACACAGAGCAAACCTGACAGAACTGAAAGAAAACAAAGACAATTCTACACTCTTAAACAGAAAATTTCTCCTCCTGTCAGCAACTGACAGACCTAGACAAAAATTTAGGGAAAATAATAAAAGATCTGAACTGCACAATTAGCCACCTTGTTCCAGTTGACATTTCTAGAACACCACAGCATCCAACAATTACAGGATATACATTCTTGTCAAGTGCATATTGTGTATTCATCAAGACAGATCATATACTGGGCCATAAACTTCAAATTTAAAAAGATGAAAATTACACATGTATTCTGACTACAGCAGAATTAAATTAGAAAGCAAGACTAGTAAGATATCTAAAGTGTAAAAAAAAAAAAATCTGGACACAATCAACTTCTAAATAATTCATAGATCAAAAATGAAATCACAATGGAAATTTGTAAAAACGTTGAAGTGATTAACAAAAATGCACATGTCAAAATTTGTGGGATGCAATTAAGGCAGACTTTGAAGGGAACTTCAAGCTCCAAATGCTTATATTAGAAAAAGGAGATCTAAAAATCAATGACTTAGGATTTCATCCTAAGAAATCTTAAAAAGAAGAGCAAAACAAATAAAAGAAAAACCATAACAAAGAGGAGAAATTGGTGAATTAGAAAACAGACAATAGAGAAAATCTGGTTCTCTGAAAAAGATAAACTTGACAAATCTTGTAGCTAGACTGATCAAGAAAAAAACAATACTGCAAATAACCATTATCAGAAATGAAAGAAGGGTTATCACAGATCATACAGATATTTAAATAATAAGAATACTTTGAACAACTTTATGCCAATAAATTGATAAATTAAGAACAAATTTCTTGAAAAATACAACTTACCAAAATTGACACAAGAAACTGGAAATCTGAAAAGCTCTATATCTATTAAAGAAATTCAATTTATCCAAACCTTCTCAAAAAGAAACCTCCAGGCCCAGAAGGTGCCACTGTTACTTGCCATTGCAATAAGGTTTCTACAAAAGGGGACAGAAGGGCTTAAGGATTGAAAAGAAAAATGTAAATCTACTTGCAGATTAAATGTTTGCTTACAAAGAAAATCCCAAAGAATATACAAAACAATTACCAGAACTAAAACTGAATTTAGCAAGTGGCAGAACACAAGGTTAATTGAAAAATTAATTGTATTCTTAGATGCTAGCAACAAGCAACTAGAAAATGAATTTGTAAAATAATATCATTACAATACCATAAAAACCACATGAAATAACTAAAAGCAATTCTAACATAAGGTATGCAAGACTTTTACCATGAAAACTTCAATACACTGGTGAGAGAAATCAAAGACCTAAATAAATGGAAAAATATAGCATGCTCAGAACTGCTAAAATGGCAGTTCTCCCCAATTGATCTACAGATTCAAAATAATACCAATCAATATTCCAGCATGCTTTTTTATAGAAATTGACTAAATGATTCCAGAATTTATATAAAATGCAAAGAACCTAGAATACACAAAACAATTCTGAAAAAGAACAAAGTCAGACTTACCCTACCTAACTTCAAGACTTACTATTCTAATGCTACAGTATCAAGACAATTTAGTACTGGCAAAAAGACAGATACATATAAGAACATCAATGGAATAATACAAGGAGAGTCCAGAAACACACATACACGTATATATTCAATTGATTTGGACAAAATTGCCAAGACAACTGAATAGGGAAAGAAAAGTCTTTTCAACAACTGGATATAAAAATATAAAGAAATTAACATTGACCCTCAGACATGCCATGCACAAAAATTAACTCTCAGACCAAAATGTAAAACCTATAAAACTTCTAGAAGAAAACATAATTAAAAAAAAAATCTTTGGGAGTTCCCTGGTGGTGAGTGGCTTAAGGCTTTGGTGCTGGTGCTGTCAACACTGCAGCCTGGGTTCAATTCCCAGCAAGGGAACTACCCACATACAAAAAAAACAAACAAACAAACAAAAAAAAAAACACTTTGTATTAGGGATGGCTAAGTTTTCTTAAATAGAATACAAAAAGCATGAGATATAAAAGGAAAAAATGATAAAACTTTTACCATTTTTAATGATAAATTTAAAATGTTTGCTCTTCAAAAGATGCCATTAAGAAAATGAAATCAAACCAGACTAGAAGGAAGTATTCAAAAAACATGTATCAGACAAAGGAACTGTCTTCAGAATATATTTTTGAAAAATACTACATTAAATGGGCAAAAATATGAACAGATACTTCATAAATAGCCAATAAACACATGAAAAGATGCTCTACATTCTTCAACAAGAAAATGCAAATTAAAACCACAATGAAACACCACTATTTACCCATTAAATTAGCTAAAAGTAAAGGCTTACTCTCATATACTGCTGGTAGGAATGTAAAATAATACCGCCATTTTGGAAAACAAGCCATTTCTTACAAGCATACTCCTGACATACACCTATGACCCAACCATCTTAAATGCTATATACCACCTCAGTAAATAAATACCATCTTAAGTATTTGTCAAGAGAAATAAAAACATTTTTCCACACAGAGACTTACACATAAATGTTCACTGCAGTTTTACCGTTAATACCCTCAAAACTGATAATAACCCAAATGTTCATCAAGGTAGATAGTTAAACACATCATGGTATATCCATAATGGAATTCTATTCAGCAATAAAAAACTATTTTTAAAAAAGCATTATTCTGAGTGAAAGAACTCATGCAAAATGATAACATACTGTATGATTTCATTTATATAAACCTCCAGGGCATACAAACCACAGTACAGTGACAGAAACCAGGTAACTCTTCCATTCCAAACCATCACTTCACTCCCCTTCCCCAACGGCTATATTAAATTCTTGTTTAAAAATACTAAATCACACTGTATTGTGTTGAGCTGCTTGCCTATCTCCCCTTTTACAAGGTTAGTTCTGTATTTTTCATGTCTGTGTATCTAATCTACTACACAGCTGGCACAAGGCAGATATTTAGTAAATGCTATTTGAATGAATTAACCCCTTCCAATGAGTATCTAGTTAGCAATAATCTTTTTTGTATTAACAAATACGGAAAAGCCTAGTACATTCAGTATACAAAGTACATCAGTTTTGAAGCCAAGTAGTTTGAAAACACAAGGATTTCTTATATTCTCATCAGTCCTTCCCATGTTCATCAATGTATTCATGAGTGCATAAATACAGGTGTACACTGAGTCATACGTTACATTTTTATTATAATTCATATTTTTTTAACAAGCTAAGTTTTCCTCTAGGTTTAGACCTGCACTGTCTTATCTGGTAGACATTAGCTACAGGTGGCTATTTAAGTTAACTAAAATTAAATACAACTTAAAATTCAGCTTCTCATACTAGCCACATTCCAAGCATTCAAAAGGGATACGTGGCTAGAGGCTATAGTACTGGACAGTGCAGATACAGAAAACTTTCATCACAGGTAGTTCTATTGAACAGTGCTAGCGACACAATTATAAATGGACTTCAGAAAAACCTCACTTACTTCTTAGCTCCCACGATCCTCGTGCTCCTCTGTTGCTTAAAGGACGTGGGTCCCGAAGTCTAACAAACGCAAACACATGAGTGAATGCTAGAGACCTCTGAACACAAAAAGACAAATACCCCTCTGCCCAGAGAAATGACGCTCTCCCGCAGCAACTACCTCAAACGGAAGACGGCAAAACTTTTTAGGAAAAGTGTGCCACCCTATCTTCCTACAGAGTCCCCGCAGGTGGACAATACCAGAGCCTTCATCTCCCGCATTCTCAAAGCCCTGTCTGAATAGAGGCTCTAAAAGGGAGGTGAAAAGAGAAGACAACAGATATGGGAGACACGGGAGATGTTAAATGAATAGAAACTAATGGCAATCTGGCGAGGAACTGAGTCTAAGGAGGTGGGGAACAGGCAGTGGAAAGTGGGGGGAATAAAAGGGGGACAAGTTAGATCTGACCTCGAAGGGTGGGGCCTACGATGGGCTCTGACAAAACCCACTCTGAGCCTGAGACAAAAGCGAGGGACCGCGCGTTGCGGGCTCGACAGCGCTACCCCTGAAGCAGAACGGTCAAACCGAGAAACTCACGGCGGGCACTGCACCGAGTCTGGAAGACATCACTCCCTCTCCACGCCTAACAAATTCACCCAAGGGCTCCGGCCAGACCAACGCCACTTCCGCTCTCCTCTCCGCTCCCGGATGTGGAGTCGGCGCCGCGGAGCCCCGTTCTGAACGTCTACTTCCGCCTAGCGACTTCCGAAGGGGCTGCCGCCGCAGTGAGTCACGTGACGAGTCGCCCTCCGGTTCTTCTGAGACCCCGCCCCGGGGTTGTGTCGTGGGACCCCGAGTCTGTGCATGGGGGTGGAACCTTAACCTGGCCTCAGGACCCCTCCCTCGCCTCACCGTCTGTCCCTCTACCCTCCATTCTCCAGCCAGAAAGACGACGAGTAGTCTTTCTAGATGCACAAGATCAATTATTGCTTCTTTATTTATCTTAGAGAAATGGCAGGCCCAGTCCCGCCTTCCCTCCACCCCCCCCCTACAGAAGAGACACCGAAGCTCTTTCATTGCTGAACGCTCAAGAATTGGGGACAGTGGCTGAGTGGGAAAGAAACCAGAAAAGCGCGAAGACTTGAGCAAATGAATCATGGGGGCGGAAGTCTCATCTACTGAGCTTCAGGGTTCCCAACTTGCCCTGCTTTGGGGATTTTTGGTGTGGTTCCTAGGAGACAGGTTGGAGTAATTCTTGAAATCTTTGGACTGATTATGTCTGGACCTCTCCCTAGGGGAGCTGCGCCGGGGTCTCTCCTCAGGGGCAGTGTGCTGGGTTTTCTCCGACAGCCTGTGGGGGCTCCTCTTTGAGAGCCTCTGCGGTCTTCTCTCAGAAAGGCTGTGCCCTCTCCTCTCAGAAGGACGGCGACGGCTTTTCTCAGGGGTACTGCGGCATCTCCTCTCAGAGGGACTTCGATGGCTCCTCTCAGAGGAACTACATGGGGTTGTTTCCCCACAGAGACTGTGGTGGGTTTGTTTCTTATGCGTGAGTCTCTCTTTAAGGTGCTTGTGTGAGGTTCTCTTCATAGGGGAACCACGGGGGATTCTCCCTCGGGCCTGAACTCTGGTTCTTGGTTTGGGGTTCTTGGACTCCTGGCTAGAGATTCCTCTTCTGTAGAAGTTTTTCATAGATCTCCTGCTACTGTCACTTTGAACAGTACCCAACGGCTGTGTGATTGTGGTGGCTTTGCAAGTGGTACATCTGTGAGAACCTATGGGCCTGGTCAGTTGGAAAGAGCGATCTCTTTTTAGTTGTTGAGCTGATCTGAATTGGCCTGTGTCTTCCCGTAACATGCTCTCCTGCTTAATGGTTTGGTCTCTTGGCCTTAGCCTGTCTCTTTTGATATCTTTTAGTGAGTAATAGTCTCTGGCTTTTTGTTTTGGATGGTAGTTTTCACTTGACCACAAATGATCTGGCTTTGTCCTGTCCTCAGGCTTCTGCCCAACAAAAGTCATAATTCTGTGTGCTGTTTGGATTGTCTGCTTTAGGCCCCGAAAAAGCAGTTGAATGAATCTGGGTTGGGTGGATGTCTTAGGTTGTCTTTTTGAAAAGTCAGTAGTTGTCTGAGATGCTCCACTCCTTTTCCTTCTTAATTGGGCTGGTAATTCCCTAGAGGGTCTCTGTGTTATGGTTCCACTATTTGTGTAGAACTTCCTGTTTTGTGTTCTGATTCCCGTAGGGAGTCTCTTCATTGGATATTTTGAATCACAAGTCTTTTTTGTTCTCATTTTAGCCCATTTTTCATCCTGATTGCTTTCAGAGTCACTCTCTGGTAGAGAATGAACTTGAGTGAATTCATAGTGCCCAGACTCTCCAACATCCATCTTTTCTACTAGGTCAGGGCTGCCACCTTGCTTTTGTTTAATGTGAACTTGGACAGGAGAAAGGGATTGGGAAGACCCAGACTGGAAATCTATTGTAAAAGTAGGACTTTTGGAAGCTCGAGTAGAGATTTTAGCTTTTTTTAGTGATGGTGATATGGAGCTCCTTGGTGTGGCAGGTCTGTCTCTTCTATGATACTTTGGGACTTCAGGTTTTTTCCTGGTTCGCAACCTAAAGCCAAGATTCAGTCTGATCTCTCCACGGCCTTTGGGAGTGCTTACAAGGTGGAGCTTTGGATAAATAAGAAGGTAAGGCCCAAGAGTAGCCTGTGATTTATGACAGCAATTAAATCCTAAACATCGGCCACACTGTAGGCAGATAGGGTATTTTAGGACCAGACCTGAAGATAGTGGTGGAGGTACATTGGGAGGTATTTGACTCCTTAACAGTTTTGCTGCTATTTTTAGCTGCAGATCTTTTAGCAACTGGAACTGTTCTGAGAAGTCAGTTTTGGCTGGAGAAAGATTACTTGCTCTGAGGGAGTGTTGGAATTCAAAACTCCTTGTCTGTGAATCACTCAGTGTGTTCTCACTCTCTTCCACTGGAATAGCATCTTTCATAATGTAAACTGTATTGAAGGAAGACTCTGACTTTACTGGGGCGGGAAGCTGGCCCCCTGCATATGAAACCGGCATGTGCTGAATGACTTCCTGGGGCGTATCACTGAGCTTTGAGTCTGTTTTCTTTATTCTCACTACTCTAGTTCCAGAATATTGCTGTATTATGGAGCACATGGAACCACGTGTCCATATCCTCAAGGCCATTCTTTTCTCATAACCATGGCATGAAGTATGTCTCTGAATGTAGTTTCTGACCACTGAAGGCTGAGAAATAGTACCTCGATCCTTCTCTAGAGGACTCTGGGAAAATTTCATCAGTTCAGCTGGAATCCCAAATAAATTCTGAATAGATTGACAAGTATCTGCAGTAGCTCTTTCTGTGAAAGGTGTTTGAGAACAAAGCATCCTTTCCATAGTGGACCCTAAGACATTCCCCAGCCTTAGCATATTGGAGAGATATTTTCTGGGTAGTCGCTGCCTCCAGGAGTGACTCTCACAGACATTGTGTTGTCTGCTGAGGACAGACTGGGTAAGGCCTCTTTGAGCCCCTGATCCTCCCTGGAAGGTTCTAGATGATCTCCAGTTTTGTGGTGGATGTTGGGAGAAGTCCTGGAGTGAGTTGTCTAACTCTGCCACCTGCTTCCTCTGAATCCTCTCCTTAGATATGACATCCACTCCTCGGATCTCAGAATATGGGGTTTCTACTGTGTTAACTGTCTTATCAGAGGGTTGAGTGTGAAGAGACAAGGAAAAGGTTGAAGATTGTATCATAGCAGAGTCTATAAAGGACTTTTCAGGCTGCAAAATATCTTTCCAAAGGTTTTTTATATCCAAAGGTCTTGATACTTCTTCTGTCAGCTCAGAATCCCAAAGGCCTTCTAATTCAGATGTTGTTTTGACAGAGCTTGAGATGACTGAGTGTGAAGCATTGTGTAGAAACCTAGAAAAAGGATTCCCTATTTGTAACTCTTCTGATGTTAACTCCTCAGATTCCCTATTCTGATATACCTGTCTTAGATTAAAATTTTCAGGTTCCATAACTTCAGGAGGCCCTATTTTTATCCCTATAGATTTCACAGCCTGAAGCCCTTGTTCATGAGTCAACACTGTAGGATCCTCAAATAGAGATATAGGCTGTAAGGTTAATTCTGCAGGTTTCACTTCAGTATTTGGCCTTACAGTTAATTCTACAGGTTCTACCAGTTCTTGAAGGTGTGGCCTTGGGAGTAAGTCCAAACAATCCATTACTTCCAGCCCCAATCCTAGAGCTACTCCTGTTGGTTCTACAACCTGGAGAATTGGTCCTAGTACTATTTCCTCAGATTTTACAATTTGAAGTGATGGCCCTGGGACTAACACAGTTTTTACAATTTGAAATCCTGTCAACTCCATTATTTCCAAAATTTGGTGCGTTGGCTCTGTGATTAATTTCTTAGATTTCACATTTTGAAGACATTGCTTAGAGATCAAATCCACAGATTCTGGGACATGAGGATAGTGCCTTGGAGAACTCTCTTCAGATCTAGTGTCTTTACTTATTGGCTTTGGGGTCATTCCCAGGAATTCCTCCCCTGGCAACCTTGCCTCAGAGGTCAGCCTCACAGTGTTTGTTATATGATGTTTGTGCTCTGAAGTCATTCCTTCATATTCTACAATTTGCTGCAGTGGCATAGTATATAATACCCCCCTATCCTTAACTTGAGGCCATGACTGAGAGAGCAACTTCAGAGTTTCTGGGACTTGACAGCTTTTCTCTGGGGTTAATTCTAAAGATTTTGAGTCTTGATCCCTTAGCATTGGAGTCAGATCAACAAATTCTGGTACTTGAGAATACCAGAGCTCCAGAGGCATCCCTGATGATTCCATGGCTTCACTTACTGACTTTGAGGTCAACCCCACAGATTTCTCTGCAGTTTCTGTGCCTTGATGTGCCAATCTTTGTGCTATTTCTGAAGATGTCATGCCTTCATAAATTGGCATTGAAATCAAATTCACAGATTTAGAGACTCCATACCTTGGCTTTGGGATCATCTCTGCATATTCTTCAAACTGGTGCCCTGGCCTAAGGATTATCTCAGAGGAGTCTGTGGTTTCATAGCTTTTTTTTGGAATTAGCTCTTCAGATTTCACTCCTTGAAGCAGTGACCCCAGTGCCAAGTCCACAGATTTTATAGGTTGCTGCTGAGACGCTGAAAAAAATTTCCTATGTTTTATACTTTGCAACTTAGATTCTGGAGTAAACTCCAAAGATTTCATAACTTGTTGCTGAGATTCTGGAGACAAATTTGTAAATTGATCACTAGTCAGCATTGTTCCTGCTATGAACTTCTTAGCTGGCTCTGGTGCCAACACCACTGATTTTACACCCTGCCATCCTGAAGTCAACTCTCGGCAATTCATATCTTGCTTTTGGGACCCTGGTGTCAACTCCATAGATTTTACTTCTTGAAAATGTTGCTGTGGTGCAAAATCCTCAGATTTAACACATTGTGACCTGAGGCATGATGACAACCCTAAAGAATTCACACTTTGAGTTTGTGGAAATAGGTCTGACTTCATGGATTTTACATCTTGAGAACATGGTTCTGGTGTAGATTCCTCAGATTTCTGACTGAGGCAAGAAATCAACTTCTTAAAATTCATATCTTGAGATTGTAGACCTGGTTTCAAATCAAAAGAGTTCACATTTTGAAATGGTTCTGGTGCAAATACCATGGATCTCCCACTTTGTTGCCTGAGGTATGAGGGCAGCTCCTCAGAATTCATACAGTAAGGATGTGATCCTGGATTTAACTCTGCAGATTTCACTTTTTGAAAATATGACTCTAGTGCAGACACCTCACATTTCAAGTCCTGCAGCTCAGAGCCTGAAATCAATTTCACAGAGTTTGTGCCACAAGGCAATGGCTCTTTGTTTATCTTCATGGACTTTACATCTTCAAGCAGTGGTTCTGGTAAAAATAACACAGATTTTGCACCATTTAACTGAGGGCCCAAAACAGATTGCCCAACTTGTTGCTCTAACCCAAGGTGCTTCTCCAAAACTTGGACTTCAGGAAACTTTGTCGCTGGAGTTAACTCAGAACACTTTACACCTTGCAAAGGTGGCCCAAGGTTGCATCCAGTAGAATCTACCCAGTGTAATGTTAGCCCTGGGTTCAACTCAGAAGAATTTACACACTGCCTCTGTGAGCCAGTGTTGTATTCCATAGGTGCTACACCTGGAAACTTTGACTCTGGAATCAATTCAGATTTCAAATGTGGTCTAGAGTTGAACAACATAGGTGTCTCCCTATGAAACTCCGTCCCTGGAGTCAACTCAGAAGACTTCACACCTTGAAGTTTTGAATCTAAATTTAAGTCAGAAGAGTTCACACCTTGTAAATGTAGCCCAGGGTTGCATCCAATAGAATTTACACACTGAAGTTTTGGTTCTGAAATGAATGCAGATGAATTCACACCTTGCAAATGTGGCCCAAGGCAAAACACCTGAGATTTTATACCTTGAAGTTCTGGCCCACCATTCAACTCAGAAGATTTTACACCTTGCAACTGTGGCCCAGTGTTAAATGGCATAAAATGTATACACTGAAGCTGTGGCCCTGGATTCAGTTCAGACAATTTTCCACCTTGCCATTTAGGCAGATGTTTGACTTCTAGAACTTGTTTATCTGAAAGCTTCATCTTGGTGCTCAATTCAGATTTTATCTCTTGCAACTGTGGCCCAGCATTGGACTCTAATGGTTGCATACTTTGAAGCCTTGTTCTCAGGCACAACTCAGAAGATTTCACATCTTGCAACTGTTGCTCAGGATTAAATTCAGTAGATTTTACATCTTGAAGCTTTGTCCCCTGGCATAATTCTGAAGATTTTATATGTTGTAAATGTGGCCCAGGATTGGACACCATAAACTGTACACTTTGATGCTCTGGCCATGGATTCAACTTACAAGATTTCTCATCTTGCCCCTGCTTTCCAGTATTGAACTCAGAAGATATCACACTGTGAATCTTTGATTCCAAGGCCAACTCAGAGGGTTTTTCAGCCTGAAATTTTGGGTCCTTGACCTCCGTAGAGTTCATTATTTGAAGTTTTGTCAACTCAGAAGCTTTAGCACCTTGCAACTTTGCCCCAGGGTTGAATTCCATAGATTTCATACCTTGAAGGTGTGCTCCTTGTATCAACACAGATGATTTCCCATCTTGTAACTGTGGGGCTGAGTTGAACCCCAAAGATTTAATATCTTGTACCTTTGTACCTACAGTCGATTCAAAAGATTTCATATCTTGCCATAATGGCCTGGTGATAAATTCCACAGATTTTCCACTTTGAAGCTCTGACTCTGGTGTTAATTCAGATGTCACCCCTTGTAACTGTGAAACAGGTTTTAATTCAACAGATTTCACACCTTGAAGCTTCCTCCTCTGGGTTAAATCAGAAGATTTTCCACCTTGTAAGTTTGGACTATGGTTGAGCCTTAAGTAGTTCATATCCTGAACCTTTGTCCCTTCAATTGACTCAGGTTTTTTACTTTGTATATGTGGTCCAGAGTTGAAAAACATTTTTTTTTCTTGGAGCTTTGTCCTTGGGATCACCTCAGGTTTCATACTTTGAAAGTGTGGTCTAGAACTAAACCCCACAGATTTTACATCTTGAAGCTTGATACCCATGATGAGGTCAGAATATTTTGTGCCTCGTAACTGTTGACTTGAGTCCAACTTTACAGATTTCATATCTGGAAACTTCCTCCCCAGAGTCAAATCAGATTGCTCACCTTCTAACTTTGGACTAGACTTCAATTGTACAGATTTCACACCTTGACATTTTCCCCTTAGGATCACTTCAGAAGATTTCACACCCTGAAAGTGCGGTCCAGACCTGAAATTCATAGATTTTACGTCTTGAAGCTTCGTACTCATGGTCACACTAGGTTTCATAGCTTGCAACTGTGGGCCTGCCTTGAAGTCCACTGATTTCACTTTTTGAAGCTTTGTCCCCAGTAACAGCTCAGAAAATTTCACAACTTGCTCCTGGGGACTAGGGCTGAATTCTTTATGTTTTACATCTTGAAACTTTGTCTCTGAGGTCCCTGCAGAAGATTTCACACCTTGTAACAATGACCCAGCGTTGAAATCTGTAGACTTGGCACCTTGAATCTCTGTCCCTATGGTCCATTTAGAAAATGTTATACCTTGTAACTGTGAGCTTGGGTTTAACTCAGTAAATTTCATATCTTGGGGCTTTATCTCAGGTGGCAACTTAGAAGATTTTATACCTAGCCCCTGTGACTCAGAATTAAAATCCTCAGATTTCACACTTTGAAACTTTGTCTGAGGAGTGAACTCAGATGACTTCATACTTTTCATGTGTATGGGGGAGCTCAACCCGATAGTTTTATCACTTTGTAATTGTGACCCTTGGCTTAGTTCCCCAGATTTCACCTCAGGAAGCTGGGGCCCTTGTGTAAGCATTTGAGACTTTACATCTCGAAGCTGTGTTTCTGCGGTTGACTGTAAGGGTTTCACTTCTTGAAGCTGTGGTCCTCGGATCAATTTAGGAGATTTCTCATCATGCAAATGAAGCCTAGATTTGAACCTCGAAGTCAAGTCACATGATTTCATACTTGTAAACTGTAGACAAGGTTTCAAATCACCACCTTGAGGTTGATGTCTCTGGATTGATGATTTCTTATCTCTTAACTGTATTAAAGGTTTCAGCTCTGCTGGTTTGACCCATTGAGATTGTAACCCAAGATTTAGCAGAGATTTCACACATTGAAACTCTGGTGCAGGCATCCACTGAACAGATTTCATACTTCCAAACTGTGGCTCTTTGTTTAACTCCATAGTTTTAATACCTTGAAGCTGTGGCTCTGATGTTGATGCCAAAAATTTTCCTTTTTGCAGTTGTGGTCCCTGGGGCAACTCAGGGGTTTTCACACTCTGCAACGGTGGCCCAGGATTGAACTCCATATATGTTGCACTTTGAATTTTTGGCCCTAGAGTCCATTCAGATGACTTCACATCTCT
This sequence comes from Lyroderma lyra, assembly GCA_004026885.1. Lineage (NCBI taxonomy): Eukaryota > Metazoa > Chordata > Mammalia > Chiroptera > Megadermatidae > Lyroderma > Lyroderma lyra. The sequence continues at coordinate 84,106 of PVJL010000825.1, forward strand.
TGATTGTATAAAAGATTTCAATTCTACAGATTTGACACCTTGAGATTGTGACCCAAGATTTAACCCTATAGATTTCCCACCTTGGAACTCAGGTCCTGGTGTCCACTGAATACATCTCATACTTTTAAGTTGTGGCTCTTGTTTTAACTCAACAGTTTTCACCCCTTGAATGTGTGGTCCTAAAGTTGACACTGAGGGTTTCACCTGGTGCAGCTGTGGTCCTGAAGTAAACTTGAGAGGTTTTATGCTTTGCAATTGTGGTTCAAGTTTGAACTCCTGAGATTTTACACCTTGAATATTTGATTCTGGAGTCAATTCAAATGAATGCATACCTTTTGAATGTAACTCAACGTTGAAGTCTACTAATTTTCCGTCTTTAATGTTTAGCTCTGGAATTAACTCCAAAGACATCCCATCTTCTGACTTAGACCCTCTCTCCACTTGCTCTGAGTTCACACATTGCTGCTCTGGTGAGATTACCTCTACACATTTTACACCTTGAAACAGTGGCTCTGGTACTAACATCTCAGACTTAACCCCTTGCTTTTCATGTGCTGGGGTCAAGTCCTTAGATTTTACTCCTTGCACCTTTGGCTCTGGAGTCAACTCAAGAAATTTCACATATTGTAGTTGTGGCCCTGATTTTAACTCTGAGGATCTCACACGTTGAGGTTGAGTTCCTGAAGTCAAATCATAAAATTTGACACCTTGCAGCCATGGCCGAGGGCTAAGCCCCACCTGTTTCATACCTTGAAGCCCTGGAGACATCTTTGCTAGTTGAAGATCTTGAAGCCCTAACTGTGGAGTCATCACCACAGAATTGACACCATGAAACATTGATCCTGGGGTTTGCTCCCCAAGTTTGACAACTTGAAGTTTTGGCCCTGAAGTCAATTCAGATAATTTGACATCTTGCTGTCTTGGCCCTAGGTTCATTTCCTCATATTTCTCACCTTGAAATGGTGTTTCTGAGATCAATTTCACAGATGCCATACTGTGAAATTGTGATCCTTCAGTAGACAGAACAGATTTCATATTTTCAACTGGGAGCCCTTGGCTTAACTGCAAAGATGACTCTATAGGGTTTGTAAACCCCACAGACTTGAGGTCTTGAAGCTTTGTTCCTGACATAAACTGCACATGTTTGAAACCTTGATGCTTTTGTTCTGGGGTCAAATCAGAAAATTTAATATCTTGTAAACATGGTACTGAGTTTAGTTCTACAAATTTCATACCTTGAGGTTGTGGTTGAGGAGTCAACTGTACAGTTGTAACACTTTGATGCTTTGGTTCTAGGATAAAATCTGACAATTTAATTTCTTGCACTGAGGAACCTAGGGTCAATTCATCAGATTTCAAATCATGGTGTGGGGGCCCTGAGATTAAATCTTCAGGTAGTTCTCCTTGAAGAAGTGGCCCTGGAGATAACTTTGAAAATCTGACACTTTGCAACTGAGGCCCAACAGTCAATTTCAAACCCTGGAGCTGTGCTCCCTTAGTGAAGTTCTCTGATATACTTTGTAGCACTGGTTCTTGTAGCTTCTCAGATTCCACCACTCCAATAGTTGTTGGCTGTTGGATTAAATTAACATATTTCATATCCTGTAATTGTGGCTCTGGATCTGACTGCCTGGACTTTACTCCTGTGGGCTGTGACTCTGGAGCCAAATCCATAACATGTAGTTTTGGTTCTGTAATAAACTGTTTAGATCCTACCACTAATGGGGATGACTCAGAGGTTAATTTTATAGGTTTCATATTTTGCCGTAGTTGCTCTGATTTCTCATATTGCACCTTTGGTCCTAAAGTGAACTCCAGAGATCCTTTTTCTGAATGTGGTAATACTGGCATTGCATCCTGGATATTTTCAACTTGAAACAATGACAACTCCCCTGTTTCTGTGTTTTCATGTTCTGACGTTAGGGGAATCTTTGACAATTCATTAACTTGAAGATGTGGACTTAGAGTCATTTTTGCAGATTCCGTAACTTGACCTGTCATTTTTTGTGTAAATGCTATTTGGAGCAAAGCCTCAGAAGTCAGCCTCACAGTTTCTGTGTCTTGATAGCTTGGCTCTAATGCCATCTCTGAGAAATTTTCAGAATGTGGCCTGGGCCTCATCCCAGGAGTTTCCATGGTTTGCTGTGGGATTAACTTCATAGCTTCCTCCTCTTGTGGCCAGATCTCAGAGACTAATTCTGTGGGTACTGTGTCTTGATGCTTTGATCTGGAAGTTAGACCCACAGATTTGGTTGCTTGTAAATGTGGTTCCATGGTCAGTCTCCTGCAGTCAACATGTAGTAACTGTGACTCAGGAATTAACTTTCTGGATTGTTCCAGTGGTGCAGTTAAATCCACAAATTTATTAACATGCATTAATGGCCCTAGAGTCAATTCCTCAAGTTTTATACTTTGGGGCTGTGGTTCTGAGGTCAATGGCACAGATTTCATACTTTGAAATTGTGGTTCTGAGATCAACTCCTCATGGTTTGTAACTTCTGAATATGGTCCTAGATTCAGATTAACAAACTTCATATCTTGGGACTCTGGGGTCAAGGCCTCTGATTTCATACCTTGTATCTCTGATTCTGATACAAACTCCAGAGATGCTTGTGTTTTGAGTGGTGGCACTGGAATCTCCCCCAGGGCTTTTATACTTTTGATCTCTGACTTGGGAGTACCTTGGGATGACACTGAGTTCATCTGCCTAGATTTTGAAGCATGACTCAGTGGCCCTGGGGTATCTCCTAAAGATGGTTGTATCAACCCCACAGATTCCTTGTCGTGATGACAAGTGTCAGAGGTCAACTTTGCTTCTGTTTCTTGATATCCTGGGGCCAACTCCACAGATTTTATTTCTTCCTGTAGTGGTCTTGGGGTCAACTCCACAGTTTTTGTATCTGGAAATGCTTGTGGAGGGGCCAGATGAACATGTTCTATAGCTTGCAACTGTGGACCAGGGATCAAAGCTATAGATTTGGTGTTTTGACATATTGACCCTGGAATATCCTTCAGTGGTTCTATGACTTGACTTTTTGTCTTTGAGGTTGTACCCACTAATTCCACAATTTTATTCTGTGGCCCTGGGGTCATTTCTGCAGTTTCCATGACTGTATATTGTGGCTTTGGTCTCATCTTTCTTGGTTGTATGACTTGATGATCCAACAATGTGTTCATTCTCACTGACTCTTTGACTTGATATTGGGGCTTTGGAGTCATTCCCACTGATTCTATGATATGTGGATGTGATTTTTTCATCATTCCCATAGAATTCATGGCTTGAAGCAATGCTACAGGAGTTACCTTCACATTATCTGTGACTTGATTCTGTGGTCTTGAGGTCATCTTCTTTGATTCCATAACTTGATGTTGAGGTGTTGAGGTTACCTCCACTGATTCGGTGACTTGGTATGCTGTTTTTGAGCTTACACTCACTGTTTCCATTGTTTTCATTGGTTTCACAACTTCATTCAACTGTGGAAACAAACCCACAGATTCTGTCACTTCTGAATGTGATTCTGGGATTATCCCCATTGAATCCATGACTTGAAGTAATGCCAATGGAGTTACCTTTATCTTATCTCTGACTTGATGTGGTGGCGTTGACATCAACTCCACATTAGTCACTTGGGTCTTATGCTGCTGTATGCTTTTTACTGGAAGACCTATGACCCTCTGCTCTATATTAAGCTCTACCATATGTTTTGGGTCCTTCTGCAATAAAGTTTCCTTTTGAATTATGTCAACTCCTAAATTTTTGGGAGGTGGAGTGTTCATTGATGTAACTAAGGGTTTGGATCCAAGGATTTGGAGGCAATCCCCAGATTGTGACTGCTTACCTGGGATAAGTGACTGTGAAGCTTTTGTTTCTGTTCTATTTAATTCAGATCCCACTCCGATGTTCACATGGAACTGAAATGATAGAAGATCTGGGGCTGTATTGTTGATATTTTGCTCAGTGCTTTGATGAACGGGCATAGGTAACTGGATTTGGGGTTTCTGTGGTTCAGGGACTCCTCCCTGCACCCCAATTAAATAATTCAACATCGCCCATGATTCCCTCACAAGCAGAGGTACTGTTTGTTGCTGCAAAGTACAAACTTTCCAAGCCATATGAGTCTCTAACTCCCACCAAGCCAAAAGAGACAGCTGGATTGGAGCCCACCCTGGGAACTGTGGTCTCTTCTTGATAACAGAATTTGGCCAATGATCTGATGTCAAATGATTCTTGCTCTTTCTCTCATCCTTTGTTTTCACTTGTTGTTTACAAAAATCTGAGGATTTAAAAACAGAGTTGATAAAAGAGCTTTGAGGTCTTAAGGGTGAAAGAGTTGCCAAATTCTGAAAGAGTTTTGATTTCCTAAGCTTCGAGAGATGAAAAGGAGGTAAGGATGTGCCTTGGTTCTTGAACACAGATGGCTGCTTTTTGGATAAAATTGGTAAACTGTGGCTTCGGAATTTCCTGGTTGTTCCTTCAGAAAAGACAGGAAGGTAAGACCAACTGGAGTTGTTGCAAGATGATCCAGAGGAGGTGCTATGGTTAGAATGTTTTGCCTTCTTATAGTCACAAAAGGGTAGAATAGGCTCCTGAGCCACAAAAACAGAGGAGGTTGAGGAAGAAATCATATCCTGTGGTTCAGGCGAACATAATTCCATAAGAGTTGATCTAAGGAATAAAGACAAAAGTTTTGCTTAGCTTTGAAGCAGGAAGAGGTAGAAAAAGGGAAAGGTAATGGCCATTTCAAATGCAAAATATTTTGACCTGAGGAAGAGCAACAACAACAAAAAGTAGCTTTCCATAACATCAACTATTTAAGGAAAGAATTCTTCCACCAGGAGAAAGGGAGGCATTTGGCCTCTTCCAATCAGAAATGCTCCATACACAGTGATTCTTAAACTTCCTTTGAATCCAGAACTTTCCCCCATTGCCAAATCTAACTCTCTTTTCTTCCTCCCTTCCTCCTTTCTTCTCTCCCTCCTCTCTCGTTGACTCCCTTCTTCCCTCTTAAAAGCTCTACCGCTTTCAGTCCCCACTCAGAAACTACATTTCCTGACCTTGCTCTTTCCAGATGTTGGAAGATCTGTTGAAAACTTTTGTCCATTGCCCAGAACATATATTCCTGGGTCCCTCCTACAGGGAGTCCTAAAAAGCTGGATACAAAAGAGTATGTCAGTTGAAGTGATATTAAAAGTACTGATAAGGAAATCAATAAAAGAAAGACTTAACTTAGAAAGGAGACAGCCATGATAGTGAGGGAAGTAAAACAGAGTCCCAGGTATCTTACTCCTAACATTTTTATGGAGTTTGTCAGTAGGATAGACTGAAGAGAGAAAGAATAGACACAGTGAAGATTGATTTTACTCACCCTGTGAGGTTAGTGTCAGTGCAACCCATCCTGAGATTTTCTTCCCACTGGAGTAACCACTGAAAGAATAGAAACAATGTGTGTAACTTCCAAGCTAATAGAAGGGAAAAAAATGGAGAGATTAAAAAATCCAGGATTTCTGTTTATAACAATCAATCCAGTTTGAATCCTCCAAATGAAAACAACTAGAAAAGCTGGACAAAAAAAAAAATCTTTTAACACCTATTTTGAAGTCATTGAAAAGTTATCAAGGATTCCAGAGAAAAAAGAAGTGTAAAGAAGTGAACCCAGATTTCCCCCCTCAAATCATTTGTCAATTCTGAAGCCATGGCTGACAGGCTGAAAAGGTAAGCAAAATGTTCAGTAGATTATGGGATAGATAGACAAAAAATGCCTTTAGGAATCAAGAAGGAGGGACCCTAATAAATATCCCAGACTTTCTGTTGAGACCCCCAAAAGGTTATACCTAAGAATTGGAAAACTAAAATAAACTAGGCTCAAAAACTGGGGGAGTTCCCTGGTGGGGTAGTGGCTTAAGGCTTCGGCTCTGGCGCCGTCTACACTGCGGCCTGGGTTCGATTCCCAGCCGGGGAGCTACCCACATACAAAAAAAAACAAAAAACAAAAAACCTGAAACTCAGCCTCTGATGAGTTCAATCCCTGATTAAATTAAGATGAGTTTACTCTAAACGATACTTCCAGAAGCAAAAATAACTTTATTGTCTGGAAGAAAGTAACCTTACTCAGAGCCTTAAATTATCTCTTCAAGTTTTACATACAACATGTCTGTATTCAATAAGAAACTGCCATGTAGACTAGAAGATACAACTGAATGATTGAAAACTAAAAGACAAATATGGACAATATGTTTGTACAAACTCACAGGCAATCCAGATATTATGAAAAGATATGGACTTTATATATAATTTATGTGCTTAAGAAATTAAATGACAATGTGCAGAATTTTAGTCAAAAACTAGACAGTATTTTCTAAAATCTAATGGAAATTCTAGAACAGAAAAAAAAATCGAGAACTAAAAATCAGTATGCAGCTATTAGACACAACTAAAGAGAAGTCTGAAGAAAATATCCAAGCATGGAGAGAAGAAAGGAGAGAAAATAAATATAAGAACCAAGGGACATGGAGGATGACATGATAAAGGGCATTTATGAAAAACCCACAGCTAATAGCATACTTAGATTGAAAGACTGAAAGCTTTCTCTTTAAGATGAGGAACAAGACAAGGCTGTCTGCTTTCACTACTTCTCTTTGACTTTTTATTAGAAACTCTGACTAGAGCAATTAGGTTTAAAAAAAAGAAAAGAAAAGAAAAGCATCAAAATTGGAAAGGAAAAAATAGAACTATCTATATTCAGAGATGACGTAATCTTTTCTTGTTTTAGACTTATTGGGGTGACATTGGTTAACAAGAATTACATAGGTTCCAGGTGTTCAATTCTACAGTGCATCATCTATGTATTGCATTATGTGTTTACCACTCAGTGTCAGTTGTCTTTCTATAACCATATATTTGGCTTCCCCTCCTTCCTTTCCCACCCCGTCTCTTCTCTCCCTCCACCTCCCCACTTGCCCCAGGTAACCACTAAAGTATTGACTGTGTCCATGAGGTTTTTGTTTTGTTTTGGTTTGTTTTTTCTTTGTTGCTTTCAGTTTTATATTCCACATATGAGTGAAGTCATATTGTTCTTGGTTTTTTCTGTCTGGCTTATTTCACTTATCATGATGTTCTTGAGGTCCATCCATTTTGTTGCAAATGGCAGTATTTCCTCTTTTCTTATAGCTGAGTAACATTCCATTGTGTATATGTGCCAAAATTTCTTTATCCAGTCATCTATTGAAGGACACTTTGGTTGTTTCCATGTCTTGGCCACCATGAAGAGCGCTGCGATGAACACTGGGGTACATAAGTCTTTGCGGACTAAGGTTTTCAAATTTTGGGGGTAGAGACCCAGAAGGGGGATTGCCAGGTAATATGGTAACTCTATTCCCAGTTTTCTGAGGAACCTCCACATTGTCCTCCATAGTGGTTGTACCAATTTACATTCACACCAGCAGTGTCCAAGAGTTCCTTTTTCCCCATAGCCCCTCCAGCATTTGTTATTCCTTATCCCGTTAATAATAGCCATTCTAACAGGTGTGAGGTGGTATCTCATTGTGGTTTTGATTTGCATTTCCCTAATAGCTAATGAAGTTGAGCATTTTTTCATATGTCTGTTGGCCATTTGTATATCTTCATGGGAGAAGTTTCTGTTCAGGTCTTCTGCCTGAGATGGCATAATCTTATTTATAGAAAAATCCTAATGAATACATACACACACACACACACACACACACACACACACACACACCCCTATTAGAGCTAATAAATTAATTTGGCAAAGTTGCAGGATACAATATCAACACAGAAAAATCAGTTATATTTCTATATCAGTGAACAATCTGAAAATAATATTATTTACCTAAAAGGACTCACCACATATTATGAAAAAGGGACAAAATTATTTTCAAATTCCTAAGGGGGTTGAAAATTCTGATAATTAAAGAAGTCTGAGAGTCAAGAAAGATTGGAAAATGCTGCTTCAGACAGTGGGCTACTGAGAGATTTTGTTTGGTTGGTTGCTTGGTTGGTTGTTTTTGTTACTTTTAGGAGAGTGACATGATTAGCATTGGGAGGTTTTGTGTGTGTTGTGTTTTTATTTTGTAGAGCCAGGTTCTATACTCCAGGCTGGAAAAAGTTTGTAGGAGACCAGGTAGGAGACAGTAAATAGTTCAAGAAATGAAGTCCTAGTTAAGAAAATGACACTGAATCGAGATTGCTGTACTTGAGGACATTCCTGAGAAAAAAACTGAAAAAACTTTGTGGCCAAATATATTGACAGCCACATATATCTCCAAGATCTAGATTGAGTCTAGGGTAGCATGGTCCAATAAAATTTTCTATGATGAGAGAAATATTCTGTATCTGCTCTGTCCAATAAGATAACCACTAGCCACATGTGAGTACTTGAAATGTAAATAGTACAACTAAGGAAACTAGATTTTAAGTTTCATTTCATTTTGATTAATTTAAATGGCCACATGTGGCCAAGTGGATACCAGATTGGATAGCACAGGTATAGATCATTAATTTGAGCTTCTTGATGAATATCTCCATATACATTTTACAAGATCTTCAAATGTAATAGTTCATTTTCTGCCTTCTACCACACTTGCAACTTCTTTGTCTCATGTTTCCTATTGTTTAAAATACCAGCATCTTATCAGTCATTCTGGGTTAAAATAAAGGTGTTCGTTCATTTCACAAACATATTCGTATATGGAGCACGCACTTACTTATGCCAGGCAATAGTATACTAAGCACAAGGACTACAAAGATGAATATAATCCTCATAGGAAAATAATAATAATGTTTATAGTTAACTCTTTGTATTTGAGTTCTAATCAGGAAAAAAAGAACTCAGTCCCTTCCCTCTTTTTCTGCCTCACTTCCCACATCCAAACTCTCACCACAGTATACTCTTCCTCTTTTACATTTCTGGGGGCAGATATACACATATATATATATTTTTTTTTTTGATGATTCCCTGCTGGGAGTCGAATGGCAGCAGAGATTTTTTTTTTTAGCTTCCATTTACTGCTATTATCTGTACTGCCTAGTAGAGTGCTTTGCACATGGTCATGGTGATGCATGCTAAACATTTGGAGAATGAAGCCATGCCCTCTTTTCTACCTTACTACTCTGATTCCTTCATTTTCCTTTCCTTCCTTCATACTAAGTTGTTAATACAGCCTCCTATTGGGTTAGCTATGCCAGAGAACTACCACATACACTTACTGGAGTTACTTTTCAGGTCTCAATCTCAAAATATGGTCCTTGGTCCAGCAGCAGTAGCATCACCAGGAAGCTTGTTAGAAATGCAGAATCTCAATTCCCACTCATCTGAATAGGAATCTGCTTTTAACAAGACCCCCAGGTAATTCACATACACATTAAAGTTTGAGAAGCATTGCTCTAATGCACAGATCTAAGCACATTTTTAGCTGGCTTTAAAATCTTTGATGTCTTTCAGTTGTATACAGAATAATATTTATACTACAAAGTATTCAGTCTGGCACTTGAAGCCCTCTACAATTTAAACTCTATCAATTTTCCAACCTTTTCTCTGAGTTCCCTACATTTCTACATTCCATCCAAGTAGGTGTCTTCAACTCTCCTCAAACACATTCAACACTCTTCTGCTTCCCATGCTTTTTCCCAATCTATTTCTTCTGTCCAAAGAATGTTCCATTACTCTCCTCCACCCACCACATCTACCTTCACAAACACTTTCTCTGAAGCACAACTCAAACTGAGCTCTCCCAGAAGGCATTTTATAGATCCCTCTAATTCAAAATACTCTCTTTCCCTCCCATTTCTTTAGTAATATTTTACTTCTATTAACTCTTAACCACCTTCTCTTCCCTTGAGTTATGTCTTTATCTGTCTGACTGTCTCCCCTACTTCACCTCAAGTACCTAGAAAGTGGGAATGGTGTTTTATTCTTCTTCAATATCTAGTATGCTGTCATATAATAGGAGCTCAAGGTTTGCCGAACTAAATTGAAGGCAAAAGAATTGAGAGTAACTTATAGGAAGATATCCAAAAGCTCTGTCTTGACTCCTCTTTCTTCTCATCCAATTTCCCCCATGACCCAAGATGTAGGAGTTTCTATGGCTTCAGAGACAGAGGCAGGAAACAGTGAGTTTCAAGAGGGTGTTGCATCACATACCTCTGAGTCTGTATCCACTGCCACCTGCTCCCTGCTTTGTTTCCCAGAAAATAGCATCCAAAGCCCCCAAACAAGGAGACCCGATAATAGTAAAAGGCTGACATACAATGGCAGCGGGATGGCCAGTCCACAAATTAGCATCATTTCTCAACCCCATGCCCCTCTCCACGCAACAGTTTTCTCCCTCAAGGTGGTGACTCCATATGACATCACAATGGGTATTCCAAAGTAAACCTGACAGGGTCTAGCCAATGGGCATGCTGTTGAGTCTCTTCTCTGAGCTATGCCTATCTGCTGCCCCTTCTGTAGCTACCCCTGGGCTTTGCTCTGACAGCCAATGCTCAGGAACAAGTTCCTTTATGACTCTTCTAGGAATGGGCTGGACAACTTGCCATAGAGTATAGAGAAAAGGTTTCAAAGGAGCAGGACTTCTAAATGGCCTGTCCTGCCCTAAAAGCATCTTCTGTGGAGATAGTCATTCCCTAGAGGTCTAGGTATGGTGTCATGTGTTCCAAATCACAAATTACAATGGACCAAGTACATTTAAGAAAGCTAGAATACTTTAGGTACTCTCGGATAATGTGAGATCGATGGTTTCCTAACTCTAAGACTTGACACATTTCCTAATTGCTGTTGCATTAAGACAGAAAAGAGATGTCACATTAGGGAAATTAAATGAAGTAAAAGATCCTTCTACTCTAGAATTTTTGGTCTAATTTTCCAAGTCTAGAACATTTATTTTGTCATTACACCCAGAGTTGACTGAATTCTGAAGGTTTAAGTCACTGTAAACAAAATTTATCAGTAATCAATTTATGCTATAATGAAGAAAATTAAAACTGGACAGGATTTTTTTTCTTATAGGACAATTAATGTAGAAAATTATGAAATTTTGCTGTGTATAATGCTCTCCCATGTATAATGCACACCCATATTTTTGGCCCAAACTTTCAGGGAAAAAAATCTTTCATTTTAATTTTTTAATTCAAAATTTTATTTGTTTGCATTTATTTACTTGTTTTCTGTATTATAAAGGAATTTTAGTATTTATTTTTAACATTGATATAAGAAATTTTATGTTACAAATACAAAACACAACAACAAATACAAGTTACAAGAAATTTTATGTATAAAATTTTTTTATATAAAAAATAATTATCATATTCCAGGGTATTATTTTGTATACAGATATCATTATTAATTTCTAAAGCTACACTTTTAACTCATAAGCATTAATAAAAGAATTAAAAACATTTATATAGATATGGAATTAATACTACCCATGCACAATGCACATCCTTATTTTTCCCTCACAAATTTGGGCAAAAAAGTGTGTACTATATATGGCAAAATATAGTAATTCACTTAATTAACTATTGAATAGCAGGCACTGTCTTAGAAAACAGACATGTCCACTTACCTCACAGAATTTTCAGTGTACCAGGACAGTCAAAGCAATATTCTTGAAAAGCCCAACAGCAAGGAAGTGGTTAAGTAAATATGGTGTGTCCATATTATGAAATATTCTATAGTCACTATAAAGATTATAAAGAATGAGACCTTCATACTGAGAACACCTTATGTGGCAGGTACTAGTTATATGCCAACCTAGAGTTCTAAGAAAAGATTAAGGCTGGAGGTACAGTTTTGGTTCTTAAAATATATAGGTACAATTTGACAAGAACACTTTTCTATATGCATATATTATAAAATTGTATTTTTTGTGTCTTAAATATTTACTCACCCTTATGTTTGAGAGTCATTCATGCTATTTTGTATAGTTGAGATTAATTCATGTTTACTACTTCATTGCATTATAGAACCATGCCATAACGTATTGTTGGACATTTGGCTTGTTTTCTGTTTGGGGCTATTATAAACAGTGTTGTAAAAATATACTTGTTCAGATCATCATGCTTAGTGAAATAAGCCAGACAGAAAAAAAACAAAAACAACAAAAACAAAGAACTGCATGACATCACTTATATGCGGAATATAACAACTGTAAGCAACAAAGGAAAAAGAAATGAACAAACAAACAAATAACCCATGGACATAATCAATAGTTTAATGTTATTTGGGGATGAGTGGGTTAGGGAGGGGAGAAAGGGGAGGGGGTGGGAGAGGAGGGAGGGGAAGCTAGATATAGGGTGATAGAAAGAAGTCACAATAGGTGGTGAAATTATTTTACAACAAGTTGACAATGCACTGTAGAATTGTATGCCTGAAAACTATGTAATTCTTGCTAACAGATGTCACCCCAATAAGTCTATCAATAAAAATGAATTTTTAAAAAATAAATAAAAATATCCTTGTTCATGAATCTTGGTGGACAAGTATTTCTATTTCTCTACAGCAGTGTTTCTCTAGCTTTAAAATATGTCAGAATCATCTGGAGGGCTTGTTAAAACACAAGATCTGGACCCTACACCTAGAATTGCTGTTTGAGTAAGTTTGGAATGGAGCCCAGAAACTTGCCATTTCTAGTAAGTTTCCAGGTGATGTTGATGCTATTGGCCCAGGGACCACTTTGAGGACCACTGCTAGGGTGTAGATTATATGTAACTGAAAGTTTAGTAGACAGTGCCCAACCATTTTTCCTAAGTGGTTAATACTTCCACCAGTGGTAAATGGCAGTCCTTGCTTCATTCTCATGACAACACATGGTATTGTCAGGCTGTCTAATGTTAGCCATTCTGGCGTATGCACTGGTAATGGTATTTTATTGTGGTTTTAACTTAAATGTCTCTGATTAGTAATAATTACTAACTTGTGAAAACATTTTCATAAGTTAACTGAGTTTTTGTGTTTAAATATATTGCTGTTTTCCAGTTGCTAATATTTTAAGATTTGTGTACCAGTTTTCCTGAGTGAGGCCAGCCTGTAATTTTCCTCCCTTGTTCTGTCTGTCCTTGTCAGGTTTTTGATATCAAGGTTAAGCAAGACTCATGAGTTGAAGAATGTTTCCTCTTTTTTTTTTTTTTTATATCTCCACAATTTATTTTTAATAGGCCATGTGGGTAATTCTGATGCAAAATACAATTTATGAACTGCTAAAATATACTTACTTCATATATTTCTAGTTATAATAGTTTCATGTGATTGTTTCCTCTTTTTTTTATGCTCTGAAAAAGTTTATATAAGATTGGAACTATTTGATCCTTCAACATTTGATACAACTCTTCAACAAAGCCATACAGCACTGGAGTTTTCTTTGAGTGAAGGTTTTTGACTACAGATTTCAATTTATTTGAAGGTTACAATACTATTGAGAATTTATAGTTTTGTGCTTTTTTTTTTTTGAGTCAGCTTTGGAGATTAGGTTTTCCGTGTAATCTGCATTTTCAAATGTATTGACATATAGTTATTCAAATGTAGTACTGTCTCCTTTTGTTTTTATGATATTCGTTGTGTCTCTTTTTTCCCCCATTTCTTGATCAATTTTTCTAGAGATATGTTGATTTTAATTAATCCTTTCAAGGAGCCAACTTTCTTTACCTTTATTTTCTATTTCAATAATTTCTGCCTTTGTCTTTATTATGTCCTCACTCCTGCTTCCCCCACCCCAGCTTTATTGTTATATACTGACATATAACTACTTCTGCTTTCTTTGGATTTATTTTGCTGGAGTTTTTTTTCCCTAACTTCTAGATCATTCACTTTTAGCCCTTTTCCCCTACATAGGCATTTAAGGATATACATTTCTTCCTTTGTACTACTTTAGCTTCATTCCACAAGTTATGATATGTAGAATTTTTGTCATTATATCCCAACTATTTTCTAATTTCTATAATTATTTCCTCTTTGATTCTTTGGTTATTTAATAGCCCATTTATTTATTTATTTATTTATTTATTTATTTATTTATTTTGCTTTTTGGTATGTGGGTAGCTCCCTGACTGGGAATCGAACTCAGGCCACAGTGCTGACAATGCCAACGCTGAAGCCTTAAGCCACTACACCATCAGGGAACTCCAAATAGCCCATTTTTTTAAATTTCTAGATATATGTGGACTTTCTAGTTATCTAGAAAAAGTTGCATTGTGGTCATAATATGTACTTTAATTTCAATCCTTTGAAATGTTTTACGACTTTATTCCCAGTTCATGGTTAATTTAAAAAATCTGATGTGTGCTTAGAAATAAGATGTATTCTGCTGGTGTTAAAATTAGTGTCTAGGGAATTCCCTGATGGTGTTGTGGCTTAAGACTTCGGCGCTGGTGCTGTCAGCGCTGCGGCCTGGGTTCGATTCCCAGTCAGGGAGCTACCCACATACCAAAAAGAAAAAAAAAAAAAAATTAGTGTCTCTTCAGAGCTTTCCCTTCTGCCTGTGTGTGTGTTGGGGATGATGAAAACAGTGTCTTTCTCTGCCCATTTATGTCAAGTCTGCTAATCTTGATGTTCAAATCTTCATTATCGTAAGCTTTTGTCTGTTTTTTTCCCACTAATTACTAAAGACAAGTAGGTAAAATTTCCCATTATGATTGTGGATTTGTTAATTCTCCTTTGAGTACTACAGATTTTTGCTTTATATATTTTTAATTGTTAATTAAAATAGTAACTTACTCCTGGTGAATTAAATCTTTCATCACTATGAAAGCACTCTTTACCTCTAGTAATACTCTTTGCCTTATTCTGTCTGGTATTAATATTGCTATAGCAATTTTCTTTTAGTTGGAATTTGCAGTGTATCTTTGCCCATTTTTTTACTTTCAACCTTTTTATATTCCTTTGTTTTAATACTGATACAAAATAAAGAAAATCTAAACATATGCTATTTGTGACAGATATATCTAAAACAAATAGATTTTAACTGAAATGTATTCCATTTACAGTTACAAGTGATATAATTCTAAAGTATTTGAATAAAAATCTACCCGTTAGTTGGTACTTTCTATTTTGTCCTCTTTGACATGTCTTTTTCTCTCCTTTCTTGCCTTTTACATAAATAACTAAGTATTTTTTAATTAACTGGTCCACTTTTCCTTTAACTAATTAGAAGCTACACTCTCTGCTTTTGTTCTTTTAGTACAGGAGTTGGCAAACTATGGCCTGTGGGTCAAATCCACTTTGCTGACTGTGTTTGTAAGTAAAGTTTTGTTAGAACACAACCACACCCATTTTACAGCCTGTCTGTGTCTGCTTTCATGCTACAATAGCAGAATACAGTAGTTGTAACAGAAATCTGCAAAAACTGAAATGTTCACTGTCTGTCCCTTTACAGAAAATGTTTGCTAACCCCATTGTTAGTGGATAGCTTGTAAAATGCAACATACACATTTAACCTATCAAATTCATGAAATAATCAAAACCTTAATCCTCTTTATGCTAAATTGAGGCCCTTGGAATATTTTTAGCCCTATTTCTCCCTTTCCACATAGATGTTGTTATAGTCAGAAATTTTATTTTTATTTTTAATAAACTTTATTTTGGAATCATTTTAGATTTACAGAGAAGTTGCTAAGATAGCAAAGTGAGTTCCCATATGCCCTTCACCCAGTTTTAGCTAATGTTATAACAACATCTTAAATAATTTTGGTCTATTTGTCAAATCTATGCAATTAACATTAGTATATTACTATTAACTAACCTCCAAACTTCACTCAGACTTTACCAGTTTTTCCACAAAGGACCTTTTTCTCTCCAGGATCCAATACAGGGTACCCAGTGTATTTAGTTGTCATGCATCCTTAGTCTCCTCTAGTCTGTGACAGTTTCTGTCTTTCCTTGTTTCCTATGGCCTTGACAGTTTTGTGGCATACTGGAAAGGTATTTTGTAAAACATCCTGAAATTTGGGTTTCTCTAATGTTTTTCTTATGCCTTGACTGAGGTTATATGTTTTGGGAAGAATGCCACAGAGGTGATGTACCCTTCTTATTATATCATATCAAATGGTACATGATCTCAACCGGCGATGCTGATCTTCGTTACTTGGTTAAGGTAGTGCTCACCAGGTTTCTCCACTGTGAAGCTATTGCTTCTCTCTTTCCATACTCTGTTCTTTGGAAGCAAGGTCCTAAGTCTAGCCCAGCCTGGTGTAGTAGGGGGTTGGATATTATTAAGCTCCACCTCCTGGAGTAGGGTGTATCTACATATATTATTTGGAATTCTTGCAAAGGAAGATTTATCTCTTTCTCTTATTTATTTATTCAATTATTTTGTTATAGTAGTATGAACTCATATATACTTAGTTGGTACTTTGTGTTATAGTCCAATACTACATTATTTATTTTGTTGCTTAAATTTTTCCAACTTTGGACATCGGGAACTCTTTGGAGTTGGCTCCTTTGTCCCTTTGACATCAGCCCATCCTTATATTTTTATGAGCATGTTTTCACTTTCTGGCACTACAAGATGCTTCCCACTCCTCCTCCTATCTTTCTTTCATGCCATAGCACCTTAGACACTAGTTCACAGGTAAGCCCAGTTCTTCTCTCTTCTAAAACAGAATTATTTCATGCAGCCTACATGTAATATGTGTCCTCTCAGCCCTAGGATTTGACCCAACTATCCAAACCATACCTGAATTTAGAATGAATTTTAGACATTTTGCTGTGCTTTGTAGGGCCTATCCCTGGAGCCAAGTTGGGGCCCCTCCACCTCCTACCTGGTCCCAACATCCTCCTTCAACCTTACTATACCACAAATAGACCTGGCCCCAGCCTATTTACTATAAAAAGACCACTTTAGTTGTGAAAAAAATTGCTGACTTGGAGGAGAGATCAGGGTTCCATTTTTTTATATATTACTAATAAGTTTGAAGTATATGCAATATCCAAATATCTTCTGTCCATTCACCTCTTACTTTTGATCCAGCATATAGGTGTGGTAAAAAAATTGTTTTCTTCATCTTCCACAAGCCAACCCAATTTTCTGGGATAGACTCATTAGCATTTCAGCATAATTATTGCCTTGTGTTGATAATAGATTACACTCTAGCTATTCTTGCCCTCAGATGTTTGCTTTCTCCAAATAACAGTAGGAGTTGTCACCCTACTATTTGTCTCTGGATTATTCTTTTTTTTTTTTTTTTTTTTTGTATGTGGGTAGCTCCCTGACTGGGAATCGAACCCAGGCCGCAGCACCGACAGCGCCAGCGCTGAAGCCTTAAGCCACTACACCATCAGGGAACTCCCCTGGATTATTCTTAAAAAATCTTCACACTTCTTTAGTTCTTCCTAGAGCTCAGGTATCATTGACAGTGACTTGACACTCTAATATTGGATCTACACACTGGTGCAAGCTACCAAACATTCTCAGGTTTTCTTTGGATGTTCCCTCACCCCACCCCTACCTCCTTCCAACATCTTCCTTGATTCTTAGCCTCTTCTGTAATCTCCCAAAACAGTTCTAGCAGCTCTCTGTACCTAGCCTGCAGTTCCAATCCACTTCATCACTCTCTGTCTTATATTGGAATTGTGCATAAGTGCATCTGAGTTCCTCGAGGGTCGGGGTCAGATCTTAGTCATCTTTGTCTCCCCCACAGTGCCAGGGCATAGTCAGCCTCTAAAGTTCCCTGAAGTGAGCAGTACTCTACCTTGTTTGTAACACATGAATAGCATACGTAACTGTATAAAAATTGAATTCACTTGATGTTCTTGTATCATCCAAGTAACTGGCAAATAAAACAAACAGAAAACACTCTGGACTTCTAGAGTTCTCCTGCATCTAGGCTTGGGTAACTCTAACCCTGTATCATATCCATTCCACAGTGGGGATACTGTACATGTTGGCCTCATCAACAGGATCATGAGGTGCTTAGACCTATCTGTTCCTGGAGAGCTGGGCCTCTTCTCTGACTTGACCCTGCTCATGATGTCAAGATGAGAGAGGATTTACCCAAGAAAGCACATGGGAGACAGTTGTGGGTAAAGAGAAGAAAGCATTTGCGGATCCTGTCCTAACTTGACCCATCTCAAGTTGGAGAGTTGGGAAGAGGAATTTGTGGAGGATGAACTCAGAAGGCACAATGGGAGTGGTGTTTGAGGGAAGGGGTACTGGTAGCAATTGAAGGTAGCAATGTGAATATAGATTTAGAATAGGAAAAGAAAGCTCACGTAGATGCTGGAGGCCCACACATATAGAGGGATGGTTATTCTCATAAAACCAAAAATCTGTTGGGCTACTTACTAGTCACCCTCCTGCCTAAAGTTTAAAGTGAGCTTCAGAGTTTTGTCGCAAGGATTCCTGGGTGTCTAGTAGCTGGGTATTTCTCAGGCACAAGGGGGAGCCAGCTCTCTACTAGCAAAGTAATACGTCACAGGCACTGAAGAGCTGGCCTGGGTTGGGGATGAGCAAGGTGACTTTGACTAATGTTTTTTCTAACAAGAATGCCCTTCTGTCCTTCACCTATCCAAGCCATAACCCCTCAGCCTAGCTCAAATATCACCTCTTCCACAAAGCCTTTTGTTCTGCTATAGTGCATAACGATCCTACCTTTTTTGAAGTTCCATTGGACTTCAGTAAAAAGTATGCAGTTTGACATTCAATTGTTCTCTGTTTCAAGTACTGGTTTTGTCTCTCCTCCATTAGAGGGGCTACTCTGGGATGGCAAGGACCAGCTCAAACACATTCCTGGCTCTTCTTACCCACCTCGACCCCAGAAATTAGAGCATAAAACTTTTTTTTTCTGGTTGCTTAGTTGGTTCTACTTAATTGAGAAGGTTGTTTTAGGGCCCTGGTAGGTATTCACTAAATGCTCAATGATTCTCTTCATGTAGGGTTGCCAAATTTAGCAAATAAAAATATCGGATACCAATTAAATGTAAATTTCAGATCAATATAGTTTTTTAGTTAAGTATGTCCTGTGCAATATTTGAGACATACTTATACTAATTTTTATCATTATTCATCTGAAATTCCTATTTAACTGGTTTCCTGTATCTTTATTTGCTTAATCTAGCAATCTTACTTTCATGACCATCTGTTGAGCTATCTGCTCAGCATCCATTCCTCCTCCTTCTGGCACAAGCACCTTGATTTTTCTCTGGGGAAATATTACATCTGAGCACATCGCTTTGAGTATCTAGATCTAGTACCCCAGGACTGTTCAGTAACATGAGCCAATCATTTGTCTGGTTTCAACTAAACCTCTATGAACTGGATTTGTCACATACTTGTGCCTGAATCTTGCCGAATAGTTATAATTTCACAAACATACACCAATGAGCACACATATACTCCTTAGAGGAAAGGATGAGCCTGGTAGAAGGAAGAAGAGAGGCACAGGAGAAAAGTCAGCCCTTGTCCCCACACATCCCTGTACCCCTGCAAAATGCCCTCCTAGAGCAGCCTAGGCATTGAGGCCAGGACCCACTGAGGCCAATCCCATCACGTCCTACCTGCAGCATGGCAGTGCATGCCAGAAGAGTTTAGAGTTGCAAATGTGGAGCTCCAAAGTATGGTTTTGGAGGATCTTCCCAAGAAGCACGTGGACACTTGTATTCACTGTATTTGGCACCCACCTAGTGCTTAGCTCATGCTGGAACTTCTAAATAGTACAGATAGATGGGGGTATCAAAAATTCAAGGATGGGGGCTTCCCTGGTGGTATAGTGGCTAGGCTTCGGCACTCCCAACACTGCAGCCTGGGTTCAATTCCCAGTCAGGGAACTACCCCCAAAACAACAACAACAAACAACAACAACAACAATTCAAGGATGGCATAGCAGCAGAGGGAACTGGGCCCCATTATCACACGGGAATCCAGGGATCAAAATGCAGGCATGATTTGTCAGACCAGCCTCGAGTTTAAATGTTAGGACAGTGGTTATCAACCAGTACTGTCCCAGGCAAACCTGGTGGCTTCACACATTTTTGCTTTTGATCCCTGGTAGACAGATATCTTCTCTGAGTCCTTCCACAGTAGGGTTTTCTCTTACAGGAGCTTTCCCAGGATTAGACAGAGAACAGTGGAAGTCCTGGGATTCATTTCACTAAACCAAAGTCTCCTTGAGCAGAGATGGTGTCTTACTCTGCTCCAGAGCCCCAGTCTTTCTGATAGTGGTTGACAAATGATTACTGATCAATGCATGTTTGTTGAAAAATAAATTCAACTTAATCCTTATAACAACCCTATGAAATAGATTTTTCTATCCCCATTTCTACATATGTAGAAAGTAGAGATCAGAAATAAATTAACTGAATAAAATCATATGATCTTATTGATCATATGAGTGAGATGCAGAATCAGGATCTAAATCCAGATCTTCTTATTCAGTGATGAGGGCATTTCCGACTTTGCCGCAGTCACCTCCTATGTGAATGAGATGATGTATGTGAAAGCACATTGAAAATTGGCCCTAGTACTTTGCACTTATAACATCTAGTACCACACTTTGAGGGCAACAGGAGTCCAATAAAGGAATTGGGGAGATTAATTAAATTATATCATATATGTGTTTGTATGTGTATATATATATATTTTTTTCCTTTTTCTTTCTACTGAAAGAGCTTAGAGGCAAAAACACACTAGTAG
Source organism: Lyroderma lyra (assembly GCA_004026885.1). NCBI lineage: Eukaryota > Metazoa > Chordata > Mammalia > Chiroptera > Megadermatidae > Lyroderma > Lyroderma lyra. The sequence continues at coordinate 104,740 of PVJL010000825.1, forward strand.
CAGTGAACATACCTAGCACGTAGGTTTCTAAATACCAATCCACACTAATAACAACTAAGGTTTCTTGGAAAATGACTGAGTCCAGAGTTGGCACCAGGAAAAGTGCAAGGTGAACCTGGGGCAATATTTCTGTGTTCCTAAATGGGCAATGACTGGGTAAACTATTGCACATACACACATACACACACATGTAAATAATAATGAAGAGATTTATAAACTCTAGTGGAGTGATTTTCAAGATACCTTGTTAAGCAAAACCCAAGGCAGAAAAGAATATAATATGCTACCCTTAGCATAAGAGAAAAGGGGATTTTTTTCCCCAAAAGAAATACAGCAAAGAGTGTTTAAATACTAATGGGGATATGTCACAAGGACACAGGGGCCAGCTTGAATGAGCTCTCATTTTGAGCATTAAAATGAATAATGACAGGAATAGATTAAAACACATTTAACAAGACCAAAAAAAAAAAATGCATGAGTCCATACTGATACTAAACATAGATAAGGCAGGAGGGAAGAGGAAGATTTTCTTTGCAGAAGAATGCCAACTAATAAATGTAGACAGAAGGATAAAAATAGAAAAATCACCATTTTAAAACCACTGTAGTAAAAACTGATTCAATCATGAATCATCGGTGGATGTTAAAACCTTAGTGGAGGTTATAGGATATGAAGAAATCTAATAGACACCTACTTGACCTAATGATCAAACCAATAAAGAGACAAACTGATATCAGGCTCCTCCCAATGCGATATACTGATAAAGGCACAACCTCATCTATACAGTACTCCTGCCAAAAAAAATTTAACCTGAATATAATCAAGAAAAAATCGGGCAAATCTAAAGCAAGGCACATTCTGGGTAACAATTGGTCTAAACTTCTAAAATATCAATGTCATGAAAGACATTAAAAAAAAAATGCTAAGGAACTCATCTAGATGAAAAGAAACAAGAGAGACCTGATACCTAAATGCAATGTGTTATCCTTCATTGGATCCTGGATCTAGAAAATGAGAACAATACAGGGATAACCAGGGAAATTTAAATATAGTCTGCATATTAGATCACTGTATTGTCATTTTCCTGAGTGTGCTCATTATATTGTAGTTATGTAGGCAAATGCTCTGGTTCTTAGGGGACACAGTAATTTGTGTCATGTCATAATATCTCCAGTTATTTTTCAAATGATTCAGTGGGAAAAGAGAGAGGAAGCAGATGTGGCAAAATGCTTATGATTGGGAATGCATAGAATATTCATTGTCCAATTCTTGATGTTTTTGTTTGTTTGTTTGTTTTGGTTTTTGGGGGGTTTTTTTGGTTGGTTCCCTGAGTGGGGATTGAACCCAGGCCGCAGCAGTGAGAGCACTGAAGCCTAGCCACTGCACCACCAGGAACCCCACATTGTCCAATTCTTGCAATTTTTCTGTAGGCTCGAAATTTTTCAAAATAGAAGTAGGGGGAGTCTACATCAAAAGTAGTTCTACAACTAAAGATTTATAAGCCCTAATGGAAGCCTCCTTATTTCAAGCAATTACAATACATTTAGAAAGATAAAAACAGGAATTGAGCAAAAGCCAAAAACCACACACAGAAAATTGATAGATTCATTTATGTAAAAATGTAAATTATGATGAACTTATTATACATCAAGTTGACAATGCACTGTGGAGTTGTATGCCTGAGACCTGTGTAATCCTTGCTAACAGATGTCACCCCAATAAGTCTAACAATAAAAATGAATTTAAAAAAATGTAAATTAAGTGTCTGTATATCAAAAACAAAGACATAAAAAATAATGAACTGGGGGGAATTTAGATAGAAAAAAGGGCTACTGAACTTGTTATATATATACTCCCTCTTACAAATTAGTAAGGAAAAGATACCCCCAAAAGAATAGGTGAATATGCCCAAAAGATATGAAGAAACAGTACAATAAAGAAAAAAAATTCAATGGTTAATATCCATAGTAATTAAAGAAATGTACAACACTGAATTGCCTTCTGTTTTGTTTTAAAATTTTTGCTTTGCTGATTAATGAAGATTAAAAAGAACCATGCTACCCACTATTTTAAGGGTGTTGGGGAACAAGCAGTTTCACACTTTGTTTATAAACCTCTTTGAAGGTCAATTTGACCCTACTTGTATGTATCAAAAAGCCTTAAAATTTTACATACCCTTTAACCTAGTGATTCAACTTTTGGAGGATTATCCTAGGATGTGTCCCAATGAAATAGTCAAATGTGTATGTAAGGGGGTTCAGTGCAGCGTTTTAATAAAAGCCATAATACTGAAACTATCTACAATATCTGACAATTGAGGTTAGAGTAAACAAATTATGGCATATCCATTTGGTAGAATAATATATTGACATTATAAATGATGATGTAGATATATTAGGACAGAAAGATACACAAAATTTTAAATGAAGAGAGGCAAGTTAAAAACAGCATGTGAAGTATGCCAAAAAAATGTATATACATTTTAAAAGATATTATCTATGTATTACATAAATACTGATGGTAACCACTTTGAGCACCTCTTGTAACGGCAGAAGTCAAACATGACTTGTACTTATCATTTGTTATCAGTATATACTGAGTATTACAATTTTAATAGTTTTTTCCTTGCTTAAAATGTGTATGTATTTTTTTTGGCACCCACTGTATATTTGCATAACCATGAAAAAGAAGTCTAGTGGAACATTCTCCAAAATTTGTCTAAGAGTGGTTTTTGGGGAAAGGTAGGTTATGAATGATAACAGTTCATACTGGAAGTAACCAAACTGCAAGGTAGCGCAAACATTCTTTAAATAAATTAACAAGGAACAAAAAACTCAATGTGCTACTGAGACAGGGGCGACAGGCTTGTTACCTGCCTACGTGCAATCATGGAACTCAAAGAACTCAAATGAAAGTTGACCTCTCCTAGCTTTGCTAGGGGATAATTTGTGAGTCAGCCGTTGTGCCAGGACCTCAAAGAGTTACCTCTGTACATGGCCTCCCTAACTTCCCCTTATCATTCCACCCCTGCAAAGTTTCCATCCCTTCTTGAACTACTTTTATATATGTTTTATTTGTATTACTTCTAGGGCAAACAAGCTTTACATATTACATACCCATTGTGTAAAGTGTTTTTCTAGTTTGTTCTCAAGCCAGTTCTGAAACTTCCTAGAGACAAGACAGAGGAGGCCTGAGCAGGGAATAAAGACAGTGTTTATTGTGTGATTTAAAAGCGAGATTCCCAAACTTGGCTGGTCACCAAAATCACCTGGGGTGTTTTATTTTTTTTTAAATACCCATTTCTGGGTGCATGCCCACCCCCTGAGAGTCAGTTTCAGTAGTTCTGGAGTAGAGCCCAAATATCTATATTTTGAAAATGCTTCCCAGGCGACTCTGAAGATCAGCCAAGCTTGGGAGCCACCGATTTAAGGAACAACTGGAAGATCTCCGCTGCCTACGCTGTTTGGAATCCTTCATTTCACTTAGTCATGGTGCCCGAAATTAGCATCCACTGCAGCAGATCCATTTTTGGTGAAGGAGAGGCCTCCATTAAAGGGATCAGGGTTAAGAGTATTTCAGACTCATTTACACTTTCATATGAATTACAATACAAACTTGGAATCAAGTTGAAAAAGGGCACTTCAGAAAGAACCCAGCCCATCCCTCTCCCCAAGACCACCACTAAGTACACAAAGCTGTTCTTGAGAACTCAGCCCACCTCGCGGGAATCCCTCCAGTGACAGGAAGCCCTCGGCTTCTTCAGGTGGCTCACTCCAGTGGTTTATTTAACCAAGTTCCCTAAGCCTGGCTGTGCCTCAGAATCTCTAGGGGTGCTTTCAAAAAATAGATATTTCAGGGCCTTACCCCAAATCTTTAACATCAGAGCTCCCACAGAAGAGGCTAGAATTTTACTTTTTCTTAACACTCCCAAGGCAGCTCATCCACAGAATCACATGAGGAACAATTGGTTTAACACGTGGACCTTCTCTTGAGATCAAAGTGGCCATTTAGTTGGAGAATAAGAGAGAAGCGATTGGATTGGGAGGCCGAGGGCTCTCAGGAAAGGGGATTTGAATAGCCAGAGGGGAATGAAAGAGGTGCCTGGAATGATGGAGAATGAGCACTAATATTAGGGAGCTGGGCAAAGGAAAGGGGGCCACTCAGCACCCCATTACTCTTTTGAAAAGTGGCTTTGGGCCCACCTCAAATGAAGGTACAGATTTTTGTGGTATGCATCTTCCTGACCCCATTCTATCCTCTGGCCCTTGTTTTCCTGGCTTCTTCAATCCCTGTATTGAGTGTGTGCTTTCTTGTATTTTATGCATCCTTTGAAAGTTACCAGGGTACTCCCTGGTGGTGTAGTGGCTAGGCTTCAGTGCTCACTGCCACGGCCTGGGTTTGATCTCCACTCAGGGAACTGCCTCCCCCCAAAAAAAGAAAGTTGCCTTCAATCCTTTCTGAAATGAGAGAACAATTAAATCAACCAACCAACCAACCAACAACAACAGAAAAGAAACTCATAAGCTGAGGGACACTCCATATTTACTTTAATATTCTGAGATTTGGTGAACAAAACCATTATCACCATGTCCTCTCCTTTATGATTGTACTACAGATTTCCCTCCCAATCTCCCCACGGGCCTGGCCAGTCACAACCTCTCATTATCAAAGACTCACCTGGCCATGCTCACTGGACTGGAACCCACCAGGACTGGCAAGAAGAGGGCTGGGATGTCCCTGCAGTAGTCCATCTGGCCCGCCACAAAGGGAGCCTGGTGGTAAGGACAGAGAGGAGGACATGATGTGGGTAGGTGGGTTACTCCAGCATTGCCCAAGGCTCATATGTATCAGAATCTCCCAGAATGCTTGTTATAAATACAGGTTCCTGGGCCCAGTTAAAATCTACTGGATCTAATTTTAATGGGGAGAGCTCATGGACCTTAATTTTTAACAAGTTTCCCCAATGGAATCTTCTGCATGGTAAAATTGGAAAACTACTGAACTAAAAGCTCCTTTAGGTCAGTGTCTTATTCTCCTTCTACATCTAGCACTGCTGGTTATCTCATCTCTGCTCAGGGCATTCTCAGAATCAGAGAGCTGCTGAGTTGAGAGGAAACTTGGGATCATCTAGTCCAGTGCTGCCCAAACAAATTACCAGGGAACCTTGCCAAAATGCAAATTCAGACTCAGTAGATATGGGGTGGAGCCTGAGATTGTGCATTTTTAACAAATCCCAGGTGACACTGAGGTTGATGGTGCAGGGGCCACACTTTCAGTAGCAAGGGACTAGTCCAGGGGTCAGCTTTTTCTATAAAGAGACAGAGAGTAAATACTTTAGGCTTTGGGGCCCTATGATCTCTGTCCAACCACTCAACCCTACCACTGTAGCATGAAAGTGGCTGTAGACAATATATAAGCACAGTTGTCAGTGTTTCAATAAAACTTTGTTCACAAAAGCAGGCAGCAGCTGGACTGACCTGGCAGCATCGTTTGCTGACCCCGGGACTAGTCCTCATCTATCTTGGTTGTTGAATGGATTGATACAGTTATTCTGAGATAGGATCCCTTCCCCTTCATCCCACATTATCCAACTGGGTCCCAATTAGTGAGAGTAAAATTGAAATTCTTCATGGAAATTCTTTGTTTTCTAGCACCCACCTTGTCTTTCATGCTATCCCACTCCCTTGTGCCCTGTAAAATTGATCCATCCAGTCCGTCTTCATACTCACATAGAGTCCCACCAAAATACCAATGACCACCATCCTCTTCTTCCAGCAGTCACCTAGAAGAGCAGGATAGGTGAGGTGATGCCACGGGAGGAGTCTAGGACACAAACCTATTGTGTTGGGATGTCAGAACAAGAACCAAGGGAGGGAATGGGCTTTGACTGAGTTTTGGGGATCCTGTGTCCCCTGAGAAGGAGGTCTTTCACTGAATGTCAGGGGAAAACAGACCTTCTTCAGTTCCTCAGTCCTGTGCAGGGCACTATCTTCTGTCCTCTCCCTAGAGGCTACCACAAACCTAAGAGGACAGGGCAGATTCAAGGTTGGGAAGCAGAAGCCTATGGTTTGTTAGGGCAGACTGCTGTGAGAGAAGGGAATAAAGGGCAAACTATCATTGAATGAGCACCTACCATTTGCCAAGCACCATGACAGATACTCTGTAAGGTTGAAAAGTTCAAATACCTACAAGGGCTAATCATGTGCTATGGGGGCATGGCTTGTCCCTCGCCCTGGAAGACCTCAGCATCATGTTGCCCCAGCAATCAAACAATTTGCTCAGCATCTGTTTTGTCACTGGGTTTAACTTCTCTGTGATTGGCAGGGTGCCTCATACCCAAACAACTAGAGGGACGGGGGACAAGGATATAGGCAGGTAGCCAAAGCCTCATGCATGCCTATGGCACTGGAGGTGAAAGTGGCAGCAGGCACAGTGTTTGTATACACACACACACACACACAAACACACACACACACACACACACACACACACACACACACACACACACACACCATGGACTTCGCTTACACCTGTACCCTGGACCTATTAGTAAAAGATCAGGAAGGAAGATGGGAAGGAGTGGGGGGAGAGCAAAAACCCAGGTTGGAGAGAAGTCCAGATAAGAAATGATTCTAGAATCAGTGCAGAAGGCCAACATAAAGAGTCTTAACTCCCATTTGCTGGGCTCCAGGGTCTCAATCACATGTTGAAACCGTTTTGTGCCTGGCATGGTCCCATGCTGTGGACATACTATCTTGCTTGCCTCAATAGCCATACAAATCCTTTTGTCATACTGACTCTTCTTCCAGTTGGCAGGACCTTATCTGAGCCACAGTGATGATTAACCCAGGTACTCTGGCCTCTCTAAGCATCACCCGCTCTGAGCACCTCTACCTGTATGCACCTTTTCCTGGTCTCTAGGTCCTCAACTATCTGGTAACCCTGGGGGAGCTCCAGGTCCCTCTCTGCACGAACCTAGACCCACCCCCCACCCCCAGCTTCTGCTTTGCCCCCGAAAAGGAAGAAGTAAGGGTCATTAATCTTGCCCTTCAGGTACAATGCCCTCTTCTCTGGATGGCTGGAGCCTGGAAGTGCAGGACCATAGTCAGGGCCAGTCCCAGGGCAGTGAGAATTCCTGGGCAAGAACGCTTTGGGATCAGGATGCATCAGGAGGCCACAGATAAGGGTCCTCAGAGTCAGCAGAAGTCAGAGGCCCAGGTTCATGGATTGATCACATGCACACAGTCCTCCCTGCCCCCCTTGCCCCATTTCATTCTCTCCTCTCAGGAAGAAGGCATCAGAAGCTTTAGAGCCCCAGAGGTGCACACCCTGAACTGGATATTACAGGGAAAATCACCACAGAAATAGAAATACTGCAATGAGAATTAGAAAACAAAGTATCTGCCCTAAATACATTAGCCAACATTAATTTACATCGAACATGAACTTTTCACATACAGTGCCTCACTGGATGCATTAACACTAAGAAGATAGTATTAACACACTCATATTTCAGATGATGAAATTGAGGCTCAGAGAAGTCTGTTGCTAAAAATCATATAGCTGACAGAATTGGGACTCAAACCTAGAATCTGACTGCAGGTCTCATGCTCAGCCAAAATATGAAATAACACGAGCATTTATAATGTTTATTGAATTAATGAGGTAACTAACAAATTGGTGCAAATTCACAATCTCTCATTCACAGTGTTGTAACATTTGTAAAGATCGTTCCCCAACTTTGTTTCATTTGATCATCACAACAGCTCTGTGACATTTTGGATGCTCTGATTTACATTACAGGTGGGAAAACTGAGACTTAGATTTTTTCAGTTTTCCCAAAGCCACACAGTAAGCTGCAGAGCTAAGACAAGACACATAGGTCGTTGCTGTTGCTCTTAAATTTCCCCCTATAAACCCAGTACTCTTAATAATCTCTGTATCTCTAGCTCTTAACATGCCAGACACATAGGGGAAGCTCCATAAGTATTTGCTTAATAAATGAATGAATGAATGAGAGTGAAGGGAATCAGTATCACGTTATGAATGAGGAAGAGACTTAAAGGCTGACGCAGTCTACAAGTAGGAGATTGTTAATACAGTTATTATCTCGATCCCTCTGGCCCCCTCCCGCCCTGGAGACGGAATTCCTCCTCCCAACTTGGCTAATGTCATCCAGTGAGGGAGGGGGCCCTCCCGGCTGCCCAAGACCCTCGCACCTGTGCGTCTCCCTTCGCTCCCGCGGGCTCCTGGGATTGAACCGGGATCTGAGGGAGTGGGGGGCAGGCGGGGCGGCGGGGGGCGCCAATGGGAGGGTCGTGGGAGGAGCCCTGAGAGAAGCCGGTGGTGGGGCGGGAGGTTGGGGGATGACGGCGGCAGGAACCCCAGCGGGGCGGGGCGGGCCCGCACGTCCCGGCCAGGCTGCGGCGGAGGGAGTGGGGCCAGGTCTGCAGAAGGCGGCGGTTAGCTCGCCGGGACGGTCACATCCCGCTTGGAGGAGCCGGCGGAGGCAGCCGCACTGCCTCCCGCACTCGGTACCCAGGCCAGCGGCCAGCCGCGCCGGCACCGCCCCTTGCTCACCGACAAACAGCACAGCCGGTCCGAGCTTTTGGGGGCCCCGCAGCCCCACAGCCCGCGCCCGTTACGCCTCCGTCCTCTTCCTGCAGCTCGGTCCCGCGCTGCCCGCCTCGGCGGGCCTGCACCAGGATGGGGTAGGGGCAGCACCACCAAGTCCGGCGATGGGCCGCCCGCTGGGCACCGAGCAGCCCCCAGAGGCCTGACCGACCGCGAGGACAGGCGGAGGTGGGTGTGGGCAGGGGGGAGCCCGGGGGATGCGGGGGCGGGGAAGGTGTGGGAAAACAGGGAGCTCTGGGGCTGCTGTTGGCCTTGGGGAGCCCGGAAGAGCTGCTGCCCACCAGTGCGTTCTGGGCGGTCCTTGACTGCCCTCCCCCCAACTCCTGCCACCTCCAGGAGCCCCGCCTGGATGTCAAGCGGATGCCCCAGTGCCTCCTAGCGGACTCGTTGGGGACCATGGCTTCGCTGATGCCCCTCTCCCCGTATCTAAGCCCCACGGTCCTCCTGCTGGTCAGTTGTGACCTGGGCTTTGTGCGAGCAGGTGAATAAAGGGGGACAGGGTGGGGATTAACCACAGCTAGTCTGTGGGTAGAACCTGTTAACCTGCTAACACAATGGCACTCATAGACCAGCCTCCATCTCCTGTGAATGTGACAGTCACTCACCTCAGAGCCAACTCAGCCACTGTGTCCTGGGACGTCCCAGAAGGCAACATCGTCATTGGCTACTCCATTTCCCAGCAAGTATGAATCACCCTTCTGCTCCCCCAACTTGTGTCCTTGGATCACTGCACATGCCTTCTGTAACCTCCCCTCCCCACCTCCAATCTCCCTCCCAGCAGTGGGAGAATCTGGAAGCTGGTGTACCCCGGCTCAAGCTGCACTTTTCACCCTACTTCCTTGGAGTGCTTGGATGTTCAAGAGTCCTGGGTTGAGCCCGTGGCCTGGGACTGGAGGGAGGCTGCCCTCCTCTCTCTTACTGTCTCCCTGCAGCGACAGAATGGCCCCGGACAGCGTGTCATCCGGGAGGTGAACACCACCACTCGGGCCTGTGCCCTCTGGGGCCTGGCTGAGGACAGTGACTACACGGTGCAGGTCAGGAGCATCGGCCTTCGGGGGGAGAGCCCCCCAGGGCCCCGGGTGCACTTCAGAACTCTCAAGGGTTCTGACCGGCTGCCTTCAAACAGCTCGAGCCCAGGTGAGGGTCTCAAGCTAATTCCCCGCCCCCTAAAGCTTTGCATTCTCTGGCTTTCTATTTGGACTTTAGCCTCTTGTTTACTTCCCCAAAGCATGCAACAGTCTAGCTTAGATGAATATAAGGATGATTTAATTTGTTGTACTGCCAGGAAAGGAAGGAAAGCAGGTTGGCAGGGAATCTGGTATAGACAGGCTGGTGATGAATTGTTTGGAGGAAGGGCTTTTAAACTTCCTTTTACCCAACCTCAGTTCACAGCAGCTTCAGCCTGACTCGCAGCCCTCCTGCTTTCTGGCCTCTGACCACCTGTCCACCAACAGCTTTCCAGAGAGGGGCTACCAGGGGCAAGCCCGTGATGGGTCTGCGCGGGCTCTAATCCCCAGCAGCACCATCCTTGACTGTCTGCATAGACACAGCTCTCTGCCTACTCCGCACAACCTGGAGTCTGTCTCTTTCCTTCTCAGGTGACATCACAGTGGAGGGTCTGGATGGAGAGCGACCACTGCAGACCGGCGAAGTGGTCATCATTGTGGTGGTGTTGCTCATGTGGGCTGGTAAGTAAGCAGCCGGACGGGGGACCAGTGATTGAGGGAATGGGGCTCGGTGAAGGTGGGAAGTGGTGAAGGTTGTTGGGAGAAAAGGGGGTGAGAGAAATGGAGTGGGATGATGCTTAATTGAGGGGGATGAGCAGAAGTTTTGAAGAGGGAGAGGAGACTGTGGGGACCCCAGAGAGGAAGATTAAGAGGGTGGTGCTTGTGCATGGGCACCAGGAATTCAAGGAATTTTTTTCTCACATTTTCTTGAAACTGGATATCTCACTCCCCTTCAAGGCTGTGAGGTGGGGGTGGGGGTGGGGGGGTCGGGCTGAAGGCTCAGATTGTATTGTTGTGTTTCAGCTGTAATCGGGCTGTTCTGCCGCCAGTATGATATCATCAAGGACAACGATTCGAACAACAACCCCAAGGAGAAAGGGAAGGGGCCAGAACAGAGTCCTCAGGGAAGGCCAGTGGGGACAAGACAGGTGATGTGGGGCCAGGGAGGGAGGGAAAGGTGATTTTCTCTCTAGGAGCAGCCAGGGAAAGGGAGAAAGCCAAGAAGGGGCAAAGAGAGAAGGAGGATGGAAATTCGGGATGGAGGAGGCTCTCACGTCCCTGAAATGAGAGACTCAAGTCATTTTCTTTCACAGAAAAAGTCACCATCCATCAACACCATCGACGTATGAGTGAAGAAACAAACCAGAAGAGACATGCACTAACAACCTGGGGATGGGGATGGGGTCAGGGAAAGCCTAAGATAGTGATCTACCCAAGACGAAAGGATCCCACAGTCTCCCAGGAGATAATGACACTCCCACAATCTCAGGCGTGGTACCCATCCTATTTCCACTGTGAACAGGGCCAGAAGGTAGGTCTGTTGGGGTCTGTGCCTCTAGACCTGGGGAACATCAGATGGGATATGTCCTTCCACTCCCCAGGTCCCGGGAAGAATCACTTGTTAAAACCTATCCCACTGGGTCCCAAATGGGCCCCCACTTCACCTGCATCAGGACTCTCAGCATCCCTAGCTGCCCCCACATCTTGCCTCTGGGTCTCAGAGAGGGGTATTTCTGTGGGTACTCCTCCTCCCCCAGCAAATAAAAGGAATTATCTGGGCCTGGAGACAGACGCTGCACTGCACTACTCCAATGTCTTCCATGGAGCCTCAGGTGCTCCCCCTCTCACCCGGCAGCACCCCTAGCTGCTGGTGATCTCACCCCTTGGACATTTTTCCAATAAAGAAAGGTTCTTGGACAAACTGGAGCTGACTGTATAGTACACTGAAGACATTTCCCCACCCCACCCGCCGACGACAAGGGCCCCCCATCACACCACCTCCAACTTGATAGGAGCAGATGCTCATTTTAAGGTGTTTGCTGTGATTCCCCAGCCTGGAATGGGTGAAGAGGGGGCCAGAAAGGGGTGTTGGAAACTAGAGCCCCATTCCTTTTGCTTTGTTGGGTGAGAAGGGAGAGAAGGAAAGAAGAGAATATAAATTCCTCCTGTACCAGTAGAAACTATGGTTATGTCACACGAGAGGGCCAGTAACCTTTCTATCTGTACGGGCTATCGGCAGTCCATTTGTTCCTCTGACTCCTCCATCAACCCTGAGCTAATTTTCCGGAAAGGACTGAACAGTGTCTCGGGACAAACGAAAAAGCAGCTACACCACTGGGTCCCTAGGTGCCACATGCTCCTCTCCTGTGCATTCCTGGACCTATTCTTCCCTGCCTTCGCTTTCTCTTTTGTGTCTGTCTCTGTTCAGTTTGTCAGAGTCAATAATAACTACAAAGCGCAAATAACTTTACATTCACTCTTTGCCACTAGATCCAGAGGAGGGTTCTGGAAATAAAGCTAAAGGGTTGGAACTCCCTTGTCAAAAGAATTATAATTTGGCTCTGGGACCTACTTGTTTTCTGTGAAAATAGGGGCTGTCCTCTACTGTTTCCTAAGTCCCAAGGGTGTTTGGTGTGCGTGACATTCCTGTTGACATTTGCAGTCACTGTGGGGGATGGCTTCAGAACCCAGAATCTGTGTGGACAGCATATGCTACACTGTCTGGAAGATTACAGGTCTTTCTCAACTTCGGATCTTCCCAGAGGAGGCTTATGCATAATTCTTTTCTGCATCTTGGATCTCTCTGGTATGTTACAGGAAATTAGGCCAATAATTCTGAAAGGGACCCCAATCCAAACAAAGATCAAGAAATCAGTTCTATCTTTTCTACTTAACCAAGCTCCAGCCCCAGGTTATCACAAGACCTCACCTACCAGATGAACTAAGCTTTGATCTGTCCCACCCCCCCACACACACACCCCACCCCCGAACCATGAAAGCACCCTGATCTAAGCAGCAGTCTTTACTCCACCATCACCCAATTTGGAAGCAGGTTACCGTACCTCTTCCTGGCCACTGGTTCCAAAACTCATTTCTCACACTGGACACATCATCATTTCTTTGGATAGGTGTGCCACAGGGTGTGGTAGCAGGGCAAGAAGATAGGGAGCTAGGAATTGAGGAATATAAAGGGTGTTTAAATGTGCCAGATCTGGGTTGAATCCCACCCAGTTCAGCCTTTAACTGAACCCTCTAATCCCGAGTCCGTTAAGTAAAATGGGACTAATAATACTACCTCTTCAAAAGGTGGCTAAATGAGATAATGCATGTGCAACACTTTGCACAGTACACCTGGCAGACAATACTGAGTATTCACTGTTAGCTATCGTTATTAGCCTTGTGATCCCGTTCAAGTTATATAACTTATTTGGGTTCAATTCCGTCAACAGTGAAAGGCCTAGAATAGCAACTGCCCTACTTTCTCCTTCAGGGCTGTGAAGACTAAAAGAATGCACTCAGCCACGCTTTTGTACATCAAAGAGCAGAATGACTGCGATTACGCAGTCCCGGGGTTTGCAGAAAAAAGGCTTGTGGGCAGGTTTGAGCTTGAGTTTGCATGCAGCGACGGGATTGGTCAAGGAGAAGAGTTATCAAGGCCTGTCTGGGTCCCGCCCTAAATGTCACTGCGTCTGCGCACTTTCTGTTTGCTTCGCCGCGACCCTACGTGATGACCTTGCGACGTGTGTTGCGCTCTGGTCGCATTTGCGTCAGCGGCGTCGCCGCGGCTGCGTGGCGTGTTGTCCAGGTAACCGCAGGAGTTGTCGCTGTCTGGTGGCATCTGAAAGACAGGTGTTGGTCATGCAGTTGAAGCACCTGAGGACCCTGCTGAGCCCTCAGGTGAGGAGTTGCGTGCCTCTTCCCTCCCCCTCCCGCCTTAACTTTCCAAGAAAAGTAGGGGAACTGAAGATTAATAATGTTGAGCACCTACTGTGTTCCGAAGACTGAAAGTTATAGCAATGATTCGGGCTCTGCTCCGTCGATAGTGTTCAGTAGGCGAGATGGACCGCTAACTGCAGTAGATTTTATTGCATTTCATCAGTTGTGTGTACCAGGCCCCCTGCTGGGGCTCGGAGGCCTCCAGAACTACTAGCGCAGTTATTGCGCCTGTCTTCAAGAGCTTGTACCAGGTAGGGCGGCGCACGTGTAAATAACGAACATAAATCTACACCGAATTAAACACGAGCGTTAGATATAAGCCCAAAAGAGGGAGTGGAGTGCAGAATACCTCACTGTTAGTTCTGATGATGATGATGATCTCAGATTCAGAAGAAGCTGGGCACTGGAGGAGGAACCCTGAAATATGGTGCAGAAAAGCTGGGTTTTGGAATTAGGAGACCAGAATTCAAGTCCTAGTTCCACCACTACTTTAAATAAATGGCCTGATACTACTGACTTTAGCCTTTGTCACACAGTCTCTCTCAGCACTCACCCAACGTCTTCATTTGGAAAATGGGAGTAGTAATAATAGCAACCTTAGAGGATTTGGGAAGAGTTAAAGGAAGAAATAGAAACAAAAAGAATATTGTAAACTGAAAAGCAGTGTAAAACTGACAGACAAGAGAGGACATTAAAATTCAAAGGACAAAATAATACAAAGCTAGTAAGAATAATATCTTTAATAAATGTTTAATACGTACCAGGACAGCATTAAGTAAAGAAGTTAGGATTGTGGTTTATGGAGTCAGACATAAATGGATTTAAATCTTGGTTCTGCCATTTACAAACTGTGTATGCAAACTTGAGCAAATTACTTAACCTTTCCATGCCTCAGTTTCCCCATCTGTATTATAATAATAGTATCTATCTCATTGCGAGGTAAAACAAGGTAATGCCTATCAAGCACTTATCAAAGTGGCTGGTCTATGGTAAGTGCTTATTAAAGGTTAGCTATTATTGTTCTATTCCCTACCTCATTTAATCCTCATGACAGTCCTGTAAGGTACATATTGCAGAAAAAGGAGAATTGATGGATTATGGGAATCGGGAAAGCATTAGGAGAATAGAAGGAAATTAGAACAAAAGAAAGATGTGCTCATTGCTCAGTAAACTGCCTTCTGAGTCTGAAATTTTAAAATTCCTGAACCCTAACAGAATATTTGGAAATGAAATTCTCCTTCAGTCTTTCAAAGTAAGATGATGCCCTGATGCAGAAAGGGCCCAGTGCTCGGGATTGGACAAAATGATGAAGGAAGATGATCGGCAGTGGTTGCTGAGAAGCCCTCAGCCCTCCTAACCTAAATTAATCCAGAATTGTGGGGTGATAATGGTGGTGGTGTGACTATTTTCTAACTTTGGTTTGAGTATTTTGATGAAAAAAGCCTTTTGTTAACCTCTAATTTTGGAGATAATTGGGCTAGAAGTGAAAAGTAACTGTTGTAAGTCAGAGCTCTAGAGCACAAAAACAATTGAAGCAGAAACTAACTTTTTTTGTGTTTTGTGTTTTTTCAGATCTTTTTTATTTTTCAATTATAGTTGACATTCAATGTTATTTTATATTGCTTTCAGGTGCACAGTGTAGTGGTTAGACATAATATCATTTATGAAGTGATTTCCCCCGATTAGTCTAGTACCCATCTGGCACTATACATAGTTATTACCATATTATTGACTATATTCCCTATGCTGTACTTTACATCCCTAAACTAAATGCTTATTTCAAGAGGGAATTCTTTATGTAGGACCGTAGAAGACCAGGGCTGGTGGCAAAAGGGACAGACGTGGCAAGAGTAATTCACTAGGAGATTATCACTTCTAACTTAGGCTTTTGTGAAGTGGATGGCTAAGGAAAAAAAGAAAAGCAACAACAAGATGGCATTGTTCATCCTAAGTCTCAACTCTGATTATTTTACTTCCTGTTCCAGAACTTTCATTGTCACTCCCTTTCCTACCAAATACGCCCAGACTCCTTAGTCTAGCTTTGAAGATCCTTCCTGAGTTGACTTCATTCTGCTGCTTTCCCTGCCTTACTGCCTCTATTCTGCTATTTACAAGATAGTTTCAGCTAAATTACATTGTTATTTCTTGACCATACTTGTCTTTGCTTATTGCTGTTCCTTCTACCTCAATTTCTCCACTCAGCGGCATTCATTCTGCAAAGCTTAATGGTGATCATGTAAACATAAAATCATCTCAGCCTTTTCCAAACTATTGTAGTGCTTTATACATACCTCTCTTAGGGAACTTTTCCTGTTTTTGCACCATCCTATTACATCCTGGGATCGGGACCCAGTTTTGCTCTTTATCTCCCTCTCAGTCCCTGGCTAAGTGCCTTTCTCAGTAGGATGCTCAAAAGATATTAATTGAGTGAATGTCTAAAGACCAAAACTTAGATTAATTGAATTTATTTCAGTAGCAGACATAAGATATGAGAGAACAAGGCCATTGCAGGGATACATTGGTACAACTGACCAAGAATGTCACCTCTTAGTACGTTCGTACTGTGGGTTTCTAGAAGCACCTTGTTCTCACAGTCTAGGGTTTTATGGCCTTGGAGACCAGGATGGATCATGGAAATCTCTTTGTTTTAAGGATTTCTTTAAGGAAGATTGTCCAAAGTCACACTAGAAGTAATAGAGCTAGAAATGCTTTTTTTTTTTTTTTTTTTTTTTGGTATGTGGGTAGTTCCCTGGCTGGGTATCGAACCCAGGCTGCAGCGTTGACAGCGCCAGTGCCGAAGCCTTAAGCCACTACACCACCAGGGAACTCCTAGAAATGCTTTTGTCATTCTAGACCTGCACCTGGGTTTCTTTTTGTCCCCTTTGCCTCTGCAGGATGGAGCTGCAAAGGTGACCTGCATGGCTTGGTCCCAGAACAATGCCAAATTTGCCGTCTGCACAGTGGACCGAGTGGTGTTGCTGTATGATGAACATGGCGAGCGGAGAGATAAATTCTCCACCAAACCAGCTGACATGAAGGTGAAGCGTGTACTCGTGTGTACCTTAACCTGTTGACAGGGCCTTATGAACCTGGAAGAGTTCCTAGTTCGCTTTCTAGCCATACGCATAGGAAATAGCCTGTCCCTGCTTTTCTCAGTACGAATCCCTGAAGCCCATAGTCACACATGCACCTTCTCTTCTCTTTTCTCTTTCACATGTACTCATTACTTTTTTTTTTCTTTTTAACTCTTAGTATGGCAGGAAAAGCTATATGGTGAAGGGCATGGCTTTTTCTCCTGATTCCACTAAAATTGCTGTAGGACAGACTGACAACATCATCTACGTCTACAAGATTGGAGAAGATTGGTGAGGAGAGAGTGAGGGATGGGCTGACCCAGAAAAGAAGGGGAAGGCAGGAAGAAATTTCTCACTGGGGAGGGGGAATAGAGAAGAGGAGGAGCCCAACTGGGGCATGGAAGGCAGAAGACTTCCGGAGTGTCTTGTTGCCCCCCTGCCTTTGCCTGCTCCATGTGGTCTGCACTTCCGTCCCTGGAGGAATCGGTGTCAGGTCAACAAGGATCCTGTGAGATCCTGGGAAGCCACAGGTCATGTAGCATCTTTGTTATTGACCCAAAGCTCCCCCTTTTGCCTCTTTTCAGGGCATGTGTGGAGTGGTAGGAAACACTAGTGGGCCAGGAAAGTAACCAGTCTTTCTTCCCTTCCCCCAGCATTATTTGTGTCAGTTAATTTGCAGAGGTGGTTTTTAATATGCTGTCTTTCCTTTTATTTGGCAGGGGTGACAAGAAAGTCATCTGTAACAAGTTCATCCAGACGGTAATGTTCAGACTAGTCCCTGGGAGATTAGAATGAACAAACGTGTATCAGGATAACCTGCTTATAAATTTAACTGGCAATTCCAATTTTTAAGATCTGTATCTGACTTTTCCTGCTGCAGGGATGGTGCTACCTGGCTGCTCATCCTCATTTGCTTTCCTCCTTAGCACCCTGCTATGTCCCCTCTTCTCCTTCCCTATAGACAACTGGGGTGGTGGCATGTGGCAGGGTATCTGGGTTGTTCAGGTCCAGGTTGTTGTAGCTGTGCTAACCTGCCTAGACAGGGTTATCCTTTCATTTCTTTCTTTCTTACAGAGTGCTGTTACATGTCTGCAGTGGCCTGCAGAGTACGTCATTGTCTTTGGACTGGCTGAAGGGAAGGTAAGGGAGGGAAGAGAAACATGGGAGAGGTTGTGGGTGGGGATGATGGCTCTGGAGAAAGGGACATGGTTCATCTCCTCCCTGAGGGGAGAGTACGTAGGGATCCGTTTTTTTGTTTTTTCTTTTTTTCCCTTAAGACCTAGGTGAAATTGAAAGTAGCCTAACCAGACTTGTGTCCATTCTCCCATTTTCAGGTTCGTTTAGCAAACACTAAAACTAATAAGTCATCTACCATCTATGGGACAGATTCTTACGTGGTGTCACTGACAACAAAGTGAGTAAGGAAGAGTGGTATGTCCCAAGAGCTTGGAAATGGTAGGAAAAAGCTATGGGGAGGTCTGGACTGGAAGGCGATAGTATGAAAGGTGGGGAGGACTGGTAGCAGGACCCACAGGTAGGGATGTGTTTGACAGAATACTCTAATCTCTTCCTGTATTTCCTCCTTTCCCCCTTTTCAGTTGCTCTGGAAAAGGAATTCTTTCTGGTCATGCAGATGGCACCATCATTAGGTATTTCTTTGATGATGAAGGATCTGGAGAGTCACAGGTATGAATAAAGGATGCTCTGGGATAGGACTTAAAGAAATCCCAAAAGCCCTGCTAGAGAAGGCTGGACATTAAGGAATTTAGATTTAGTTGGCTAGAGGATTGCTATCTCAGGAAGGGGGACAAGTGGATGCAGCCACAGACTTGTGTTTAGGAGGCTAGAACTTAATATTTATGGGAAAGGGTAGTCGGGTGGAAGGGACCTTGAGACAAAGGGAAATAAAGACTCTGAGGGTAATGAAAAGTGAAAATTATTCTCATTTTTGTAAAAAATATGTATATAAATTTATAGAAAAAAGTTGTTTATTCTTGAGAGGGAAAATATGGGCAATAAAAGGAATGTTTATGTTTTGCTATATATAATTCTGTATGGTTTGAATCATTTACATTAAGAATTACTTGCATATGGAGTTCCCTGGTGGTGTAGTGGCTTAATGCTTCGGCGTTGGCACTGTCAACGCTGTGGCCTGGGTTCAATTCCCAGCCAGGGAACTACCCACATACCAAAAAAAAAAAAAAAAAGAATTACTTGCATAATAATTAAATGTATCCCTCCTTAAAAAAAGAAAAATGAGGAGCCATAGTGCCCCATGGGCCTACACAGTGTTAGTTAATGTGTAGGACATCTCCCTTGGGGGGCCCTCATTAGGTGCATATTAAAGATCTCCAGGCTCTTGAGCCACTCTCCTTGCTCAAGCCCACTCCTAACTCTTTGGAGTGTACTTTCTCTTCAATAAACTATCTCTTTCTTTCACCTCTTTTTTTAAAAAAAAATCTCCAACACACAAGTATTAATATTTTGAAGTTTTGGGAGTTCCCTGATGGTGTAGTGGCTTAAGGCTTCGGCCCTGGCGCTGTCAGTGCTGTGGCCTGGGTTCGATTCCCAGCCAGGGAGCTACCCACATACCAAAAAGCAAAAAAAAAAAAAAAAAAAAAAATATTTTGAAGTTTTTCTCTTGAGCGCAAGGTCAGTAAGTATGTGTATATATGTCATAGGTATGTGCGGGTAAGTATACAACAGGAAGACAGTTTGAGAAGTCTGTAGGATTAGGATGTGTTGGGGTGGTCACAGTGAGTGTGTTGGATACAAGGAATAAATGATTTCTAGGATGGAGTCCTCAGAGTCAGAGATTAAAGCCCTCTCCTCCTGTCTTAGGGGAAGTTGGTTAACCATCCATGCCCACCCTATGCCTTGGCTTGGGCAGCCAACAGCATCGTGGCTGCAGGCTGTGATCGGAGGATTGTGGCCTATGGAAAGGAAGGTCATGTGCTACAGACTTTTGATTATAGCTGTGACCCTCAGGAGCGGGAGTTCACCACAGCTGCAGCAAGTCCTGGGGGCCAGTCTGTTGTGCTGGGAAGTTATGATAGGTGAGTCCCCTTTTCAACTTTATCTTCTGCCTACTTTCTCTGTGTATCCTCTTGGCCTTAGCCCAGTTATTCTCAACCAGAATGGGAGACTGGATCAGAATCAAGTGTATGTTAAAATAAATTCTCAAGTTTTAATGCATGCACTTTCCTCTTCTTGCTCCTCCCCTCTGTTGGTGTGCTGGCATTTCCAAAATGTGTGTGCTGGTTGTGTCTCTGTACCTCTCCCTGTGATTCCACAGTGGAATTCATCTGCACTTTCTTTGTGTTCCTGGTGCCCCTTTTCAGACCACTGGCTTAGTGTTTATACTTTGGTATTTAGAGCTATCTGGCTAAATTGAAGAGCCCTTGAGAAGTATGCCTATGATATACCATTTTATCTCTAATGCTTATGTTAGCATCTGGTACACAATATATGCTCAAATGTTTGGTGAATGAATGAATGAGTGAATGAATGATGGAACAGTAGATAAACAGCTAGGGTCTAGTTCCGATCACTTCCTTGGAGTGCTTTTAACCCCAGCTTCATCAGTCCTGTCTTTCTATTCCCTTCAATCTCATTCGTGTCTCTCCCTATTCCTTTCTTTCTCCTCTTAATCCTACCATTTCTCTTTTCTTTTTCCGTATTTCTCTACTGCTAACAGCTCATTTTTCTTACCAGTCACAATCTCCTTTTATTTTCTCCCCTCGTGTCACTCTTACTCCATTTTACTTTTGGCTCGATTTTCCCAACTTACTTCCTTTGAACGTTTTTGTCCTCTCCTACTAGACTCCATAGCTTGTCTGTTCTCTTCTATTTCATTTTTCTGATTTAGCAAGATGAATTTTCTTCAGTTACCAGCCACTTTTCACTCTTTTCCTCATCTTCCATCTCTTCTAAGAGCCGCATACGTTATTTCAGACTTCGGGTGCTCAATTGGAGTCCTCGAAGAAGCATCTGGGAGGAGGCGAAGCCCAAGGAGATTGCCAACTTATACACCGTCACTGCCTTGGCCTGGAAGCGGGACGGCTCACGGCTCTGTGCGGTGTGTTACTGCTTACCCCTTTCTGCATTTGGTGACTTTCTCCAAACTGGGAGAAGCCCTGCCTAATCCCAAAGTGCTCTCTCCTGACACTAGAGAATCTCCTCTTCCCTTTTGGCCACAGCCTAAAAGTCTGGCATAGACAGGAAAGAGAAATTCATACTTTATTGGAGGCCAAAAGGGAGAAAGAGTTATATAGGCCGATTTCTCCCTTTCATCCCATCACTGTGGATGCCCTTGAAACCTGAGATTGCCACCTCTTTTCCTGCTGGTACTTCCAGAAACTACCAGCCCTTTTACTGCCAACTTTTCTCTAGATTCTAGAACCTAAGTTTTGAGGGTGTCTCTAGATACCCTCTCATGCCTTTGTGCTGTGTACGTTATCCGTTTTGCTGTCGCTTTCGCTTCTAGGGCACACTCTGTGGTGGAGTGGAACAGTTCGACTGCTGTCTCCGAAGGAGCATTTATAAGAACAAGTTTGAGTTGACATACGTGGGACCTAGCCAGGTGAGCAGCTAAAAGCTTGCTGCCCCATGATCTTGCCATGGCTCATTCATCCTTGGAATTCTTCCATGCCTTCTGGCCACAGCCACAATGTCAAGTTAAACCTCTGGCAGAGCTGTTCTGGGTAACAGAATGTGCCAGGACAACTCTCTGGCAACTTTCCTGCTGTAGTTCTAGCTTATTATAAGAAAAGGTTTAAACACAAGGCTTAAGGGGCATAGAGAGTGTCACTTAACATCATCCTGGTTTAAAACTTCACTGCCTGTATGATGTCAGCTGCAGAAGCTGATAAGTAAGATTATAAGGATGAATTCTGTTGTTTCCGGGACTCTGAACTCACTGTGTATGATATTGTAAACTTATTTCTTAGTTCCAGGGCCCACTTATCTCTTTTCTCTATCTTTGTACTCCTTTCCTTTCATTTTCTATTCATTGATTCCTTCATTCTTCATTTTCTCCAGAAACATTTATCCATTCTCTCTATGTGTCAGCACTGTTAGGCATTGATACTTCAAAGATAGTACATTGTCCTTAAATTGAGAAGATCATTCCAGCAAAGGAGGCAAATATAACAAAAAGTAATATGGTATACCATGGTCAAAGTTACCATAAAGGTTTGTATAAATAGCTGTGGGAACATAGGGACAGTCATTGGTTTTATCCAGTGAAATTTTCAGTATCATGTATTACAGACCTCAAAAGAGAGAATATAGGAAAGTTTTTCATAAATAGCAAAGCACTGTGTAAGTGTGAGGTGTCCTTATTACCAACAGTATCCTAGGCCAGGTGACAAAACAAGATACTAGCTTTCATTAGCACTGTGGAGGTGGACAAAGGGCAAAGCACGTTCACTTTTCTTTTGGGTTGGGGAAGGCCCAGGTGGCTCAGACTTGTCCCCTATCAAGGTGATTGTGAAGAACCTATCATCGGGGACCCGAGTGGTACTTAAGTCACACTATGGCTATGAGGTGGAAGAAGTGAAAATACTGGGAAAGGAACGTTATCTGGTGGCTCACACGTCAGATACACTGCTGCTTGGAGACCTGAACACTAATCGCCTTAGTGAGGTAGGAACCAAATGGAGGGGTGGGGAATGGGACCTCATGAGTTGCTACTTCAGGGGAGCTAGGGTTCCCAGAGGGAAAGATCTCCACAGGAAGCTCTAACATTCTGGTGTTGGGGACCTGGTTTCAGGGATTGAGACCTGGGAGGTTTAGAATCCTGGAATAGGAATCAGCACTGTTGGACTGTTTTTACACCATTTCTCAGAAACACAGGGACTAGGCAAAGTCTGACACATCACCTCTTTTGTGCAATGTCAGTGCCTCCCCAAACTTGTTCTCTATGTCTCCTTCCCCCCTGCCCACCCATCATTCTTTCAGCATTGTCTTGGATAGTCATCCATGTTGTTTTCTATGTCTTCTCCCCCTTTACAGATAGCTTGGCAGGGCTCTGGTGGCAATGAGAAATATTTCTTTGAAAATGAAAATGTGAGTAGAGCTTGATTCACCATCACCATCTCGTTAAGCCTCCTTCTAGCTCCTGTGGCAAAGGATGGCAAGGGTCAAGGGGTTGAGGAGATGGCAGATAAAGGGGGAGGGTGAAATAGGCAGAGGAACAGAATAGAGAGAAAAGTGGGGGTCACTTTGAACTGACAGTACAGCTCCCTCTACTCTTTTTCTCTTTCTTCATGCAAGCTTTCTGTCATGTAGCAATTCCGTTCATCCCCAGGTGTGCATGATCTTCAATGCTGGAGAGCTAACCCTGGTGGAATACGGGAGTAATGATACCCTGGGTTCTGTACGTACCGAATTCATGAACCCCCACCTCATCAGGTAATCCCACAGGTTCTCTAAATTTTGGAACCCCCCAAAATTTCCTTCTGACTTCTAATTCCTATGTCCTCTGGTTAATCTGAAAACTTCATCCTATATAGTACTTCGGGGCCCTTGATAAATACCCCAGCTGCCTAAGCCCATTTTGTCTTACCTCACCCTTCATGTTTCAGTGTCCGTATTAATGAGAGGCATCAGCGAGGAATGGATGAGAATAAGAAATTGGCTTATCTTGTTGATATTAAGACTATTGCCATAGGTGAGTAAGACTCCCATAATTTTAACAATGAAATAGATGTTTATAGTGCACTGCCATCTGACAGGATTGGATGCAGTGGAGGACCCAGGAATCTGAGAGGCACCAGGTAAGGGTGTGACCCCACTCTATGGCGGTATGTGAAATGTTCAAGTCTATATGGGAGTATCTATATCAGATGTCTGGATATAGATCCATTGGTACAAGTATAGGCCTGCCCATATAATTATTCATGTTTGGGAGGTTTGTATCTTAGGGATGGAAAACTGAATTGTAGAGAAGAACTATTAGCAAATTTATGAGTTTTCCTATTTAGACTTCATGGGATCTTAGACTCTTAGAACTTGGGACCTTATTTTCAGTGTATTTTGTCATTAGTAATTAGTAATGAAAAAGTTTATTTTCATTTCACAGATATTTGAATTTATAAATCTTATTTTATCTATGAATTGTTCTTTTTTTTTTTATCATGAGATGTTTCAAGCATAGAAAAGAAGTATAGAGAATAGCATACCTGTATAATATAGTTGTAAAGAACAGAGTTCTGGAGTTATCCCCCAACTTCTCTACTTAGTACCTGTGTGATCTTTGGTAAGGTAACTAATCTTTCTGTGTCTCAGTTTCCTCATCCACAAAATGAGGATAAAGATAGTACTTACCTCATATGAAAAGTGCTTAGATTAGTGCCCAGTGCATAGTAAGTGCTTAATAAATGTTAGCTATTATTATTAATAATATTATTATTATGTATATACCCATACCCAGTTCTGTCAAATCCCAACATTCATTTTATTTACCTTGGATCTTTTATCTCTTATTGATGGATATTGAAGTTGTTGGTTTTTCATTGTTAGCAGTGTTTCAGTTCACTGAAGTTTTTACCTAGAGTGGAATTGCTGAATCATAGAGAGACATATTCAATTTCACTAAATATTCCAAATTGCTCTCCAAAGAGGTTGTACCAATTTACATTCCTACCAGCAGTTAGAGTTCCCAGTGTTCCACATCCTCTGCAATACCTGAGATCGGCTCAGTCTGATTTATGTGAAATAATATCTCATTGTATAATATTATTTTTGTTGTTGTTGTTTATTTGTTTACTAGCTGTCTAGACTTACTCTTCTATGACTTGCCAGTTCCTATCCCCTGCTTATTTGTAAAATCATGTTGTCTTCTTAATTGACTTGAGGGGATTCTGCATGTGGGCGCTTATAGCCTTTGATAGTTATTTGTGTTGCAGATATTTTATCTCAGCCTGTGGCTTGTCTTCTGTCTCCTTTTCAGCATTGGCATTGAGGCATTTTAAATTTTAATGTCTTTTTTTTTTTTTTTATCACTTTTTAAGTAATAATTTGTGGGGTTCCTGGTGGTATAGTGGTTAGGCTTTGGCACGCTCAACAGTGCAGTCTGGATTCGATTCCTAGCCAGGAAACTACCCCCGACCCCCCAAAAAAGTAATAATTTGTGATTTTTGAGGTCTTATTTAAGAAATTCTTTCCTACTCCCTCGTATATTTTAACTTCTTTATCTTTTTCCTTTCTTTTTTTTAACATTTAAAATGCTTGCTTTTCACCTGGAATTTATTCTTGTGTGTAATATGGGCAGGGATCTAATTTTACTTTTCCCATATGTTTAACCATTTATTGAAAGTCTATTCTTCACCTACTCATTCATAGTGTCATCTGCCATACCAAGTTTTCATATACTTATGGCTCTGTTCTTAAGATATTTTTATGTTTCATATCAAATTGCTGAGCTCAGAACTGTATGTATACTGGAAATACTTGTAATAATATAGTCCAGTGGACTCAGTTTCAGTGACAGCAATGAGCTATGAGACTTGGGACAAGTCACCTCATTCTGTAGGTCTCAACTTCATTGTAAAATGATGGAGTTTTTCTCTTAACCTTTCTGGGTCACTGACCTCTTTGAGTATCTAATGAAAATTATAGATTCTTTCCCAGAAAAATGTGTATAACACATAATTTTGTATATAATTTTAGAGTGTTCACAGAAATAGTCCCCACAGCTCTAGCATTCTATGATTCTACTTACAATTGGGGCATTAAAACATGGTTTTACTGTTTTTCTTTTTAATTAAAAGAAATTCATTTTTAAGTTGGTCTTCCCAGTTGTAGACGTTAGCTGGCATTTGGTCTTTAGCTTCAGCATATATAACAAAGGCAGGTATATTGCTCATAATAATGTATAAATAAGAGTTGCAAATGGCCTTTGCTCAGGAGACTTCCTAAAAGTATCCCAGCCTGCCCTGAGTGGTCTGTTCTAAGTAAGATCATTTCTTACATTGTCTACAACGTTCAGACCAAACTACAGTGTCCATCCTCAGCCTTAACTCCACTAGAGGGTCCTCTGATTTTGTTTATGGGTCTTCACTACTCTTTACCCCTCAGTGCTCATATATCATAGGCACTCAAATATGCAGGTCACTCCTTGGAGCAAATATGTTCATCAAGGTCATTTCATTCATCACCTCTGTCTTACTAGGGTGATGTAATTGGGATACTTTTTTTTTTTTTTTAATATGGGTAGCTCCCTGTCTGGGAATTGAACCCAGGCCACAGCGTTGACAGTGCCCAAAACCTTAAGCCACTACACCACCAGGGATCTCCAGGACACATTCTTAATATGCAAAGTACTGTCTTCAGAGGATTTTGAGAATAAATAATAAAAGCCAGTTGCTCTGTAGTTCTCATCTACTATGAGACAACTTTGATAGTTCCAGAGAGGAATCACATTTTGGATGGGTTTGGACCTTTTGAGTTAACTACAGAGTTAAACAAAACCTTTACAGTTAGGGAGTTCCCTGGTGGTGTAGTAGCTAGGCCTCAGCGCTCTCAACGCCGCGGTCTGCATTCGATTCCCAACCAGGGAGCTACGCCCCCCCCCCAAAAAAAAAACAAAAACCTTTACAGTTTTAGAAGAAACCCAGCATCTTAACCACCTGAGCAAAGTTATGTTATATTGGTTATTTGCATTCCTCAGGACATAGTCTAAAGTCAGCTAACATTCTTTTTTTTTTTTTTTGGGGGGGGGGAGGGTTCCCTGGCTGGAAATTGAACCCAGGCCATGGTGTTGAGAGTGCCGAAACCCAGCCACTACACCACCAGAGAACCCCCCTCGACTAACATTCTTAAAGCCCTACATATGATTGTAAGGCCAGTCTCTTGCAGAACACCTCATGCACTGTATACGATTATGTGGAATGTCTCCTTAACCCTGTCTCCTTTACTCTCTAGTGGATCTGATTGGTGGCTACAACATTGGGACCATCAGCCATGAGAGCCATGTGGATTGGCTGGAACTTAATGAGACTGGGCACAAGCTTCTCTTCAGAGACCGGAAACTTCGAGTGAGGCGGGTTACTGAGGCCTTGTAGTCCTAGCTGCTACCAGGGACTGTTGTGGGCAGGATGGGACATAATCTCTTGGTGCTATGCCATTAGCATAGCAAAGGCAGAGAATCAACATTCTTTGAATCTGATATTACCCCTTTAAGGAGACTTTATCTTTTTCTTTTCTTTTTTTCTTTTTTTTTTTTTTTTTTTTTGTGGAGACTTTATCTTGATGGCACCAAGATCAATAAGAATAAGAAATTTCCGGGGTTCCCTGGTGGTGCAGTGGCTAGGTTTTGGCGCTCTCAACACTGCGGCCTGGGTTCGCTTCCCAGCCAGGGAACCACCCCCGATCCCCACCCCAAAAAAAGAAATTTGCAAGTTGGTTTCTCTGTTACTTTTCACAAGTGCCCTTATGAAACTTCCTACCCCTGCATTCCTCTTCCACATAACTACCTAGCTGACCTTTACCCACACCGGCTGCTCCAGTGCTCTTCAGCTGCACTTGTCTGATGGCATTGCAGCTGCCTGGAGGGCAGTCTCCTCCAAATGCCCTCTTGATTCTAATTTCAATATGGTGTCACCAATGAGTTCAACCTCAGAGGCAAAGAGACTATCTGGTGATTTTTTTTTTTTTTTTTTTTTTTTTTTTTTTTTTTTTTTTTTTTTTTTTTTGCTTTTTGGTATGTGGGTAGCTCCCTGACTGGGAATCGAACCCAGGCCGCAGCACTGACAGCGCCAGTGCCGAAGCCTTAAGCCACTACACCATCAGGGAATTCCCCTATCTGGTGATTTTTCATTTTATTTTCATTGTGCTATGAAAGCCACATCACAAATTCCCAGACCATTTAATTTGTCTGGGGGCCTTACTTTTATAACTATGGCCCAGAGTTATTCTAAGAATGAAAGTCTGACCTTTAGCTAACTTAAATTCCTAGAGTGTAGTTTTGCTCTTTTGTTCAGTTCCCATTTGGATGGGTTGCAGGTCAATAAGCTTTGAAATTCAGCATATACCTGACAGGTGGGTTAGCTCACCACATTTCACCATTAAGGAAATGGTCAAGATCAGAAGAGCCTGCATGTCCCTTTCTAATTTTGCTATCTACCTCTTCCTTCTTCAGTTGCATCTATACGATATCGAAAGCTGCTCTAAGACAATGATCCTCAACTTCTGCTCCTATGTGCAGTGGGTTCCAGGAAGTGATGTGCTGGTAGCTCAGAACAGAAACAGCTTGTGTGTGTGGTACAACATTGAGGCACCTGAGAGAGTCACCATGTCCTCTATACGGGTATGTTGACACCAGGCTACCTTAGATCTAGTGTCAGGCTGATTAATTAGAGCACTGAGGAAGCTCCAAAGGTTACTTGGTTCTCTGCCCACCACCTATAATCTCTGTGATAGAGTTGATAAGTGCTTACACCCCTTTCGCACAGTGGACCTGGCCCCAGAACCATTCTTGTTCAGACTCCTGACATTGTATTAGATCCTTAGAGTATGGATCTCTATTACAGTTACCCTGGGAATTCACTAAGTCATAACAAGTTCTCTCAAGCTGGAAAATCCCAGCTTGGAGGGGCAGGCAGTTCTATGTCACTTCCTTGTGTGCCGATTCCCTATTATAAGCCACTCAAAGTTCCAGTTCCTATTTTTTTCAGACTGCAGATTAGACCCTCTCTCCTATCCCACTGCATCACACATACTCAAGTAATCTTCCCAAACTGGGAGGAGCCTTTGAAAACAGAAGAGAGGTCCCTGTGCCAGGATAGGATGCCAGATGCATGTGGAGAGAGCACTTGATACTTTCTTAATTGTTCCTTTTCTGTCTCTTTTTTCTTTCTTGCCTCATTTTAAACTGATGAAGGTTGAGTGTTTTGGTTTGTTTGTTTTTGTCCTTTTTTAAACACTCATTTTCCACTATGTTGCTTTGGAGGTTATGCATCCTATTTCCATAGCATCACCTTTGTAAGTTTACCTCGTACTTCAATTAACAAAGTCCAAGCTTAGTGGGTTTCAACCCCCTCCCTACAGACAATGCTAGGACCTTCCATGGCTCCATCTTTGATTATTTCTCCTCTGCCATTGTTGTCTAGCATTTTAGTTCTGATTTGTTATCCCCCAAGTTAGCCATTATTATTTTATACAGACAGAATGTGTTTAGATTCACCAGAATTTGCTAGTTTCTCTGTTCACCTTTTGTTTTTGCATTGCCAGTCTTCCCTCTGGAGTTATTTTTCTTCTTCTTGAAAGAAAGTCTTTTGATGATAAATGCTCAGTTTTGATCATCTGAAAATGTTTTTATTTAGTTATCCTTTGTTCTTGAAAGATGCTTGGACTTAGTACCCAATTCTAGATTGACAGTTGATTTTTCTTAGCCTTTACAAATAGTGTCCCATTCATTGACATTTTTTAGTTCTGAGCTCGTTAACAGCCCTTTCTGTATAGGTGACCTGTCTTTTCTCTCTGATTGTTTTTTAAAATCTTTTATTTATCCTGTATTGTGCTTCCTGCACTTCTGAGTATTCATATTTTCACCAGTCTTGGAAATTTCTCAGCCATTATCTCTTCAAACATTGCTGTTTCTCTTGCATTCTCTATTCTTTCCATCAGAATCCTGCTTAGGCATAGGTTAGATTTCTTGTCCTGTCTTTTATGCCTTTTCAATCTCTCTTTCATATTTCATTTCTTCTTCTCACTCCATTCTACATTCTGGATAATTTCTTTAGGTACATGTTTCATTTCATTAATTCACTTTCATTATTGTCTAATCTATTTAAACCATCCATTGAGTTTTTAACTTTAAAAATTTAATTTTTCATAAGATTATATGTTTTTCTCCAATCTACCTGACCATTTTTGATAGTTTATTATTCCTTGCTTAATTTTTCATTTTACCTTTTAGGTCTTCATACATTTCACACATAATTATTTTATATTCCATAACTGTTTTTTTAACAACTGCTATTTTAATATCTGAAATCCTTGGAGGTCTAAAACTGTTGTTTGTAGTTACTTACTCCTTACAGTGGTTCGTTAACTTGCATTTTGGTAATTTATTTTAATTATTAACTCAAGTCACATTGAATCTTTTGGAATCTTGAAGACCTAAAATGGACATTTTCTTCCCGAGATGATTGGTGTTTTTGCTTCTGCTGGAATCAGGCCTATATTAACGACCTGTACCACTTTTGTTACCTTTACTGAAGAGAGGATCCCAGGTTTGATGAGGGATTCTCCAGTTTGGCCTCCTCATCCTGCTGGAGGACCCAAGGTTCCGATACTGTGTTTGCCTTCAGAGCAATTGTATCCTTCCCACTGGCTCACTTTCCATGTTTTCCTGCTCAGGGTTTAGCTTACTGACCTCTTTTCCTTTCTTCTTTCCTTCTCAGTTTTCTTCTCTCTTTCTTTCTTTCTTTTTTTTATGGTAGAAGAGAGGGTAGGAAGCATTCCTTGTGATTTCTTCAGCTGACCTCAGCAATGCCAGATTCACCTTGTTTTTTAAGGGGAGGATCCTTAAGAATACCTAGTTATGGTACTGCTGGAAGCAGAAGTGGATGCCCACCTGCCACCTTACCTGCAGGCATTAGTGCCCTCATAGCTGTGAGTGTCCTTTAACCCAAGGAGAATACCAGAGATAAGGAATTTTTATCTTCTTGAGAGAAACTAAATGTTTGGAAGACAAAGGCCTCAGCAGTTCCCTCAGTGTATGGACATTAGGGTTGGGTGAGGTTGGGTCTGTTGTGCAGCTCAGTCCCGTGAACCACTAACCTGGAAATTGGGTGGGGTGGGGGAATTGAATTTTTACAGGGTGATGTTGTAGGACTGGAGCGGGGCGGGGGAAAAACGGAGGTGATGGTGACCGAAGGTGTGACTACAGTTGCCTACACACTGGATGAGGGCCTTATTGAGTTTGGAACAGCCATTGATGACGGCAACTATACCCGGTGAGGGGCTGGGCTGATAACCAACAAGGTGGTGCGAAAGTCTGATTCTGAGAGAGGAAGACCTGGGAAGGGTTGTAAAAACTGGTGATCCAGGGAGATTAGACAAAAAGGACAAATAATTCCCTGGCCTTCTCCTCCCCTGCCCCATCACCAGTATTCCTTGGTGTCTTCCTGACCCTGGACTCATTCTTTGTGCTTTGGATCCTTCCTCCTCTAGGGCAACAGACTTCCTGGAAACTCTGGAAATGACCCCAGAAACAGAGGCAATGTGGAAAACCTTGAGTAAACTGGCATTAGAGGCAAGGCAGCTACACATTGCTGAGAGGTGAGGGGGACTGCAGAGCGGAAGTGCCCAGGAGCCTGCAGGGCTGACCTTGTGGGTGATGTATGTGTGGCCTGCTCCTGCCCAGTGTTAAGGCACTGCTTCCCTCCCCATGCCAACAAATGTAATAGAGCCCTCCCGTAGCACAGTTATTCCCAGCGTCCTCCCATTCTAGATTATAAGGGTATGTCTTCTAATGTTTCTACTTCCCCTTCTAGTAACTAGGTGCCCCTTCAAAGTTTATAATACCCATACCCCACACTCCACGCATTGACGTGTGTATTCTAAGTAAGGTATAGGACAAACTTGGGACTGCAGACAATTCAAGTTGAAATCTTGGCTCCATTTATCCACTTGTGTAACCTTAGATTATGTAACCTTTCCAAGCCTTGGTTTCTCAGTTTTCTCTATGTAAAATGGGGATAATAATAGAATTTACCAGAAAGGATGGTAAAGAAGGATAGTAGTGGTAGTGAAGAACCAGTGAGAGAATTAGGGCAAAGAGCACAGATTTTTAAGTGCTCTGTGAATGTCAACCGCTACTGTTTTGGTTAGGAGTCATTCTTGATCCCTTTTCTCCATACCACCCCCCCGCCCCCCCCCCCCCAACACACACACACAGCTAGACTATCAGGAAGACCTATGGACTCTGTTCCAGGGTCTTCACTTATCTGTCCAACTGTACTGTCTGCACCCTAGAAGTGGCCACCACCATCCCCTACCTGCAGAGCTGTAAAAGCCTGTTAAGTAGTCTCACTGAAACTGTCCTTATACCACTAAGATCCATTCGTCCTATAGCAACTGAGGTCATTTTTTAAATTAGATTATGTCACTTATTTGCTCAGCACCTCCTAGTAGCTTACTATTTATTGTACTTCGAAGAAAAACCACACTTTTTGTCATGTCCTAAGGCCCAACGATATTTGGCCTCTGCTTCCTTCTCATACTGGGTACCACTTGCCCATCAGCCTCCAGCTGCACTGGCGTCCCATTGGCTCTTTGAGCACATCAGGCTCACTCCTGCCACAGGGTCTTTACGCTACCTGTTTCCTCTGCCTGGAATAATTTTTGCCCATCTTACCACTTCTGCCTCTTTCTCGTGTACAGGTCTCAGCTCTAATATCAGCTCCTCAGACAGGGTTTCTCTGATTTAAATAGTCAGAGTTACTGTCTAATAGCACACACTTTATTTTTTCATTCTCTCAAATTAGTTCATTTACTAATTATTTGTTTCCACTAGACAATAAGTTCTCCGAAAACAGTACCTTCATCTGTCTTACCCCTTTGTGTCTCCAGTTCTGACAGGAAGAGTACCTGACTTAAAATAGTATATACCTGCTGAACCAATGAATCAATGATGATCCTATAATGATTCAACTATTATTGCTTCCATACCACAGGTGCTTTTCTGCCTTGGGCCATGTAGCCAAAGCTCGATTCCTGCATAAGACCAATGAGATTGCAGATCAAGTATCTCGGGAATATGCAAGTATTATCCTCCTGATTCATTCAGTCTCTCCGGGAGCTGAGGTTTCTCTTAGTCCTCGGCTCTGTGATTCCTAACTTTCCAGCCATGGCTAATTTCCTCTACCCTGCCCATCTCACCTGCACCTTCAGGTTGGACCATTTTGAAATTGCTTGCCAAATCTCAACCCCGTAAAGAGTTTCAGCTTCCCAAGTCTTTTAGCTTCCGTGTCTTTCTGGCCTTCCTGTCTCAGCCTGTACAGAGAGAACAGCTCCTATAGCAGCACCTGAATAACCAGAACCTCCCTTTTCCCTGTAGGGGGGAGAAGGAACAGACTTTTACCAGGTCCGAGCACGTCTAGCCATGCTGGAGAAGAACTACAAGCTAGCTGAAATGATCTTCTTAGAACAGGTAATGGGAGAAGAGAGACCAGATGGAAGAGTGGATCAGAGGTGGGGAAAGAAAGGCAAACTCAGAGGAGGCAAGAGCACTGGTCAGCTGGACTTCCAGAAGTTCAGTGAGAACTTTTAGAAATGTTCATACCACCAAGTTTACTCCTCAGCTTCCTCCTTTGCATTAGTCCTTACAGTTACTCTTTCTTTCATAGAAAGTCTATCTTTCCCTGTACTCCAGAGCCTGTCTTTGTAATGGAGGTAGATCCAGGTTTTGGGGGGCCCAAAGCTCATGTAATCTGAAGAGCTCTCTTTAAGAAAAACTGCCTTGGAAGGGGCCTGTGCAAATAAGGTGCCCTGAGGCTTAAGCTTCCTTTAGTTCCACCATAAATCCACCTCTGCTCGTGGATAAGTAAAGGCGACATGGGCTGCCACCTTGACCAGGCTGAGGAGAGCTTGCTGGTTTCTGATCCTCTTATCTTCCTGGTGTCCCTTCCCTCTTTCCTCTGCCTGGGTCCCCCTAGAATGCTGTTGAGGAGGCCATGGACATGTACAAGGAGCTACACCGTTGGGACGAGTGTATCGCTGTGGCTGAGGCCAAGGTACCAGTCCTGTCTTTTCCACAGTGGTTCAGAACTCGATTCCACCCACATCAGAAACCTCCTGTTGTCAAGGAGGCTATAGGAACTGGAACAGGGTTTGGGCTGGGAGCTGATATAGCGAGGAGTCAGGACGTTGGTGTCCAGGGGGAATTCCGTTGTTACAGTGGTATTGGAGAAGAGTGGGATGTAGCAGGGTAGAAAGGAGGGATGTGACACCTAGTTGTCCTCTGGCATGTTCAGGGGCACCCCACCCTGGAGAAGCTACGCCGAAGTTACTACCAGTGGCTAATGGACACACAGCAAGAGGAGCGGGCAGGTGAACTGCAGGAGAGCCAAGGGGATGGGCTAGCAGCCATCAGCCTCTACCTCAAAGCAGGGCTCCCTGCCAGAGCTGCTCGGCTGGTGCTGACCCGAGAGGAACTGCTAGCCAACACCGAACTGGTAGAACACATCACCGCAGCCCTTATCAAGGGGGAACTGTATGAAAGGGTATGGCTGGCTTCCTCTTCCTGTCCCTTGTTTCCAGGGCTCAGTGCCCTTCTCCTACCCAGAGGAATCATGGAGTGTATAGCCCTTCCCAACTGGTGGCTGGTTCTCTTCCTTTTGGGACTGAAATGATCTTCTTAGAACAGGTAATGGGAGAAGAGAGACCAGATGGAAGAGTGGATCAGAGGTGGGGAAAGAAAGGCAAACTCAGAGGAGGTATCATTGTAATATAGTATGTGTTAATAGGCAGGTGATCTCTTTGAGAAGATTCGAAATCCACAGCGGGCCCTGGAGTGCTACTATAAAGGCAACGCCTTCATGAAAGGTACCAGCTGTCCACATCCATGCTTCACTGTTGCAGACTCTTGCCCAAACAGTTCCCCATCACCTCTTTTTGTGGATCTGTTCAGGTTGACTGGCTTCAGTTCTCCTCTATTGCTCAACTTCTCACCTGTTTTCCATACCTCATTTCCCTGTCTTACTTTTCCTGAGTCCCAGCCGTGGACATCTGAGCTGAGTTGCCTCTCCATCTCTGACAGCGGTGGAGCTGGCTCGATCAGCATTCCCAGTGGAGGTGGTGAGACTAGAGGAGGCATGGGGGGACCACTTGGTGCAGCAGAAGCAGCTTGATGCAGCCATTAATCACTATATTGAAGCCAGGTATGGTGATCTGGGGGTACACAGGAGAATGGGCATGAGAACTGTGGGGGCAAGTAAGGGCACCAAGGCCTAAAAGAAGAGAGATCTCAAAATATAGCGGGGAGTATGCTTGGGGTGTTTCTTTACCTCCATCCCTTGGGCTCTTTCCTCAAGACATATTTATGTCTTTCCCAACTGTGCCAGGTGCTCCATTAAGGCAATTGAGGCTGCCCTGGGTGCCCGCCAGTGGAAGAAGGCAATTTATATATTAGATCTGCAGGACCGGAACACTGCATCCAAATACTATCCTCGTGTGGCCCAACACTATGCGTCTCTGCAGGAGTATGAGGTAAGGAGGAGCCCCTTTCTGCAGCCTGAGGCATTGCAGAGGTAACAAGGGGAGAACCCAGAACAGAAAGTGGGTGCCATCTCGGCATGTCCTTCTTTCTGAGGCCCAACAGTATCACCACCCTGAATGTGAAGAAAGCGGATTACTGACCCTCTTTCATTCCAACATGACACAAACCCCTCTCCCAAATATATAAAGCAAGTTTCTAGCTCTCCTATGCCAGCACGAGTGATCCTTCATGAATAATTCCTACTTAGTTAAAATATAGAATTGCCTTGCATTGCAGAAAGGTGAGGCCCTTTCTTTATAGTTTTATTTTATTATTTTTATTTTTCAGTTACAGTTGACATTCAGTGTTATTTTATATTAATTTCAGGCATACAGCACAGTGGTTAGACATTTATACAATTTACAAGTAACACCCCAATTAGTTTAGTACCCACCTGGCACTATACATAGTTATTACAATATTATTGACTGTACTCCCTATGCTGTACTTTACATCCCTGTGACTATTTTGTAACTACCAATTTGTACTTCTTAATCCCTTCACCTTTTTCACCCAGCCCCCTAAGCCCCCATACATCTGGCAACCATCAGTTTGTTCTCTGTATCTATGGGTCTGTTTCTGTTTTGTTTGTTCATTTATTGTGTTCTTTCAATTCCACATGTAAGTGAGATCATATGGTATTTGTCTTTCTCTGTCTGACTTATTTCAGTTTAGCATAATATCCTCTAGGTCCATCCATGTTGTCACAAATAGTGAGATTCCACTTTTTATACTCCATTGTATAAATGTGCCTCATCTTCTTTATCTAGTAGTTTTTTGTTTTGTTTTTGGTTTTTTTTTTGGTAGTTCCCTGGCTGGGAATCGAACCCAGGCCACAGCCTTGATAGTGCTGAAGTCTAGCCACTACACCACCAGGGAACCCCTGTCCAGTAGTTGATTAATGGTCATTTAGCTTGCTTTCATATCTTGGCTATTGTAAATAACATTGCAGAGAACATAGGGCGCATATACCTTTTTGACCTAGTGTTTTGGATTTCTTTAGATGAATACCCAGAAGTTGGATTATTGGGTTGTATGGTAATTCTATTTTTGATTTTTTGAGGAATGTTCACCAATTTGCAGTCCCACCAACAGTGCATGATGGTTCCATTTTCTCCACATCCTAAGGCAAGGCCCTTTTAAACTCCCATTTATTGTTCTCATAGTGTTTTTGGCTGGTCATTTTTTTCAGAACAGTAGAAGGTCTGAAACACCCACAGTCATCTTTTCTCCTCTTTTACTGTATAATGGTATCCTACGCTCTACCGCACCCCAACTGAGGTTTGTTCTTCCCTCCTATAGGCTGCTTTCACTGTTGCTCTGACTTGTTGTGTCTGCCTCTCACCCACAGATTGCCGAGGAGCTCTACATTAAGGGAGACCGGACAAATGATGCAATAGACATGTACACCCAGGCTGGCCGCTGGGAGCAGGCCCACAAGGTAGAAAGGGGGATGGAATTCATGCTAAGTAAATTCTGCCTTTGTGGTTATAGTGTCACTTTCCTTATTCTCCTATCTCTCACCTCCATGGGTTCCCAGAAAGCTGAGAAAGTACCAAAATACAGCCTTGGTAACTTTGATCCGTAGCCACAGGGAAGGGCAAGGGTGAAGAGAGGCCCGTGGTTTCAAACCTGTAATTCTGAAGAGCAGATGGGCTTGGAAGCTGGGGAGTCTGGAATGCCACTCCTGATACCTAGTGACATTGGCGGTTGTGTTCTCGCTCCTGCTCTCAAAATCTGGTGGGTAAGGTAGGAGAATGGTGAGGGGAACATATGCCCCCAACACAGGACATCTCCGACCCTCCTGCCTCAGCAGAACACAGTTCTTACTGTACTCCTAATGGACTTGGAATTCCCTGAGCTGACTAGGGGAGTGGCAGTAACTAGACTCCTGTGGTTGATAGGAAAGTTCAGAGTTTCTGAGAAAACAGGGTCCCTTAGGCCCCACTTCTCTGATGGCTCTGCACAGTCCTCTGCTTCCCTTGGGAATTGGCACTTGAGGCTCCTTTTGCTTCATGTGCACAGCTGGCGATGAAGTGCATGCGACCCGAAGATGTGTCGGTGCTGTACATCACCCAGGCTCAGGAGATGGAGAAGCAGGGCAAGTACCGCGAGGCTGAAAGGTGAGCCGAGGCCCCACCAGCAGTGTGGAGGAAGACGAGGCTTCGTGGCTGGAGGGAGGGATGGGGTCTGAGTGTGTGCCTTCTGCCCAGAAGGCAGTGACAGAACCTCTTAGGAATGATTCTAGCCACAGGAATGTGGCTCTAGGAGGCCCCAGGTGTATCTCCCATTCCCTCCCCAGGCTGTATGTGACAGTGGAAGAGCCTGATCTTGCCATCACCATGTTCAAAAAGCACAAGTTGTATGATGATATGATCCGCCTGGTAGGGAAGCATCACCCAGACCTCCTCAGTGACACACACCTACATCTAGGCAAGGTGAGCCCTTCTGTCCCTGCCTAACTCTTCCTCAACCAGCCTCCCTCTCCCCCTCTCTCCATCCTGACCTACCTTTCCCCAGGAGCTGGAGGGT
This sequence comes from Lyroderma lyra, assembly GCA_004026885.1. Lineage (NCBI taxonomy): Eukaryota > Metazoa > Chordata > Mammalia > Chiroptera > Megadermatidae > Lyroderma > Lyroderma lyra. Next base: position 142,191 of record PVJL010000825.1, read on the forward strand.
GAAGGCCGACTGCAGGAGGCTGAGTATCACTACCTCGAGGCCCAGGAATGGAAGGCAACAGTGAACATGTACCGGTCCAAAGGGCTTTGGGAAGAGGCCTACCGGGTAAGGAGTCCAGGCCACACTGGGAGAATGGCCATTCTTCTTTCCCACCCTCCAGTGACTGTTTTAGTCCAAACTGGTTGTGGGTTTCTTTGAAAAATGTCCACACTTATACACAGAATTTCTCATGCAATTTTAAGGGTTGTGGACTACCTGAAATCCATCCTTGGACCCTAAACAGGTTAAGAGACCCTGAAATTTAGCCCTCTTCCTGTTGTTGTAGCCCAGGTACCTGGTCTTGTCAAAGCTGAGGTCAGGTCAGAAACGAGAAGGGAGCAGCGATGTACCCCTTTGCTGAGTGCCTTTGCTTTATAGGTGGCCAAGACTCACGGAGGAGCTAATGCCCACAAACACGTGGCCTATCTGTGGGCAAAGAGCCTGAGAGGAGAGGCTGCAGTTAGACTGCTTAATAAGCTGGGGCTCCTGGAAGCTGCTATTGACCATGCTGCCGACAACTGGTGAGGCCCTAAGCCTTTTCTCCATGGACCCCGTTCCAGACAGAGCCCCTACCCAGGGAAAGAAAACCGATGTGTAACTCAAAAGCATTTCTAAAAGCTGAGGCAGAGTGAAGGAATGTGGTAAGGAGAGATCCTTGGAAGGACGTGATAGAGAGCCAAGACCAAATTAGTAGTTCTGCCCCCATTCCCTGGGTGCTCAGAACAGCGTTTAATCTTTGGGTGTTCTAATGAGAAGGGTGGAGAGAGAACAGCTTTTAAAGCTAAAATGCCCTAAGCCAGTAACTTACTTCTGAGTAATGCAAGTGTGAGTCCGTTCAGTGCAAGATGAGCTTTTCTTGGGCAAATGTTACAAATGCCAGCAGTCATCCTGCATCAGGTCAAGGTGCTGAGGGTGGTCGTACCCTTTCTGAGGGACTAATTTTCTGCTAATGTCGATGTGGCTCAGGACGAGGTGGTGGGGGCACTAGGACAGCATAGTGCTTCATACTCTCCCAGGGGAAGCACAGGCTTTTCCAAGTCTCCTGACCCTTGGTGACAGTGATGCTGTCATCACAGGGTTGCCTGTCTATCTTCCTTTACCTTTCTCTGTACTTCTCTGTCAGTGATCTTTCTTAATCTGTCCATTTCTTCCCCTTAATTCTTGCCCTCTGTTTGGTTTTTTTTTTTTTTCCTCTTACAAAAGGAAGTATTGAGTAGGCAAACTTTATGTATACCTTCCCTTTCAGCTCCTTTGATTTTGCTTTTGAACTCTCTTGGCTGGCCCTCAAGCACAAGACCCCTGAGATTCATCTCAGATACGCTATGTACCTGGAGGATGAGGTATGGATGTGCTCCTTCTCCATTGCTTTTGATCCTGAACACAGAGCCCTCCTTTCCATCCCCCAGCCCACTGCTGCCAGGTGTTCACACCTCCAGTTTCCTTCTCATCGTAGACAGCTGCCTTTCTCTCCCGGTAGGGTAAATTTGAAGAGGCTGAAGCCGAATTCATCTGGGCTGGTAAACCCAAGGAAGCAGTTCTCATGTGAGTTACCCTATAAATTCCTTTATCCTGTCCTCCCAGGCCTAGCCCTAGGATCTTTCATTGTCATCCTCACCTTCATCTAAACCTAGTACCAATAAGTCTCATACCCCCTCAGTGACATGGCTGTTGGCCTCCCACTTTTGAGGCCTCAGTACTGTACTTAGCCTCTCCTGTGTCCCTGTCTGGGAGCAGGTTTGTCCATAACCAGGATTGGGAGGCCGCTCAGCGTGTGGCCGAGGCCCACGATCCTGACAGTGTCACCGAGGTGCTCGTGGGGCAGGCTCGGGCAGCCTTGAAGGAGAAGGACTTTCAGAAAGCAGAAGGACTGCTGCTTCGGGCCCAGAGACCGGGCCTGGCCCTCAATTATTATAAGGTGGGGCACCAGATCCAGGGTCCCGAGGGGAGGGCAAAAGCATACAAGAGCCCACAGAGCACTGTACTGACATCTGGTACTGAGAAAGGTCAGGAGTTTAGCACTGGGGAAGGAGAGAAAGAGGAAGGAGAAGAGCATTCCAAAGGCCCAGGAATCAGTGGGCTATTGCATGGGTGTAGCAGTAGGAAGCTGTCATGCCTGCCTCTGCCCTGATACCTGGAACTCCATGCAGGAGGCTGGATTATGGAGCGAAGCCCTGCGGATTTGCAAGGACTATGTACCTGGCCAGCTGGAGGCTCTGCAGGAAGAGTATGAGCGAGAAGCTACCAAGAAGGGCGTCAGGTATGAAGCCAGGGGGCCAGGAAATGTTGGCAGGGCTGGGGGGTGGGTCATCAAGTGTACACAGGATAGACCACACTGCCTCTCCCCATGCCTGGTCCCAAGCACTCTCATTCCTACAGGGGCATGGAGGGACTAGTGGAACAAGCTCGACAGTGGGAGCAGGCTGGGGAGTACACTCGCGCAGTTGACTGTTACCTCAGAGTGCGGGACTCAGGAAGCAGCGGCCTGGTGGAGAAGTGCTGCATGAAGGTGAGGCCTGCCACGCGCTCCCTGGCCCTCTGCTTCCCCGGCCTCCATTCACACCCACCATTCCGTCTCAGACAGCCATTTGTTCCTTCCTGTGGCTTTTTGTTTTCAATCAAGTAGCAGGTTATCTATTGAGTACTTACTGGATGCTAGATCCAGAACCAATGAAGGAACTGAAAAGGGACTAGAAGCCAGAACACTGACAGCCAGAAATTGGGGAAAGTTAGACTAACATATGGCTCAATTAATTGATACTGTATCTGAGTGAAGTGACCACCGAAGCATGTGATTCAAAGTGAAGATCAGAGAAGGGGGAGATCTCCAGGGCTGGAGAGGTCAGGAAGGCTTTGTGAGGGAGGAAGTAGGCCTGGAACCACAGCTGGAAGAGCAAATCGAGACCCTAGAGCTGGGGCTGGATGGAGGCCATGAAGAAAGCAGAGGCTTCTCCTTTACCTAGCAACTCCTGAAAAGAAGCCTCTAGTAGATTAAGTCAAGCCAATGTTTCATCCATTCTAAGAATACATACACACATACACATACCCATACACATATACATGTACACGGTCTGACAGTTAAGTTAGAGAACTTGCCACCATGCACTTTCATTGGCAGCACTGTACAAACAATTTGGTAAGGTGTCATAACCTTGGTATCTCCGTATCTCACAGCTGTGTTTGTATCAGTGTATGCTTATTGGTGTCTTGCTGAGTGGTGGTCATTATTGTTGTTGTGTGTTTTGTGTGCTGTCAGGACAATGTTAGAACTTGAATTAGAGCAATGAACAAACATTAAATTTCTTGTTAAACTTGACAAGAGTGGAAGTGAAATCAGGAACACATTAGTCCAAGTTTATGGGGATAATGCCATGAAAAAATTTGCAGTGTACAAACAGATTAGTTTTTCTGAGGTGAGAGAAAGTGTCACTGATGAAGAGAGGTCAGAGCAGCCAGTAACGAGCAGAACTGATGAAAATATTGCAAAAATTCATCGAATTGTGCATCAGAATGGTCAGCTGACTTTGAAAAGCACAGCAGACCAAGTAAACATCTATAGAGAAACAGTTAGGGAACTCTTAACTGAAAATCTTGGCATGAAAAAGTTGTTTGCAAAAATGGTCCTAAAGGAGCTGAACAAAAGCAAAGGAGAATCGAAGTTTCTCAAGACCTTTTGGAGAGACGACAATATTTTGGGCTGGGTTATCACTGGTGATGAAACATTGGGTATATCAAATATGATCCTGAAACAAAGTATCAAAGTGCACAATGGAAGTCAGCTAATTCTCCACGACCAAAAAATTTCCGTCAGTCCAAACCAAGAATCAAAATGACATCGTTAACCTTGTTTGATGGAAGAGGGATTGTTGATTCTGAATTTGTATTAACCGTACAGTCAACCAAGTTCACCATTTGCAAGTGCTGAAAAGGCTGTGTGAAAATGTTAGACAAAAATGACCTGAACTTTTCACCAATGACTCATGGCTCTTACACATCACAGTGTACCAGCTCACATGGCAATGTCTGTGAGGGAGTTTTTAGCCAGTAAACAAATAACTGTATTGGAACACCCTCCCTACTGACCTGATCTGGCTCCCAATGACATTTTTCTTTACCCGAAGATAAAGGAAATATTGAAAGGAAAACATTTTGATGACATTCGGGACCTCAAGGGTCATATGATGACAGCTTTGATGGTCATTCCAGAAAAAGAGTTCCAAAATTGCTTTGAAGGGTGGACTAGTCACGAGTGTTGGTGCACAGCTTCCCAAGGGGAGTACTTTGAAGGTGACTGTAGTGATATTCAGCAGTGAAGTATATAGCACTTTTTCTAGTATGAGTTTGCGAACTTAATTGTTAGGACATATACATATACAGGTGCGTGCGTGCATATGTTTGTGTGTGTGTATGGGCTGTCTGGAAGGTATCCAGCCATGTGGATTTTTTTCTGGACAGCCCTCATATATACATAAAATCACAATTAGTATCTTTGAAATCGGGATACATATATAATTTAAATAATGTGCCTTAGAATCAGGGAAATATGGTATTAGGAAATATGAATAGAAATGTTGATCCTTGCAAAATTTCCTATAGGCTTCTGAGGCCTATAATTGAATATCCCCTAGAAGTTGGAGGGGAAGGAAGTAGGAAGAAGGATGATGATTTGTTATCAGAGTTTAGCAGATTTTAATCAGCAAGCATCTGCTGTGTCCTACTCTGGGCATTGTTTGCTTGGGTCTGTGCATGACTATACCTTCCTCAGATGAGTCAGAAGATAGCTTCCTGGATAGGGGCACTTCAAGCTTTGAAGGGTTTGGCAGGTAAAGAAAAAGAGGCAAGAATAAGTAGGGGAAAGACCAGGAGGATTAGCTTAACTAGACTGTGTGGAAATTAAAATCTAGTGAGGATGTTAGCATCACAGTGGATATAGAGTAAGCTCATAGAATACGGGGGTTTGTAGAATTACTGAGTTTTAGGGTTGGAAGTTATCTCCAAGATCACCTAAACCAGCACTGTCCAATAGAAATATAGTGCACGTCACAAAGGTAAGTCACACCTTTGTGATGTGCACTGTATTTAAAATTTTCTAGTGGCCACATTCAAATAAATAAAAAGAAACAGATGAAAATAATGATAACATTTATTTAACCTAATGTCTAAACTATTATTTCAACATGTAATCAATATCAAAATTTGTTGAGATATTGTACATTCCTTTTCTCATACTAAGTCTGAAATCCAGTCTGGATTTAAGCGTACAGCACATCTCAGTTGGGACTAGCTACATGTGACTAGTGGCTGTTGTTCTGGACAGTACAAACCTAAACCCACCACTCGCTATGGATGAAGAAACTGAGGCTCAGAAAAGCCCAACGCAAATACTTACAGAATGTCCTGGACTCCTAATTTGGGTTTTCCTTCCCTATACCATGATACGAAGATTCTGTTTGTGACAAAGGACTTGAGAAACCAGTTTGTCAAAGGTGGCAGGGCCAAATTCAGTGACTTAGACAGCAGAGAGAATGTCTGAAAGAAGATGAACTGAGAGGTACTGGATAGGTCCTCTAAAGGTCATTTAAAGGCTGTGGTGGACCATGAGGCAGGCTTTTCTCAGGAGGGTGGAAGGTGAGTGAGAATTTGAGAGAGAAGGTTGACAACTGGAGGGAAAAACCAGATCAGGCTGAGCAGTATTTCTCTCTCCCACCCATTCCCATCTTCTGTTCAACCACGCAGGCAGCTGAACTCTCCATCAAGTTCCTGCCTCCCCAGCGCAGTCTGGAAGTGGTTCGGGCTGTAGGACCCCAGCTGATTGGAATTGGGAAACACAGTGCAGTAAGTAGGGTGCTGGGACTGAAAAGACATGGATTCCTCAGAGGCGGTTGGAATGGTGTGTGGGGTGGGCCTCTTGGGAGGCATGGCAGGCAATTGTGGGGAAACAGAGGGGAGATTAAGAAGTAAAGGAGGAAGATGAGCTTCAGTCACTGATGTCCCACTGCAGGCTGCAGAGCTCTATCTGAACCTGGACCTAGTCAAGGAAGCCATCGATGCTTTCATTGAGGGTGAGGAGTGGAACAAGGCCAAGCGTGTGGCCAAGGAGTTAGATCCCCGGTAAGCTCACACCCCCTTCTCATTGGGAAATTCTCTCTTCCTTTTGTAAAGACTGCGAGAAAAAAATTCTCCTGGGGAGGGGGTGCACCCCAGGACCATAAATGAAGTGTGGTATCTCTGCACATCTTCACAGGTACGAAGACTATGTGGACCAGCATTATAAAGAGTTCCTCAAGAACCAGGGCAAAGTGGACTCGGTGAGACTTGAAGAGTTAAAGGGGCAGAAGGCAATGGAGAGGCTCAAGAGATTCTCCTCCTTCTTCTCCCCCTCATCTCTCTCCTCATGTAACTCTTGGCTTTTCATTTGATCCATAGCTGGTGGGTGTGGATGTGGTTGCTGCTCTGGACCTGTATGTGGAGCAGGGCCACTGGGACAAATGCATTGAAACAGCTACCAAGCAGGTACTGCTCTCTTCCTCCCCTTCCCAGCTTTTCTGTATGTGTTCCTTTGATACCCCACCTGCTCCAGAGCTGGATCTCTCTCACTTCCTCCAAAGCCCAAACTGCAAAGATTCCTAATTTTGGGGGTCAGAGGCCATGCCGGGCCTGGCTTGCATATGCCCTTTGCTTGCAAAACAAATCCACAGCCTCAAGTCACCCCGCCCCCCATCACAGCCTGGTCTTACTGCCTCCAACCTTGCCCATACTTTTCTTTCATCCCCGGCACAGAACTACAAGATCCTGCACAAGTACGTGGCTTTGTATGCGACTCACCTGATCCGAGAGGGTGGCTATGCCCAGGCACTGGCCCTGTATGTGCAACATGGAGCCCCTGCTAACCCACAGGTATCAGCTTGCTCCTTGGAATGGCTGTTTCTTCAAGGATGTTGTCTCCTTCTCCTCAAGAACTACCCACCATCCCTTAGGCCCTCAAAAGAATCTTTCATCAGCATCATGCCCAGAGACCCCACCCCATCTCTTCTGAAAAGTACACCCTCTCTGGAGGATTTACCCATTGAAGAAATACCAACCACCTCCCAAGCTCCTAATACACAGGGAACAGTCTTTCAGACATGGACCTGGCACACACAACCCTAGGACCTTATTAACTTCCTCCAGTGAATGAGCACCGCTCTCCTATCTGAGTGTCACAGCTCCCTGGAATCTTAGCCCATTCATTCATACTGTGACTGTGTAATTTGCCCATGGTCACAGCACCAGTTAGTAAGAAATACTCGTACTTATTTTCTTACTCTTCTTTCTCTTCCCTAAGAAATAATCAATATTTTCTCCATTATTGGCCCCTAGGTCCTACACACACGCACACGTGTGCACACACACACACACACACACACACACACACACAGCCTGTTTTACTCTCTTTGAACCCATTTCCACTGATTTTCTCTTGTAGTTGTCCCCTTCTCACTCAGCTCTTTCTCCTCCTCTACCTTCAGAATTTCAACATCTACAAAAGGATTTTCACTGACATAGTGAGCTCACCTGGGACCAACAGTGCTGAAGCCTATCACAACTGGGCCGATCTTCGGGATGTCCTCTTCAACCTGGTGAGGAAGTCAGGTCAACAACAGAGTACGAAGGCTACTCCACCTGTCCTGTCTTTGTCTCTTCTGTCATGCATATAAATCTTTACCCTCAGATGAATTGTACCTTCCTCTATCCAAGTGGCCATCAGCTGACCACTCTCTGGCCCTGGTACTCCTCTGACCCCTGACCCAGGCTGTGTTCTCTTCCTGCTATAGTGTGAAAACCTGGTGAAGTCCAGTGAGGCAAACTCTTCAGCCCATGAAGAGTTTGAGACGATGCTATTGATTGCGCATTACTATGCCACTCGCTCTGCAGCCCAGAGCGTCAAACAGCTGGTAAGATGGAGGTGGGAAGGAACATTCAGTCTTGTGGATACCATCTTTAAATGTATAAAGTTGAATGAATTCAAGTTCTTGATTCTCAAGCTTGACCCACTTCTCTCCTAACTGCTATTTAAGTAAATTTTGGGGGGTGGGGGGTGCGGGGCGGTGGGGGGGGCCTTAGTTCCTTCACTGGGAATCGAACCCAGGCCGTGGCGTTGAGACTGCCGAAACCTAGCCACTACACCACCAGGGAACCCCCCTTACTGTTTAAGTCAATCTTTAACCCTGGCTGAGATGGTTTTTTCCTATATTCCTTTGTCCTTTGACTTTCTTAAGGCTCTGTGCCCACATAGTTCCAGCATCATTATGCTTAATTCTAGAAGTGGAAGGAAATTTAGAAATAATCTGTCCCCAGTTCTACCACGCAGGATAAAAAAACTAAGACCCAGAATTGCTTGAGATCCAAAGTGGTTTAATATTGACTGTTGGTTTTCTGGTTCTGTGGTTATAAGATCATTGGTCTGGTAGCTCTGTCACTGTAGTGCCAGGATAACATTTTGATTTTAATCTATAGGAAACTGTGGCCGCCAGGCTTTCTATCTCACTCTTACGTCACACCCAGTTGCTGCCTGCAGACAAGGCCTTCTACGAAGCAGGCATTGCTGCCAAGGTGAGCTGGGAAGATGAAGGGTGGGGCCGAGGCGATAGGGAAATCAAAAGTTGGAAGGTATATCCCATCTGCTCAGGTAGAGTAAAGCTGAATATGGGGCTGATATATGGAGGATGTTGTTTTCCTGGACCTTCCGGATTCTTCCCCCTGCATCCCGGAGAAGCAGCCACACCCAGCTGCTCACTCCCACTTGCATCTTTTCTTTTTTGCAGGCAGTAGGCTGGGAGAACATGGCATTCATCTTCCTCAACCATTTTTTGGATCTGACCGATGTGAGTAGGAAAGTTGTACCCAGAGGTTGGGAAGTTTGGCCTGTCACAAGCTGTTCCTATCTCATGGGTGCCCATTCTGCTGCAGGCAATCGAAGAAGGGACTCTGGATGCCCTTGACCACTCTGACTTTCAGGATACAGACATTCCCTTTGAGGTGCCACTCCCAGCCAAGCAGCATGTACCGGTAAGGACATGGGATTAGAGAATAGGAGGCCTCACCAGTGTTGACTGCATTGAGAAGGGAGGACTTTAGGTTGGTCCTCCCAACCCTTTGTACCAGGCATCAGTCAGCAACAACCTTCTAAGGACCTCAGCCCTCACTGTTCCTTCAGTAAAAATAGAAGTCGGGGGAAAAGCGAAGGCTGTGACTGTGACCCCCAAGCCAAGGAGGATCATTAAGGGGTGAAAGGATGACGGCTTAGCCACATCCTTACTCAACACCCTCCATTTGCCCCTGCCTTGCATGAACCTGCTGCTCCCTCTGTTCTTCCCAGGAGGCTCAGAGAGAAGAGATTCGAGACTGGGTGCTCACAGTCTCAATGGACCAGCGGCTGGATCAGGTTCTGCCTCGGGATGAGCGCGGTGCCTATGAGGCTTCCCTGGTTGCGGCCAGCACTGGAGTTCGGGCACTGCCCTGCCTCATTACAGGTACAGAGTACAGCACCCCACATTCTGTGTTGTGTCAAAAGGAGGGGAAAATAGCAGAATCAAGAAACCATTTTAGGAGCTCCCTGGTGGTGTAGTGGCTTAAGGCTTCGGCACTGGTGCTGTCAGCGCTGCGGCCTGGGTTCCATTCCCAGCCAGGGAACTACCCACATACCAAAAAGCAAAACAAAAAAACAACAACAAAAAAACAAACCATTTGACTGTAACTGTGTAAAGGATGCAGAAGACAAGAACGTCCTATTTTCTACCCCTAGATCAGTTTTCCTCCTCAATCCCTCTCAAAGCCCAGTTCTTCTTTTCTTCTTCCTCCACAGGATACCCCATTCTGAGAAACAAAATTGAATTTAAGCGGCCGGGGAAGGCAGCTAACAAGGACAACTGGAATAAGTTCCTTATGGCTATCAAGGTTAGAGAGGGAGACCTGAGGGATGGGGCAGGGAGAGCAGCACTGAGGGAAAACCACTCGAGGGGTGAGTGGGGTTGTCAAGAAGGCAGGTGCAGCCTCTGAGCCCTGCTGCCTTTACTGACATGGAGCTGATTTTCTTTAAAGCAGAGATGTTTTTCTCAGGACTGATGAGTTCCTCTCTTATTCTGTTTGCTTACAGACCTCCCACAGCCCAGTGTGCCAGGATGTGCTAAAATTCATCAGTCAGTGGTGTGGAGGGCTACCCAGTACCAGCTTTTCCTTTTAGTAACTGCTAACGCTCAAGGAAGAGAATTAGGTTTTCTTCCTTATTAAACTCATGTAAGTAATTGAGACCACTGTATTCTTTGATCAGGGTCATCTCCAACACCAGCCCAGTGCCCTCTGCCCCCCAAATCAGAATCAGAATCAAGCAGAAAAGAAGTACTTTTATTACAACCATTTATATCATACTAGGGGCCAGTGGAAAACTGTGGACTGAGCCTCTGGATCAGGACCTGCTTCATAGAAGAAAAAACCTGGGTCAGAGGGCAAGCAGCACAGCAAGACACTCAACCCCATTCTAAGAGAAGTTCCCTGCCTCCACCCTTTCCCAGGCCACAGTTCGCATGGCTATTACCTGTCCTAAGCCCAACTTTTCTGTCATGCCTGGATTTCTTGATTTTGATCCAGTAGTTGCTCATTATCCTTCCTTTTACGTTTAGGATGTTCAGGCTCTGTCAGTTCCTCCAGCTGCAGAAGCAGTTGGGATTAGTAGTCTGGCCCTCAATTAGAGTTCACCACCTTTACAACACAGTCTGTATTGAATGAACCCTTCCTATTCATCTTCCTTACTTGCCCCTGCAGCCCTTCCTTCCGGCAGGGCCCAATCCCACGGAGAGTGAGAGCCGCCACACAGCAGTAACCAGACAGAACAGCCTCCGCAGCAGACATGAGCAAAGAAGGGATCCAGAGAGCCAAGGCTGTATCCTAAAAGGTGAAAAAGGAGGACAGGAGCACAAGTAGGGAGCAGGGCAGGAGTGGCAAGGTGGGGTCATTAAATAGGCAGACCAAGGCTTTGTGGACTGCAAAAATGGTGACAACACACTCACATAGATTCTTGTGGGGTCAAAGGGGCAGTCAGCATGTCCAGGCCCCTGGTCCAACGGGAGCGAAGGATCCAGCAGTCCTGGATGGCAGTCAGCAATAAGAGGGCGGCCACCTTTGGCCACAGTGAGTGACACAGCAAGGATGAGGCCCACAGAGCAGGCAGTGGACAAGAGCAGGTTCGCCAGAGCTAGTACCAGCATGGCCCAATGCTGACAGGGGCAGAAGATAAGGTGAGCAGCCTGGGAATGGCTGACTTTTCCACTGACTAGATAGATAGCTCTGTTTCTCTAAGGCTCCTTCTCCCCACTTAAAGATCAAGCTGAGTCAGCCCCCATTTCCCTGACTCAAGGCCCCCTCATTAAAGCCCCAGAAAGCTCCCCTCACCAGTCCTGGGCGAAGAAGATTCCTGGATGCCAAGAGGGCCACAAGTCCCACGGAAATACTCTGGAAAACACAAAACCTGAGGCCCCGGCTGCTCACCGCTCTCTGCCCACCCAAGACCCCACCCTGCCCGCTTTGCTTACCAGCAGCCCCGAGCCCACGGAGATGACATTGGCTGTGGTATATTCTGGAGTGACGGCCCCGTTGGGATTAGCTACGTGCCGCAGGACTGTACCGTGCAGCACCGCCCCCAGCAGGAGGTTTACGTGGCCCACCAGGATCAGCGCCAGGCCCACGCGCATAAGCCGCCAGGGGCCCCGGGCTGCGTCTAGGAAACACAGGGGAGGGGCAGGCCTGAGTCGGGAGAGGAACCGGGAGGCCCCTCGCGGCCACCCCAAGCTAACCAGGGGCCATCGGACTGGCTGAGGCGGGGTGCAGGGAAACGAGACCGAACAGGCCGGAAGTTACCGAATCTGCAGAGGCGGTAGCACCTCATCGCGTCCCTCCGCGCGGAGCCGCCGGGGAGCTCTACCTGGCGCGGCCCCTCCCTCACTGGCAGGCTAGTTCCGCCCGATCACTACCTGAAGGCCCAACCTCCGTGCCCCGTGCCCGGCTCCGAGCCCGCTCCCCCTAGCGGGGAAGGCGCAAACACACACAACGCTTTTAGCAAAAAGTAGACTTTTATTACAGCAGCAACTGAGGCGAATCGAATGGCCCCCTAGGGCCACCACTGCAGCACCACCCTTCTCTCCCGCCCTGTCCGCCCCAGCGGGATTGTAGAATTCAGCTCCCCCAGCGCCCGTGGGCCTCCTTTCCACACAGGCTGGGCAGGAGCCGGCAGATCAGCTACAAGCCCCCAACTAGAAGGCGGCTGCTGAGAAGGCCCAGGCCCACGTCTGTGCAAAACAAGTAAACAAAGTGCAGAGGGGAGGAAGAGAAGGGGAAGGGTAGGGTGATGCTCAGAACCAGGGAGCCCCAAAGCCCTCCTCAATAGTAAAGGAGGGAAGGGGCTTCACAGGGTAATACTGACTGGGGGAAGGGGCAGGAAGGCTGCAGCAAGTCTAATGACTGGCCACAGCTCAGATTAGGGGCCTGGCCCGAGTGAGCTCTAAGAGGAGACGGTGACAGCGGCTGAATTGAGGGTGCTGTTCCTGGCAAAATTGAACTTGTTCAGGGTTTCCTCTAGCAGAGAAGTCAGCCGGCTCTGGTCAGCCTGGGGGAGAAGAACTCGGTGAGACAGGCTAAGCGAAGAGGAGGAGGGAGGCGGCCAGGACAGCTGAAGGCAGAAGCCTCACCTCATTAATGAAGCCCAGCTGCACCAGCTCAGCCGCCAACTCTGGGATGTTCTCATCTGACAGAGAAACAGGAGAGGGTGAGTACAGTGTGGGAGTGAGGGCCACACAGCCCCGAATAGCCCCAGTCGGGTTACCCTGGCTGGGAAAGAATGATACAAGCAAAAGAGTCAGATCTACCCTTAAATTTTAGGGGCTAATATATTCATTTTTATGTAAGTCAGGGTGTTACTGCCCCATCACCTTCCCCACCCCTGAGTATGTTCCTCACAGATAAGGCTCAAAGACTCTCCATCCTCTCAGGGAAAGGAGAGACTCACTTGGCATCAGGTCACAGCTCAGGTGCCGGTTCAGTTTGTCCTCCAGCTTCAGCAGAAGCGTCAGCTGGAGAATAGGACAGGCAGAAAATGAGGCTCCTCTGCCCCACCCTCAGGCCACTCAGCCCTGTGCAGGTCTGGCCCTGAGACTTACGTGGTGCCTAACTCCCTCCTCCACTGACTCAATGTTGCATTGCATCAGCACCACCTAGGGAAGGGACAGAAAGGGTTACTAGAGTAGGGACCAGTGAGTTACTAGAGTAGGGACAAGGTTGCTAGGGAACAGAAACATTCTTTTCTCTAATGGACAAAGCCTTATTTGAGGTGTCCTCTCTCCCTCCCACCGTGACCACACCCACACCCAAACCCAAACAGCCCTACCTTGCGGGTCTCCACCTCAGCTGGTTCAGGTGTTGGAGTCTTGACTGAGGGGGGTACCACAGGTGATGTCACTTCCTCCTGCTGTGGCTGCTGGGGCCGAGGCAGCCCAAAGGCTGTCAGGGGATAGATCCCATTCCTAAAGGGAGATTTAACAGGTCACATGGGTTCTGGGGATGTCTTAGGACACCCACCCCTGCTTCCTCAAGGACGCCTTCCTCACTCTACTCTCACCTGACATCTTCAAGGAATTTATCCAATTCTAGAGCTGGTGACTGAGAGTACCTGGGAGAGGAAAAAAAGAAGATAGAAAAAAGGAAACAAACAAAACAGCAGATTCAACCATTCCCAGAGAATGGATAGCAGACAGAACCCTCAGGATGGCAGTGACCAATCTGCCCCTTTCAGACCCTCTCAGTTACTCACAAAGTCTGAACTGGTTCTCTTCCTGGTCCTGCAGGGATTTCAGCCAGTACAGCACTGGTATCCATGTTTTTGGTGATCTCCTCCAGTGCATTCTCTGGGATCATGTCTGGAGGGCATGAAGGATGGGAAGTTAGAGGGGGATAGTCAGATTAATATCATAGAAGGCACAGAGGTCCTGGGGGGTAAAGAATCCCTTTGGAAACAGAAGAGGAAAGACAGCATACAGTGACAGTTACAAAGTTCCAGACTAAAAGAAAATTCCTAGGAGGGCCAAGGAGACTCACGCTGGTGTCCCACAATGCAGTGGGCAGCAAGGAGTTTGAGCGAGGGCACTTCAAACAGTGCTGGGTGGAACAGAAGTTCTCTGGCTGTCGGTCTGCGAGCAGGCTCAGACTGCAGGCACTTTTGAATGAACTCCTAGAAACAAGAACAAGGAAGTGGAGCAGGCATTTGGCAAGCCCCGCACTGTGTTCATCTTTATCACTCTCATTATACTTAGCACAGGCTTTGTACATAACTAGGCTCAACACTGGTTAAGGGAACAAATTGCTAAATGTAGTTAAAAAGCTTTGAAAACTATAAGGTATTATATGAAAGGTATCATTCACTGTCTGTGGTTTTAATTATTTTTCTGCTCTCCACAGCTTTCTCTTTTCTTTACTGTTCAAACTTATTATTTCTTTTTACTTATTTTCTGCTTTATTAGCCCACTCACTGCTTGCCTACCTTCTCCAACCCTCACCAAATTTACCTTCTCTCTGCCCAAACTTACTCATCGTGGTCACCACCTTTTTATTTCCCAAGTCTAGTACCGTAATTTCCTTTGTCCTCTACACTCATTTATTAAATGCACTGGATTTCCTCATTCTTCCTTTAAACCAACCCCTTTTTTCATCTCCCAGTTTACATGACAGTTAGCCTGCTTTCTTCCTTTCAGTCTTGAAGGCCAACAAGGTTATATCCTCGAACATCCCACCCAATGAATTAGAAACTTATTCTACACTAGCTAACCTCAAGACTTCCCACTAGTCATTCTTTTCACTCTTGCTCCCTTTCACATATATCTAATGAGTTACGAACTATCTTTGTTTGGACCCTCCTGTCCTGACCCTACTTACTATACAGTCTGCATAATGACTCATAACCCTTATATCCATTAAATCTTAGCTCATTATTTCAGGCACTTGCCCTAACTAAAACTACAGTTGGCCCTTGAACACAAGTTTGAACAGCATGGGTCCCCTTACAGATTTTTTCAATAAATACCTGTACTGTTTTGATCCATAGCTGGGAATCCACGGATATGGAGGGCTGGCTGTATGCACTGATCTCAGGCATTTTATATGGGGGGACTTGATCATCCACCTATTTTGGTATCCATGGGAGGTCCTGGAACCAATTCCCCGTGGATACCAAAAGATAACTTAAGTTTTGGGGGAGTCAAACGTTATGTGTACAGGTTTTTTTTTTTTTTTTTTTAATTCATTTTTATTGTTAGACTTATTGGGGTGACATCTGTTAGCAAGGATTACATAGGTTTCAGGCATACAATTCCACAGTGCATTGTCAACTTGATGCATAATAAGTTCACCACCTAATGTGACCCCTCTTTCCATCCCCTTATATTTAGCTTCCCCCCCTCCTCTCCCACCCCCTCTACAGGTTTTTGACTGTGCAGGAGGTCAATACCCCTAAGCGCCGCATTAGTCAAGGGCAGCTGTATATAAATATAAAACCCAAATGACTGATTTAACTCAAACTGATTCATTAGTTTATTTAAAAGTATCAAAATGAATATCTTGAGTGTACACCAATTACCTGAAGTAGCCATCAAATTAGTTTACCTCCATGAACATATATCTAAATTAACACATTACCTTTTACCCCAACATTACCCATCTTAACCCCCTAACCTGTGTGTATACAAAAAACATGGTAGGCACCATATAGAGAAATGTTCACTGTTTTTTGCTGGGCCTTTCTGCTTTATGTTCACTTGCTCTTTTTTTTTTTTTTTTTTTTTGGTATGTGGGTAGTTCCCTGACTGGGAATGGAACCCAGGCCGCAGCGCTGACAGCACCAGCGTGGAAGCCTTAAGCCACTACACCATCAGGGAACTCCCTGTTCACTTGCTCTTAGAAGAGAGCATATTCCCAGCAGGTAGAAAGGGAAAAAAAAAAAATGAAGACATTTCAAAGTCTGTAAAGGAGGGAAAGATCCTGACGATTCTTACCCTCTGTAATGGGTCTTCTAGAAGCTGGATGGCACTGCTGATGGCTTCCTGTGGCACATACGAGGACTCTCCATTGCCCTGAATCTCCAATACTGCCATCTGCAGTGAGGGGGGATAAAAAGGCAAAAAGAGACCTAAGAACTTCAGTGTTCCCACACTCGTTCCCTCAAAGCTGGTACCTTACTTGTCCTCCCTCCATTTCCCCCTTCCATCTTCTAATGTGACCCCTTTCCACTGTCACCACTCCCCCTTATGGTTTCCTCACCTCCAGTGCACACATGCCAAAGGAGTAGATGTCTACTGCCGTTGTCACATTAGTGACTTCTGGGGAAAACAAAGAAGGCTTTGGTGAATCAGAGGATGGGAGCAAGGGGTGGCAGTATGCCTATAGAGAAGGTCTAAAAGTTTCATTTATGTTACCTAGGTCCCTCAGGTTTTAAGATGAAAACATGGGGAATGGGGAGAGGACAGAAAAACTGAGATGTCTCACCTCCATACTCTGGTGCAAAGAAGTGTAGATTCTTCTGCTCTTCCCGACAAGTCTTCACATGATTGTTGATAGTGTCAGGAGCCACTAGGAGTAGGGGAGATACCCACAATCTGACCACCATCAACAAAGCATAGTCTCACTCCAGAGAGGTCCCCAAAAGCCAATTTTCTCTCCCAAAGTCTCTAACCCTCAATAGGTGCAAATTTATCCCTTTCTCATCATGAACTATGGACTTACATGAACACCACCTACCTTCCCTTTCTCAGGTCCACTGCTTCTCATCTAAGGTCTCTAATTCAGTGCCCACAAAAGCTCCTCACTAAACTAACAGGTCCATGGGGGCTTTGGGCTAGTTAAGGAGCAACAGAGGCTAAGGAAAAACTTCTCCTTGTGACCCATTCACCTTCCCCAAAGCCCAGATACCTCTAACCCCTGATCACATGAAAATGCTTGATCTAGTTCTTCCATCTACCCTGTAAATAGCATAAAATAACAGGCAGCCCTTCCTAATCTGGGACAATTAGAGACCTCCGAAACCTGGATAAAGAAGGATACAACCCAATAGATAGCCTCCTTCCTGTTCACCTCTGCTGACAACTCAGATATAGCTCAAAACTGAACCAATACACTTGAATCAGTTTCACTTTTAATCCACCAAAAATTTTAGACTCCTGCTCTATCTTCTCATCTACCTCAACATTGCTAGCCATAGGGCTGAACAAGGAACCAGGGCCAGGCCCAATTTGGACTCGCTTGGATTATAAACAATGACTACAAGTCACAGAAAGTCTGGGAATTACAGTGATTTAGGGAACCAGCCTGATGATGAGAAGAAGTAAGAATCCAGGACATAAGTGGCCAGCCAAGCAGAATCCACAAGAAACAAGCAGGTTATGGAAGGGCAAGCAGGTGAGGGCTCGTAGGGCAGAAGCCAAGCAGGCATAATTAAGCAGGGGAGGTAGGGGAACAGGGCTTGCTCCCATGACTGCATGCACTGGGCAGCAGCAAAGGGGAGCAGAGGGGGCACAAACAGAGCCCCAGGTGGGGCAGAGGGAGCTCTCACCATTAGCAAAAATCCTATGAAAGACTGTTGGGAACAGAGCAGCCCGTAAGCGGGAGGGAGGAAAACAGAGAAAAGTTGTGAGCAATGGAGCAGCCAAGCCCCAGACAAATGGCCACACAAACACCATACCGACACGGCACACAGAGATGTTAAGACACTGCACACAGATACACAGCAAATGAAAGCACTCACAGCAGGCACAGCTTGGAACCTCCTTTGGTAGGGTCTAGCCCCAGAGGCCCAAGTTAGACCTTACACCCATCTCTCGCCCTTTTCCCAACCTCCTATCGAGATTTCTATGTTTACCTGTTTCCCTCCAAAAAGGTTCAAGATTGGACCCTAACCCCTTTCCAGTAACTGACTGGCCTCTCCGTATGAATTACCCCTAGAAAAGTCCTTTCGCTTATCACTAGCCCATACCTCAGAATTTTGCTCTGCTCTCCCCATTCCTTTTATCTTGCCCCATGGTCCCCAAATCCCCGAGGCTCCCCTGCCCAGAACACCTCTCCCTCCCTCACCAGAGCCAATCTTGATGAGTCCGTTGTGCTGGATGAAGATGGTGTCACAGGTCAGGTTCCCATGGATGATGGGGGGGTCACAGGAGTGCAGGTAGCTGTAGGGGCACTGGGCTGTTAGATGGGCTACTGGGAAATTAAGGGCAGGGGGAACCCAAGGGTTAAGAGGAGCAAGGGGGCCTGGTGGTCTCCTGCTGGTCATCACAATGATAATCCCCACACTCTGACTCTCCATATGCCTGATAAGTTAAATAGCTAGATAAGCACTAGGAGAAAGAGGTGGGAGACAGTATCATGGTTAAGGCACTAGGGTGGATCCTTTAAAAGACCCATGGGGGCCTAGCCTGACAGTATATGACTCAGTGAAAGTGGGGAGAGGCAGCAAAGAACAGCAGAGTAGTGCCCTGAAGTCCATTTGAAGGAACTAAATAAGGAGAGATGGGAAAGACAGTAAGCAGACCTTGCTTACCTCAGGGCAGAGAGGATTTGTGTGCACCAGCGCTTCCAAGCCTGGAACAGAGTGATAAAAGGTCAGCAGTAATCCCCCCCTCAACCTTCCACACAGTACCCTCCATCCTTCCTGACCAGATTCATAATTAACATACTCTTTTTCAAACCCCTAAGCCAGCTTAAAATTTTGCTCTCCCTCCATACCTTCTCATTCATAGTCTTGTGGTTCTTTTTGGTCTTCTTCAGAAATTGCTTAAGACTCCCAGATGACATGTATTCTGTAATAAAAATGACCTGCAGAGGCAAAGCACACAAATAAGGCCTTATAATAGAAATGATGCCCTACCTGGTGACATATACACCAGATATCGATTACATTTGGAAGCTTGGTTTTCTGTTTTTGGTTTTAAGTTTTTCTTCTCTTATTGTTAGTACCACTTTCTTAGACTTAATAGGACAATGAAAACTACTGAGCTATGGGAAGGAGGAAACAAAAAGTTCACTCACTTCCACCCTGTCCATAACTAGACAAAAGGCATAGGTGGTAAGCAAAGCCCTACTCTCATCTCCATACCACCTGATTACAGTTCTGTTTCAAAATTACCTCGTTTTAATATCTGAATATAAAAGGAACAATAAACGAGTCTCTTTTCTCTTGGCAGGAAAATATTCTTTTTGTTTGTTTGTTTGTTTGTTTGTTTGTTTTGTTTTGTTTTTTTGGTATGTGGGTAGCTCCCTGGCTGGGAATCGAACCCAGGCCGCAGCGCTGACAGCGCCAGCGCCGAAGCCTTAAGCCACTACACCACCAGGGAACTCCATTTTTGTTTTGTTTTGTTTTTTGTTTTTTTTTGAGGAAAATATTCTTACCCTGGCCTTGTTCTCTTTAATGTCAGCCCAATACTTGTGAAACTTAACAATATTGAGATGTTCCAATTGGATCAGATTATCAAACACAGCACGGACCTTCTCCTAGGAACAGGGGAGACATTGGAATAAGAGGGTTAAAAATCATCATAATCTTTAAAAGCCCAACCCTATCCCTCCCCAGAAATGCTCTAACCCCAACATACTGTCTTTAGTCAGCTTCCCAACACCATTTCCTCTTTAACACCAGCATGCTAACACCCCATAGGCTGCATCATTTCACCATTACCTACCTCCTGCAGCTTGTAGTTCTTCCGCTCAGAGAACTGTACTTCATTCCACACAACCTCTACACCCTCCTCTGTATCCATAGCCAGGTATGCACTGTCAATACCTGGTACATTCCGCTGATTCACCTGAGGAGAAATTCAAATGAAAGGGAATTAAAGGTACACCTCATATTGACAATAAATTTTGGTTTTCTACTGTCATGTGAGAACATTAGGCCCTAACAACACATCATAGTGAGGAAAATAAAGTGCTGCAGTTAAAAAAAAAAAAAAAAAAAAAAAGGTACCTCATAAATCCTCAATTTTAATACTCCATATGATTACCTTCTCCTATGCTCTGATCTGTTCAGGTCTGCCCCTTTGAGAATTTGCCCCTCTACTTGTCAGCTCTTTGAATTCACTAGCCCAAAAGTGACACTACCATCAACATACCTCTTCTCGCCTCTTCTGCCAGCGCCCACAGGGTGACTCTTCCAAGATCTCAGACTCATCTTCACTTTCTTCTTCTTCCTCTGGGGTAGCAGCTGAGGTTGTGGAGGTCACAGGAGGTGACACTGACGTCAGACCAGGTGCTGAGGATGAGGATTCTAACTTTGGGTCTGAGCCACTGCTGAGCACTGTCTGGGATTCCCCCTCCGACATGCTGGAATGAACACTCAGGCCTGCACTGGTTGGGGCAAGAATGGAGGGAGAAGGCAGAGATGGTCAGGACAGATCTATAGATTTAATCCTAAAAACTTCAGCTGGGGTTAAAAAGAAAATAAAACACATACCTCCTTTGTTTTCTTTAAATCCAAAATCAGAATTAGTCCTCTCTGAACACTGAAACATTAACTACTCTCCTAGTCTAGAGAAAGAAAAGCTATTTTGGTTGAAGATGACCCACCCAGGAAGGACAAACACAAGATTTACAGCAGTATATCCTACCCTTAGTAAGGTCCAGATGAATAATAGCAAAATCAGGGGCCCCATTCCTTTTCAGCAAATACTCATCAAATAGCTCTCCTTTTGAATCCTCGCCTACCCCTATTTGCTCCAGAACTAAGAACTGTGCTCCAAAAGGATGACTTCAGACCCCAAAATGTTCCATTCTCAGCCAATTTATTCCCTGGAAATCCTTAGCTGATTTATTTCACTAGAACTAACCTTGGCATTCACTATCCATCACTCCCTCCTACACACACAATGAACCTGTCAGGTCATGGTGAGGCTATCCTTGGGGCAGGTGACAGGCATTGGTCAGTGACTTCATCCCTGATGACCTCACCTTCCCTGTGATGTGAGTGTGGCAAATGGGTATTGCTTAACAACATTTTTTTTCATTCACTCATTCAACAAATGTTTATTAAGCACTTATTGTGGGCTAAGCACTGTGCTAGGTGCTTGAGGTACAATTATGAACAAAATTAAAAAGATGCTCATACTCATGGAGCCATAATTTAAGGCAGATCTAAGACGTTAAGCTTCCAGCTTTCATTTCATTCACCTGGGTCAAAGGCACCTGGAGCACTGGTTCTAGTGTGTGTGTACTCCTTTCAAGTATAAACAACTCAAGATCCAGCCTTTATAGGAAAAAGTACTGGATAATATAACATTTTTTCAGGGACATGGCTACTTGAAGAAAAAGAATTCTCAAAAGCTAAAAGTCACTGACTTGTCCATACAGTCATAGGACAACCATTGAATGTTATGCCATCTAAGAATAAAGGCTGTGAAGGAGTGGGAACGTACGTGTGCTAGACTCAAGGAGGTACTCTGCAGTATGAAAATGCCATCTTACAAAGTACAGTTGTTCCTCTGAATCAGTTCATAATACAGAAGCCTCTAGTCAACACTAATCTGTTGAAAAACCCTCATTTCTTTTTAGAACTTTCAGATGCCCCCTTCTGCCATCTCTACCCCCAACCTATACTATGTTTAACTCAAGTCAGGAGATTTTTATTAGATGACATTCTAGTAAATACCAGGGGGCAACAAAGCACTAGAGAATATCTGGCAAGATAGTCTTTTCCTATGTTATTTTCTAGGTTCTTGACTATCATAAATTTTATTCAACCAGCCAGGAAAGCTACAATCTGCATATCCTAGTAATCTAACAGAAAAGGAGATAGAGATCATTTTTTTCCTTCTTCACATGAAAAATAGCTAATAGTAATAAAATTCATATGGATTACTTCCTAGAGCAGCTGTATTTATAGAATGGATCCTCAATCTGAATAGCTAAGTAAAATTTCCAACTAGATTACAGTAGGAAATATTAGCGGAATTCTAATACAGGAAGCCTGTAGCCAATGGACTCTAAAGAAACCTCTTGATCCAGGGCACAGTTAATCCACAGTAGAGCACCACAAGAGAAGCCAAACTTTCATCAGTCAAACAGATGCCCTGGGAATGTGTTTGTCCTCTCCCTCGCCAATCTTCCCCCAGTAGGCAAAATGAAGGCAATGTCCAAGATGCTATAAAACTTTTCCCACTGGTGCAGAAAACTCTGCAACACTGGGAGTTTTGTCCAGGGCCGTTCAGAGGTTTAATGAGATCATATATGGAAAAAGCCATTTTACATCCCTAAATAGAATCTCCTCGCTGCCGCCAGCCACCCAGAGTTGCATAGTGTGTTCACTTCTTGAGCAATGTAGGTAGATTGTGCAGCAAAGTTTTTCTCCAAGACTTTTAATTTCCTGGACTGCAGCTCCTCTGCATTTCAAGTCCTCGCAACAGCTTGCAGGCCACAGGCCTATCGGCTGTGCTCACCCTGAGCGGACCAAAGGGGGCCTCTGAGACCTACAGGACTGTGCGGTCACATACACAGCCTGCTCTGGGGAGGAATTTCACACTCCAACAGGTCGCCCTACCCGCTGTCGGCACGAGACCACGGGCCCGCCAGGCAGGCCGGGGAAAGCTAGCTGCGGCCACCTCAGCACAGCCGGGCCCCGCGGCGCCGCCAGGGGCGCAGGCCACGCCTCCGCGCAAGTCCGCGCGTCGACCCCGCGAGCAGGCGCGGCCCCGACGCTGCGCTTCCGCAGACCTCTGGGCTCGCGGCCGCCGCCCCCGCAGTCGGCCCCGCCTCCCGCCAGCCGGAGTTCGACACGAACGCTAGGGCCTCGCGCCCCGCGCTGGCAGAATTTCAGGCCGTCGTCGCCACCACTTGGTGGAGGTCGAGGAGAGTCGGGCAGGAACTGTGGGGCCGAGATGGCCTCCCTCCTAAGGTCTACAGGGCCTGGGCCGCCGAGTGAGGTGGGCCGCCTCCAGACACCCGCCTGCCAGCCAGGGTCCCACCGCCCCGGGCCGCGGAGGCCTATCCTTACGTCCTCTTGCCAGACCTTCTCCCTCCCCCTTATTCCCCTCGTTGCTCACCTCCCGACTCGGCTTCCCGCAGTCCGCACTACAAATCCAGCTCAGGTTCCGGGGCCGCAGAGAAGAGAGATTCCCTTCACAGCTGCGCTCCGTAGCGCAACCGAACTGTGGGCCCCGCCCTCGCGGCGTCCCGACCAACAGATGGGCGGTGCCGCAACTGCCGTTGGGTTTCCATTGGACAAAGCTGCTGAGGTGGGCGGTGCCCTGGGTAGACCGTCGCTCACAGGGATAGTCTTCAACCCGGTCTCCTCTTCTTGAGCCTGTCCGGCCAGACCTGAGGCTTCGAAATTTTTTATCTCAACTGGGGTTTATCTCTGTCCACCCGTCCGTCTACTCCAGGTTCCCCCCATGGTTCTTCTGAGCTAAAGGAAGGCCTTCTCTCTCTTCTTGAAGACGCCATGACAGTTTTAGTTCGACTGAAAGACAAAAGAAGCGAAAGACGTATTAGCCTCAGTTCAAGAAGAGCGCCCACCCACTTTCATTATTTGGAGACGAGACTGTGCAAGAAGACATTTATTCAGAAAGCTTAAAACAATTATTGAACACATTAACACTGAAAATAGTTGACGCTTCGCGATTGCAGAGCACTGATATTTGCCAAAACTATGTGAGAGGTTTTCACAGACGTTAAGAAATTGAAGTTATCATTCAATGATAGTTGACAAAGGCAAAAAAAACTAAATCGAAGGCATTAAGCTATTCACCAAAAATTGGTAAGAGCCAACTCTAGAATCCAAAAGAATAAGATTTATTAAATAAGACTTCCTTGAAAAGATATTTGGAAAGAAAGTTATATTGCAAGGAAGAGGGGAAAAAAGGGTATAGATTCCGGGTGGGCCTGTTGAGCTGAGAAAACTAAACACGGAGCCTGAAGTATAGAAGTTCACGTTGCCATTAGATACGCATTATGGAGGCAGAAGGATAATCCATCATCATAACTTGGGAATGTTATAATCACCAAATTTCACTGTCCTTAAAGGGAATCTCTGATCCTATTTAACTGATAGGATATCTGGCAAAAAGCCTTCATTTTCTTATCTCAAAATATTTGTTTTAAAAACCTTTCATCCTTAATTCTTTACCTTTGAAAAAGAAGGTTCAAACGCTCTTAGAAATCTAATGAAAGTTATGGACCTTGTTTGGGATTTTTAAAAAGTGTATTTGCCCACCAAAGTTAGCATATAATTTCAGGGAGTTGAGGTTAAGAATCTCTGTTCTAATCTCAAAGAAACCTCCTCTCCAGGTTAACCTCTTCTCTCTGTGGTCTCCAAAGCAATTGGAACACTTTTTTTCCATGGCAACACATATAACACTAATTTTTTTAACCATTATAGAGCATTCCATTGTCCAAATATGCCACTGTTAAATTATTATAATAACTACCAATGAACGTTGGGGTTGTTTCCAACACTCATTATCAATAAAGCTGTAATGAACATCCTGCTACATCTTTGCCTACCTGTGAAAATGATTTTTTTTGTTGTTGTTGTTGGTATGTGGGTAGTTCCCTGGCCGGGAA
Organism: Lyroderma lyra; assembly: GCA_004026885.1. Lineage (NCBI taxonomy): Eukaryota > Metazoa > Chordata > Mammalia > Chiroptera > Megadermatidae > Lyroderma > Lyroderma lyra. The sequence continues at coordinate 166,842 of PVJL010000825.1, forward strand.
TTGAACCCAGGCCACAGCGTTGACAGCGCCAGCACCGAAACCTTAAGCCATTATACCACCAGGGAACTCCTGAAAATGATTTTTAAGCATTTTTAAAAGTGGAATTGCTTGCTAAGTCAAAGACTAAGAAAATTTTACTGTATTTTTCCATGTATAAGATGATACTTACATCTAAAATTGTTAGACCAAAAATTGGGGGTCGTCTTAAACATGGGAGTAACTGGTTGAGAGGGTTTCTTAATGTTGAGTTAGAAAAGTAGGGGTCATCTTTTACATGGGGACCGCTTATACACAGAAAATTATGGTAATTTGAATAGATATTGCCAAGTTGCTCTTCAAAAAGGTATCAAATAACAATACCGCCAAGAGTATGTTAGGATACCTGCTCCCCAACATCCTTACCAATATTGGGTATTATCAATTTTTTCAACTTTGGTGATAACAGTAAGGAAAAAAAATAGCCTGCTGGTTTAATTTGCGTATATTTAATTAGGGACGAGGTTAAACATTTTTAAAAACTTTTCTAGAGCAGTTTTAAGTTTACAACAAAATTGAGAGGAAGGTACAGAGATTTCTCATATTCCCCCTACAACCACATATACATAGCCTTCCTCATTATCAACATCATTCACCACAATGGTGAGTATGTATGTATATGCACACACACATGCACACACATACACACACAGGGTACCAAAAAATGTATACACATTTTAAGAAAGGAAAATACTATTAAAATTATAATATATACTGATAACAAAAGATTAATACAAGTCACATTTGACTTCTGCAATTACAACAGGTACTCCAAGTGGTTACCATCAGCATTTAGACACTTCTGATTACGATGAACTACTGCTTGAGCAACACTGACCAAAGTGTCCACTTGTATCACCGTGCATGATCTGAGGTACTTTGAAACATACACATTCCCAGGACTGTCTCTGGATCAACCGAATCTGAACCTAGGGAGCAGAGAGGTCTTGGGTATCTTTACATCTAAGAACCTTCCCAGGTGATACTGATGCAGGTGGCCTGGCTTGTCATTAGGCTGAGGGTGGTAGCGATCATCCTAGCTTACGCCTTCTCTGTCTGGGAATGATTCCTTGGAACATTACCTCATAACTTAGGCCTCTGAGCTTCATTATTCAAGTTATGAAATGGGAACATTATTTAGCTCTGTACCTCTGTCGTAAGAAGTTGAGTCAACTTCTAAGATAAACATAATGGATAAATAGGGGTACTAGGAAATAAAGAAACAGCAGCCTATCTAAATTAAGACTTCACCTCGGATTATTTGATGTTCACAATTGTATTCAATTATGTTAAAATCAAATTTATTATTTATTTTGCTCTGTTTTACTGGCATAAAGGCAATACCTGTCTTATCTCACAGAGATGTTGTGAGTTCAAAATAATTATCAGGTCATTCTACAGCTTTTACTGGACTGAAAACCCTAATGTAAACCTTTTCTGTTAGTTTTCATATGTGTATATTTAATTTACCTTTGTTGTAATAATGACAACTTTTCTAAATCTGAAGTTATTTCCTGTAATAACAGATCAGATTGTATTGAAAGACTTTGGAGAACATTTTTAACACTAGAAGTCTAAGATTGCATTATTTCACAGCTCACAGCTGTACTACCAAGCTTGAAGCAGAGAGAAAAATTCAATTTAATTAAACAAATACTTCTTTAGTGCTAACTATGTGCTATGCACCAGGATAGGCAGTAGAGTTATAAGACTCTTGTTCTCAAAGAGTTCATATGTATCGGGATGATATCTGTGTAAACAAAAAAGCTATAATACAGAAGTATGTATAAAGTTCCATGGGCTGAATAGAGAAGGCCATGATTAACTTCACAGATGAAACATACCTAGAAGATGTGGTAGGCTGAATAATGGATGCCAAAGATAGCCATGTCCTAATTTCTGGAATTTGTGAATGTTACCTAATATGGCAAAAGGGACTTTGCAGATGTGATTAAATTAAGGATTTTGAGATACGGAGATTATCCTGGATCGTCACAATATGCCCTAAATGTAATCACAAGTGCCTATAAGAGAGGGAGGCAGAGGGAGATTTCACTATAGAAGAGAAAGAAATGTAACCACATTAGCAAGAGGTTGGAGTGATGCCAAGGAATGCAGGCAGCCCCCAGATGCTAGAAAAAGCAAGGAAATGGATTCTTCCCCAGAGCCCTGAGAAGGAACCAGAACAGCTGACACCTTAACTTTATACCAGTGAAACTGATTTCATCTGGCCTCCAGGACTGTAAGAGAATAAATGTGTGGTGTTTTAAGCCCCCAAGTTTGTGGTAATTTGTTACAGCAGCCATAGGAAACTAGTTCATAAGGTTTCACAGACAACAAGACTGATGCCTATCTGACCTGGGTTTTAAAGGGTAAATAGAAATTGAACAAGTAGTGAAGGGATGGAAAAACAGTGCAGAGAGAAGTGAACTCTCCTTTTCTCTGACTCTCCAGTCTCAGAAGATAGGAAATTGGACCATAAATCCTATGATTTTCCACTCTAGGTTTTGTGACGTATGCTTCACTTTTTAACAATAAGAGTTGAAGATTTCCAATATAGGTGTTATTTTTCTTCCCTTTACCTCACCTCGGGCTTTTCAGTTTGAAATTTAATCTTTGTTTTTACAAGGTTTCTTACATCTGGGAGAGAAGAGAAGACACTCCAGGGAAAACATTCTTAAGACAGTAAATGAGAAAACGAGAGAGAGAATCTGATAAGGAACCTCTTTATTTTTGGAACAAGCTTGGGAAGAAAATGACAAAGCCCTCTCCAGAAACAAGAGAAAGAACTCCATGCCTGATTAGTTTGGGACTATGAGAAACAAAACAATGAAAATAAATAGTAAAAGCTGTATAGTGAATGTAATTGAACAGAGAATAAATCAATTCACCCAAAATGCAGCACAGAGACAAAATATACAAGGGCCGTCTGGAAAAAATCCATCCGTAAATGCTTCTATTTTTCATATTACATGGCTGGATACTTTCCAGACATTCCTCATATAGTTAAGAGAGAGGGAGGATAGATTGAGCACTCCAACATGTATAATGAGAGTTCTAGAAGAAAATAAAGAGAATTATGTTTTCAAACAACATTTGAAAATGTAAGAGATAAAAATGTTTAAGTATTGATGAAAGACATTAGTCTTCAAATTTTAAAAAGCTTTTAAAACTAATAAAATTAACACATGCTGAGGTACGTCATAGGGATATTTGCACAACATAAAGAATAAAGAGAAATTGGGAGTTCCCTGATGGTGTAGCGGCTTAAGGCTTCGGCGCTCGTGCTGTCAGCGCTGCGGCCTGGGTTCGATTCCCAGTCAGGGAGCTACCCACATACCAAAAAGCAAAAAAAAAAAAAAAAAAAAAAAAAAAGAATAAAGAGAAATAAAAGATACCAGAACTGGGACAAAAACCCCCAAACTTATTACCTATGAAACAACAGTCAAACTGATAAAAGACTTCTCTGTAAACCTAATTCAAGAATGAGGGCAAATATATGTTGATACAGCAGAAACAAGAGGTTAAAGAAAACACCTACAATCTCACTGAAAGACTTATTTATAATTAACAATTTATAAAATTTATTAGGAAAACTTTCATTTCTGGTCATGATGATATAATAGAGACCAAACTTATCTCCTGCCTTAATTATCTAGAAAACGACAAAACATATGAAACAATAGTTTTCAGACCTTAGATAATAGGCATTGGAAGATAGTGATCCCTTAGAGAAGGGAAACAAATAAAATGACTCCTAAAAGTACCTCATCTCACTGCCTAGAAAGAGTTTTCAGGTCACGTTTTAGAGAAAAGAAAGCCAAACACAGCCTGACAATGTCACTGCATTGAGAAGACAGCGTTTGGGGTGCAGGGAATCCCCAGCGGCTAACATTTTCAGGGCAGAGGACCAGAAAAGATGGAGCTACACAGAGAAAGAATTATGGAGCTCTGCAGAAAGATCCTCTCAAGATTTTGTCTGAGTACTGAGCTAAAACACATAAGGATACTACCAAGGTCGAGAAAAGAACCATTTGAGGGGAGTAGATGAAATCATTTCCCAGTGCAGGGAGAGCCATTTTGGTGGACAGGGTTGCAGATTCTAGCTGGCGTATTTCCTTTTACTGCTGTTTGTTGTTTAGTCCCTAGTAAATTGTAGAGCCCGTGATTACAAATGTGAAGTCCTTTGTGACTTTGAACATGAGCCTCAGTTAAGAATTCTGCCCCGATGATGACCATAAGGAGCAGCAGGACTTCTCCAAGTAACGCTATGGTTCTCAACTGTGTGTCTTCAGTTCTTGTTTGTTTTTTGTTTTTTGTTTTTTGCGGTATGTGGGTAGCTCCCTGACTGGGAATCGAACCCAGGCCGCAGCGATGACAGCGCCAGCGCTGAAGCCCTAAGCCACTACACCATCAGGGAACTCCCTCTTCAGTTCTCAGCAATCAATATGGCAAAGGGGTTGTCTTCCCAAAGGGTTATAAGGAGGCCCCATAGATCCTCCTTGAAAATCACTATCTCGTGGAGTTCCCTGGTGGTATAGTGGCTAGGCTTCAGTACTGTCAACGCTGCGGCCTGGGTTCAATTCCCAGTCAGGGAACTACCCACATTAAAAAAAAAAAAAAAAAAAAAAAAGCGTATTAAAAAAAAGAAAATCACTATCTCTTTGGCAGCTGTCCTTGATCCAAACCACTGCTGCTCTTGAACTTTGCCACTACCTCCTTCAGGGTCTGCACATGGCCCTCATTCCAACAGGCACAGAGCTCTTCATTTTATTCCCTAAAGCTCAGCTCAGTCCAGGCTATTTAACAAGACACAGAAGCACAGACATAAAAAACAAAGAGTAGTCCACTACTGCCACCAGAATTGGCTATTCTTCAGATTCCTGATAAGCTGGAGTGGACTCAACCTGCCCCCTTCCCCCACAGGAATCTCCAGACTATGCCACATTTTGGATTCCTAATGCCAACAGGCATGGATCCAAAGAGATCCACTCTAGAATGTCTGACTGAGGGATTATATTTTCCTTAGAGGGAAAATCTCACCTCCACCTTGGCCTGGTTGATGCAATCCCAGGAGGCACTGACACTTTCCAGACTTGGGATAATGTGGCTTTACATAACACCATTTTGTGAGATACCAGTGGTTCAGTCCAGTTCATCCTCTTATGTGAAGTATGAAGATAAGATTGGTACACTCTTCAGGATAGCTCCAGTTTTGTGATCACCTGTGAGCAAACACTTGGTTAAAAACACACATAGGTTTCCTGAAAACAAATACAGATTTTTGTTTTTGTTTTTGTTTTTTTGTAGTATGTGGGTAGTTCCCTGGCTGGGAATCGAACCCAGGCTGCAGCGTTGACAGCGCTAGCGCTGAAGCCTTAAGCCACTACACCACCAGGGAACTCCACAAATACAGATTTTAAGAGAATTTCCAGTCCATACTCCTTATTTAGGGGAAAGAAATGATCTCTTTCTTCCTGCAAGGGCACAGTCCTGCAAAAGACACAATTTATGTTACTAATGAATAAATTAACCTCAACATCTTGGTCTAAAACGTCTGACTTTTGGTTAATGGTCATTTCACAATTATCTTTAGGATAAAGGTGGGTATTCCTTTTTCACTTGTATAGACGACTCATTCTGGTGATGTCCCTGTGAAAAGGCAGACTGTTTCCAAACAAATTTATGTCTTGCCTTCTAGAAATATAAAACTGCAACTGATTTTTTTAAAAGTTTAATTTGTTGGGCACACTTTAAAACTTACAAGTACAAAGAAGAGTCTGACCTAGCCCAGAACTTCAGAAATGGACTCTTTCCCCTCTCTTTACTAGTAACTTCAAAGTAACTGTATTCCTTCTTTCTTAAGCCCTAAATCTTACCTCCATACTATTTTTCCCTCCCTGGACCAATCTGTCACCTTTAATCACACACAGGAAGGAATATAAGTATCAAAACTGCTGAGCTTCCAAAGGTAATATTTTATAACTAATAAATGTCATTAGAATCAGGATGTGAAGGAAGTATATGAAGGATCAGAAACAGAATTAGGTACCCCAAGAAAAGCCTGGGGAAGTGGGGAGTCTGGTGGACCTACTTTCCAAATTCTCTTTTCTCATTCTTTCCTCACTTAACATCTTCCATATGTAAGTTGGATTTCTCAATCTGTGGTCTGTTATACTCTGGGGGTCTTGTATTTCCAAGGTGCTATGAGTCTTCTGTGACAATTCAAAAACTTTGTGCTTTAAGTTTTACACTATAAGCATATTAGCATATTTTGGGGATCATCCGGATTAATACTTTTTTTTTTTGTATGTGGGTTGTTCCCTGGCTAGGAATTGAACCCAGGCCACAGCCTTAAGCCACTACACCACCAGGGAACTCCCAATACTTAATACTTTTGAATGATCTTGTGTTTAAGTTTACAATAGAATTGATGTCACATTATACTCTGAAGTTAGCATTTAACTTTTAAGGCAATGTTGCCTGGCCTGGGGTCCCTTGAATCCCTTAGAATCTGCAGAAGTATGTCTCAGTGGTTCATAATTTCTCATGTTTGAAAAACACTGGCTTAAACCACCTCCTCCTCTTTACTCCTTTCTTTTATGAGAGGTAACTGGAGGGTCAGGAGAGGCTAATAAAAACAGACAAGGAAAAAACAAGAAAGAAAAAAGAAAAACAAAAAACAACACAAAACAACAACAAAAAACCAGACAAGAACAATTTTAAAAATACCTAGTATTTTTTAGTTTATCTTCAATGTCTGACCAATTTGAGACACAAGAAAATAAATATAAGCAATCTAGTGATTTCTTTAAATAAAGCAAAGGTGATACTGAGCTATAAATTGTGAATATATATAAATAAGTATTGCCAAATGCTTAAAATTGGTTATTTTCTAACTACAACAAACCAATCTCATAATCACATACTTTTATCCTTTGTTGTAGAATAAACTTGGCGTATATTTTAGAGACCCTTTTTTCCCCCTTAGGCCAGCCCCTAAAGTAGATGTTCAGGAGCTGCTTCTGTTACTATGTTTTAGTCAGATTTTGAAACTCATAGTTTAAAGACAGACTCAGGAAAACCAATCTGTGAATGTCATATTTGGGGTTTCTATTTAGTTAAAAAAATTTTTTTTCTCCCTATCAAAGCATAATACCATTGTGACCTTAGAAGTGTACTGTAGTGATTTGGGTGAAATGAGATGGTGTAGGGAGAGGATAATCTTCTTCATCTCTTTTCCTACCTCTTCCCATGAGCCCCCTTAGTATCTCCATTTCCCTTCTCTGAGACACCACTATCCTCCCAATGCCTCACTTTTTCCTGGAGTCATATTTTCATTTCCATTTTTTCCCCATTTATTTTTCTTCCATTTTGTTTCAGGCAATCTCCTATTTTTTTGTGAACATAATTTAGCAAGTTAATGTTATTTCTATCCTTTACTTACACGTGTTTTTGGGTACTTGGTAAATGGTAGTCTTTTGGTCAAATCACAATACAACATTTATGCAAACTTGGCACTCTATATACAGCTCCTCTTATACTTAAAGCAATCTGGAAAATTAGATATTATTGTCCATTTTATAGATGAGGAACTGAGCCTGAGAGAGAATAAGTAACTTGTGAAAGACCACATAGCTAATATAGGTAAAAACTCATGGTTTTTTCAATCTTAGGGAAAAAAAGAGAAGAGGCTCATGTTTTTTATATACTGCCTTCATCAGAAGTCTCATCCAGGTTCATGATGACCTATAGGCCTAATTAACATCTTCTACCCTCACAGTCTAACTTCAATCCAGTATTTTCAATGTTTGTATATCTAGTTGTCACCTTTAGCTGAACCCACCATTTCCTACCTACCACCACACTACTTTGTTAATGGCTCTACCAATTTTTGTCATTCAGAGTCAAAATCTTGGTGTTCATTCATTCAACAAACGTTTAAAAATTGTAGAGTACATACAAGAATTGTGCTAAGGGTGCTTATACAACTTATACAACAGTAAGTTTGATGGAATTTCTGCCTTCATAAAGCTTACAATCTATCAGGAAAACCAACAAGTGGGGACCCAAACTAGTGTAGGGATATTAGAGACTTCCTGGAGCACGTGATGATAAAAGGGGTGGGGTGGGGAGGTTTGTTTCATGGGCGAAAGCATATGAACAGAACAGAGGAACCCAAAGATATTGCAGAAACACTCACTGAGTTGTAGTGAAAACAGAAAGCAGGAGAGACAAGCTAGAATCTGTTCAAGCAAGAAGGGTCTGGTAAACTATGTTAAGGAATTTGAAGTAGATCCCTAAAGAGCAGGAGAAAACTTAGTTCTAAAAGAATCAATCTGCTCATAGTTGGAGAATTTTTCCTTTCCCTTCCTGAATCCAATCTATGGCTAAATCTTGTCGATTTCTTGTCTAATTTGTTCCTTCATCTCTATTCCCACTGCCAACACCCTAGTCCTAGCCCCTGCCACCTCAAACTTGGATTATTAAGAGCCCTTTAACCAACTATTCTTCAGACTTTCTCCACCCCCTCCCCTCAGGCTACAATGCACACAAAAACTAGACTAACCGTCCTAAAAATGCTACACCATTATAACAGTGAAGTCCAAGTCGCCCATTTTGGCACTTACTTAAGACCATCTCTATTATACCTACCTAATAGTACTACTTCAAATCACTTTCTAACGAGGCCAGCCCGCTTCCTCAAAAATCCTTTCAAATGCAGTTACAGTCTTTCTTCGCCCCTGCAACCTCGTACCCTTATTCTCTTCTCTCCCTGGCATAAGGCAGTCCTGAGGACGCATGCAACAGCAGGTCCTCCTCTCCTTTGATTTCTTCCCACCCAGTATAAAATATGCCGAACATTTCTGCACTGTATTAACTCGAGTGGTGTCATAGAGGTCTTTATTTTCTTTCGTGAGAAGACTTTTCTATATTCTACTCCTCTAGGCCTCATAAGGCTTGGCCAGGTACTTCGTGCGCTAAGAACTTTAACTGAACCGAAATCGGGCAGGGTATTGCGGACTCTGAGAGTGCGGTGAGGAGAGAGGGGGCTGATACACTGGAGGATGGACCGGCAGCGCCGGATCCCAAACAAAAGGGTTTCAGATGAACATGCGGGAAGCTTGGCTTACAAATGCAAAGACGGGGGACTGCGGGGCACAGCTGCACGAGACTAGCCGCCTCTGGGGCTGCGGGAGTCAGGCCGCGGCCGTTGGTGGGCGTGGCCACGCCAGTCTCGCGGCAGCGGCGGTTGGGCGGGCCGTTGTCCTCGCGGGCGGGGCGAGTTGCTAAGGAAATGACTGCCCGCAGAGCCGCGCCGCGCCGCGCCGCGCTGGGCGGGCGGGGTCTGGAGCACCGCCGTTTCCGCTTCCGCTCCCTCTCTGCTCCAGTCCCGTTACCGCCTCCTCGCCGGCCTCGCGCCTTTCACCGGCACCTTGCGTCGCCGCGCCGCCGAGCCCGCTCCTGCCACGCGCGACCCCGGGGCTCCCGGCTCCGGCGCCGGCACGGGTCGCCCCCCGTTCACCTGCCCCTGAGGCCGCCGGCCGGCCGCCGCCATGGGTGCCTACCTTTCCCAGCCCAACACGGTGAAGTGCTCCGGGGACGGGGTCGGCGCACCGCGCCTGCCGCTACCCTACGGCTTCTCCGCCATGCAAGGCTGGCGCGTCTCCATGGAGGTGAGGCGGGAGGGTTTCGTAGGCTGGCTGCTGTAGGGCGGGAATCAATTGGAAAAAGGGAGTGGGGGGATGGGGTCATCCCCGAGGAAGGGTCCGAGCCGAGAGCCTGCGGCCCCGGCGGCAGTTTAGAGGGTGGCACCGAGAGCGGGGCCGAGAGGGAGCTGCCAGTGCTTGGGGACTGTGTGCCGGGGGCCAGCTTGGCGACGAGGTCTTGGCCATGTGGGGAGAGGCACCTTCCGCCCACTGACCGCCCTCTCCCCGTGCCTTCGCGCCATAGCTCTCGTGCCAACACAGCCCTCCAGGCTTATAAACGGTGTGACGTTTAGTGTGGGAATAACGATGGAAAGCGCCGAGTATTTATTCCTTTACTTTTGCGAGGAAGAGGCAAATAGATGTGAATGACTGTACTTGAAATTTTTTTTAAAAATTTAAGTAATAGAGGCCTTTTTGGACGAGGAGTTTTGACAGTGAAAGGAAGCCCGGGCAAATAGTCTGTTTGAAGTTCTTAACCCCTAGTTGCCTGGCCCTGGCCAACGCATGTTAATTTCAGAGGCTCGACCTGACCTCCAAGAATTGTCACTCGCTTGTATTCTCTTCGGGGCCTTTTACGGCTTTTGGAAAACTTGAAACCTGTCAGTCAGTATTATTCCTTTTTAGAAAAATACTTGACCTTTTTTCTCAGGATTTTCCAAAAATCTTAGTAATTGCCATTTATCTGTGCTTGTTGTAGTTTATAGTTTCCTTGGTTTTCAATCATTTCATCAATATTTTTTTGTCTTAACCTGCAGAGAACTAATTTTCTTTTCTAGAAAACTTCACTCTGGGTAAAAAACGTCTGGGTAAAAAGGAGTACTGTTCCGCAAAATGGATGTGAAACTACAAAGGAGAACAGGGAAAACTGGTGGGAAGGAAAGGGAGAAAGACTTTTGTAAGATGTGTATTTGTGAAGAGTATTGTTTGATCTAGGCGCCAGGTAAATGCTCCAGTTATGTCTGTGATTGAGGGTTTATCCACTTCTAGGTGTACTTCAGGTAACAGCCAAGTATTGCCTCCCTTGGGAATTTCTACAAATCCCTCACTCCTCCCTGTGGTTACCTCTGGAATGACAGTATATAAACTTCTCAGATTCAAATTTTATACTCATAGCAGACTCAAAACAGTTCTATCATTAGGTATAAATTTCAAGATAGGAGAGGATCCTATAGTTCATCTCATCCAGTTTAGCTCCTATATTTTAAGGCTCAGAAGTTGAAGCCCAGACAGGTTAGGACACTTGTGGTTTGATGGAAAGAATTTGTAGGTTGAAATTGTTTAAGACACTAAAACATTCCCCGTCTTTGTCAACCTGAAGTATAATGTTCATATTTCACTGTGATGCACAGTATGAAGCTTACTGTGTACTTGGTAAATGTAATAGACTGTTAGAAATATCCAGATACAGTTCGAAAAGGAAAACGTTTATGCAAGGCTGGGTCTGGGTTAGTTGGTAGTTTGAAGGAAATTCCATTTCTGTGGCATTTTCTGTTAATGTAAAATTTGAGTGACTATCTCATCTCACAGTATGTTTTTTCCTTCAGGTTTCTCATTCTGTATTTTCCATTTTCCTCTCTGCTGGGATTTTTCCATTTCTTTACTACTATCCGTTTTTATGAATTGAGTTGCTTGGATACTCAGTTTTCCAAGTCATTTGCCCGTTGATTCTTTGCTGTTTGCTTCTTCTCTGCAGGGCATTTCCTTTTATTTCTCTTCTGGTAATTAGAAAATAACTTTTTTCATCACGGGCTGTTTGATTTTTAGAGATATTAAACTGTTCCTTAGATCCCAGTCTTCCTCCTGAGACGTACCCAGTCACTTAGGGTTTCAAAATCTCCCTGTTTTGCTGTTTCTGAATTTACCTTTGAATAAATATACCTAATCAGATCCTCTTGAGGTCCTTTTTGGGATCCTTTTCTGTTTCCTTTATACTTTTCTTTCTGGCTTTGTTTCCTTTCTCCCTAATGTATATGATAGTTTCTTTAGTATGGCAAGAAAATAACTTTGACTTCTAACCTCTTATCTGTGAATCTTACCTTTTTACAAAGTATACTCTGTTCTCCTTAACCTCTAGGGTTTAATTCCACTAATTAAGTCTAAAGACCTTATTTTCTTGGTTGTAATGATTCATTTGAGGTAAGTTTATTAAACCAATACACATTACAAAGTTGCTAAAATCCTGACGTATAGATTCAGCCTTAGATAGTACTATTTTTTACCCTTTCTCTTGAGGCAAGGATGGCAACTGTCAATAGCTGGCATTTTATACTTTCTGCCTCTCTCCAGCCCCTGTTGCTGTGGAACCAGGGTGTTTTGAGGCGGGGTAATCAAAATACCACAGTTGATGTTCCCTTCCCTTCCTTCTCCATGGTTTGGAGGGACCCTCAAGCTGGTTGAGGTATGTATTATGGGGGTTAAGAGGTAGGTTGTGGAAGGATGCCTGAGATATATATGGAAAGGCTCTGAGTTTTTGGTGTCTAATAAGCCTAGTCTGAAAACAGTTTTAGTTTAGATTGTCTTACAGGGACACAGGTTTAGTTTTTGGTTATGAAGTTCTCTGGCAGTGACAAAATTGCTTTCTATGGGGAGTAATGATTTTTTTTTTAATTCTATAAATTATGTTTGTCCTTTTTTAAGGGCAGTATCAATACCTAGAATATAATTTTGAGTAGGCTAGCTATTCATGACCATATAGAAGCTAGGTTATTTATTGTCATTGAGGGTCATGTAGAATTGAATGTAGATAATGTTGAGCAGAACATTCTTAAGATACCTGCATGACAGTTTCAATCATATTAATAGGGAAAGAGCTACCTCTTAATAAGCATTCCACTTGAGAGGTTCCACTTGAGAGGGCATCTGAGGCTGAAGAGCATTTATGTCTGATCCTCATATAAGTGTCTCATCTCTTAAAGCACTTTTTAACTTACTGAACCAGTTTAGATTTCCTTTGTCTAGAATAGATACATTTAAGCAACTTTTACAAAAGGTCATTCTTTTCATTTGATTAGCAATGCAGTCCCTCTTCACAAGTCAAGGATATTGTGAAATGATGTCAAAGATATGTCTGTGAATATGGAGAAATTGTTTTCTACTATACTGTTCCTTTGTAAGTTCTCAAGTGACTGGCTTGAGGTATAATCAAAACTTATTTCTCAAGATTTCAAGAATATTTTATGTAAGTTATTTCTTTTGCCCAGTCCTCTAGCAGTTGTTACTACTACTTCTCTACCCTTGATCTTCTGTTGGATTATCACCTTGGAATTGCACTTGGGAGGTAAGGACTTGAGTTTGAGTATAGAAATTTAACAGATTTGGTCAGTAGCCTTCCTATTTTAAGTTGCTATTAAAATTATGCTTTCTAGGGAGCATAAATCTTTAGAACTGAACTTAAAGCATCACTGATATTTAATGGCATCCTATAGACTCATACTGATTCCAGAGGAGCTGTTGTTTTGTTTCCCTTTACGTCTAGTTCAAAGATGGAGTATATCGATTTTTAATCATATATGGTATTTTAAAATGTATATATAGCTCACTTTTTAAATAACTTTGAGCTATAATTCACATACTGTATACTTTTAAAGTGTACATTTCAATGGTTAATGTATTCATGGAGTTCTACAGCCATCACCACTATCAATTTTAGAACATTTTCATAACCCAAAAAGAAACCTTGTAACCCTTACCAAGTCACTCCCTATCCCTCCTCCTCTAACTCCTGGCAACCAGTAATTTATATTATGAATTTACCATTCTGAACATTTCATATAAATGGAATCATAAATGTCACCTTTTTATGTCTGGCTTTTACTAAACATGATTTTTTTTTTTATTTTTTTATTTTTTTGAGTAATTCCCTGGTTGGGAATCGAACCCAGGCTGCAGTGTTGAGAGTGCCGAAGCCTAGCCACTACACCACCAGGGAACCCGCTAAACATGATATTATTAAGGGTCATCCATGTTGTATCATTAATCTATCAGTACTTCATTCGTTTTTATAGCTTAATATTCTATTGTATGGCCATTTTGTTGATCCACTCATCAGTTGATGGATGTTTCAATTTCCACATTTTGGCTATTATGAATATTAATGCTGTGAACATTCATGTAGAGGTTTTTGTTTTGAGTTAAGTTTTTATTTCTCAAGTATATACCTGGGAGTGGAATTGCTGGGTTGTGTAATAACTTCATGTTTAACATTTTGAGTAACTGCCTAACTATTTTCCAAAAGTACCATTTTACATTCTTACTAGCAATATATTAGGATGTCAATTTTTCTACATCCTCCCTACACTTGATATTATCTGTCTTTTTTTTTTTTAAATATCTTTTTCCAGATACTCTAATGTTGTTCATTCTTTTTATTTTTTTTTAAATTTTTATTAACCTTTGGCCTCTGGTTCTTTTTGTTTGTTTGTTTGTTTTTTTGAATGTGGGTAGTTCCCTGGCTGGGAATCGAACCCAGGCCACAGCGCCAGCGCCAAAGCCTTAAGCCACTACACCACCAGGGAACTCCCTTTTTTTTTTTTTTTTTTTTTTTTTAAATTATAGCCATTCTAGTATATGTGAAATGGTATCTCATTGAGGTTTTTGGTTTTTTTGTATGTGGGTAGTTCCCTGGCTGGGAATCGAACCCAAGCCGCAGCATTGACAGTGCCAGCACTAAAGCCTTAAGCCACTGCACCACCAGGGAACTCCTCATTGAGGTTTTGATTGTATTTCCTTGATGACTAATGATGTTTGAGCATCATTTCTTATGTTTTTATTGGCCATTTATATATCTTTGGAGAAATGTCTCTTTAGATTTTTTTGCTCTTTTTTTTTGTTTTTTATATGTGGGTAGTTCCCTGGCTGGGAATTGAACCCAGGCCGCAGCGCTGACCGCGCCAGCGCCGAAACCTTAAGCCACTACACCACCAGGGAACTCCCTGTTTTTTGCTCATTTTTAATTGGGATTTTTTTTTTCTCTTTTTACTAAAATATAAGAGTTGTTCCTGTATTCTGGATACATGTCCATTATCAAATAGGATTTGCAAATATTTTCTCGAAACCATTCTACCTTTCTGTTTTCTTATTAGTGTCTTTTGAATTATAAAAGTTTTAAATTTTGAGATACAGTTTATCTATTAAGAATTTTACAGTTTTATACTTAGGTCTGTGATCCATTGTGAGTTATTTTTGTGTATGTAAGGAAGGGATCCACCTTCATACTTGGACATGTGACTATCTAGTTGTCCCAGGACTATTTGTTAAGAATCCTATTCTTTTCTCTCATTGAATTTTCTTAGCATCATTGTTGAAGATCCATTGACCATAAATATGAGTGTTTATTCTTGGACTCTCAATTCCATTGTATTGATCTGTGTACCTGTTGTTATGCCAGTATCACATTGTCTTGGTTTCTATACTTTTTGGTTAGGTTTTCAAATCAGGAAGTGTGGCTTCCAACTTTGTTCTTTTTCATTCTTTTCTGGGTACCTTGCATTTCTTTAGGATTAATTTGTCAATTTCTGTACAAAAGGCACTTGGGATTTTGCTAGGGCTTGTGGTAATCTGTAGATCAATTGAGGAGTATTACTACTTTAATATTATTAAGTCTGTAGTTTTCTTTATTTTCTTTCTTTTTTTGTTTTCTATGTGGTTAATTCCCTGGCTGGGAATCGAACCCAGCCTGCAGCGTTGACAGCACCGAAGCCTTAGCCACTATACCACCAGGGAACTCCTAAGTCTGTAGTTTTCTGTGTATCTGCCTTGTTTGATATCTGGCCTCATAGATGAGTTGGAAAGTGTTACCTCCTTTTCTGTATTTTGAAAGACTTTATAAAGAATTGGTATTCATTCTTTAAATGTTTGGTAGAATTCACCAGTGTAGTCATCTAAGACTGGGCTTTCCTTTGTGGGAAGTTTGTTGTTATTTTTAAATACCACATACATTATTTTTAATTGTAAAATACACATTAACATAAAATTTGTTACCTTAACCATTTTTAAATGTACAGTTCAGTAGTGTTGTACATTCGCATTATTGAATATCAACCTCCAGAACGCTTTTGTTGTTGTTGTTTAGCTTTTATTTCATAACCATAAATTTAACTCTGCAATGCAGCTAGACTTGGAAGGGGCAAGGCAAACATAGAACCCAACAAACTGCAGCAGGAACACAAAGATTATGGGGTGTTCCGAGCAGGTGGGGCTGAGAGGTGCTCTCCTGATCTACAGAAGGAATGGTCTAGTGGTTATGAGAGAAACGAGTTAAATTTATCAGAGTTGTTCACAGTCAACAGTGGTGATCTTCTTGCTTATCTCGCCATTCCTGGACCCACAACATTCGTGCTCTTTCATCTTGCTAAAGACCACGTGCTTGCCATCCAACCATTCAGTCTTGGCAGTGCAGATGAAAAACTGGGAACTGTTGGTGTTGGATCCAGCCTTTGCCATGGACAAGATGCCAGGACCTGTATGCCTCAGGATGAAATTTTCATCATCAAATTTCTCCCCATAGATGGACTTGCCACCTGTGCCATTATGGCATGTACAGTCACCACCCTGCCATATAATTCCTGGAATAATTCTGTGAAAGCAGGAATCTTTATAACCGAATCCTTTCTTCCTAGTGCTCAGAGCACTAAAATTTTCTGCTGTCTTTGAAACTGTTTACAAACAGCTTGAAGGAGACTTAGCCCAAGGGCTTGCCATCAACAGTGATGTTGAAGAGCATGGAGGGGTTGGCCATGGCTCTGAGTGACAGTGCCTGGAAGGCCCTGCACTCTTCATCTTGCAAAACAGACTCTACCTATTCAACAACTCCCTATTCCTCCTCTCTTAGCCCCTTGGCAACCACCATTTTACTTTCTCTATATGAATTTGACTAGGTGATTGGAAAGGGAATTAAATTTTGGTATTACTATCTGCCTTTTAAAATTACATGCGTGTATTACCACTGTGCTATAGCCTGAATGTTTTGCATTCCCCCAAAATTCATATGTTGAAACGTAATCCCCATGTAAAATCCCCTCATATAAAGACAGATTTACCTTTTTGTGACTATCTTATTTTACCTAGCATAACGTCCTCAAGGTTCATCCATGTTGTAGCATGCGTCAGAATTTCCTAGCTTTGTAAGAAAATAGAATAATATTTTAGTGTATGTATGAGGTCTGACAATTAAGTTTGCGAACTTGCCACTGTGTGCTTATGTTGGCAGCACTGTACAAACAACTCGGTAAGATTTCATAAGCTGGTATATCTGTCTCACAGCTGTGTTCGTGTTGATATGTGGCATTGTCTTGCTGAGTGGCATTCATTGTTGTGTGTTTTTTGTGTGCCCTTGTGAGAATGCTGGAGCTTGAATTAGAGCAATGAACAAATGTTACATTTCTTATTAAATTTGGCAAGAGTGGTAGTGATATCAGGGACTTACTTGGTTTATGGATATAATGCCATTAAGAAAATGACACTGTACAAATGGATTACATGTTTTTCTGAGGGCAGAGAAAGCGTCAGTGATGAAAAGAGGTCAGGGTGGCCACTAATGAGCAGAACTGATGAAAACATTGCAAAAATTAGTTGAATTGTGCATCAAAATTGTCGCCTGACCCTGAGAAGTATAGCGGACCAAGTAAACGTTGACAGAGAAAGAGGAAAATCTTGGCTGAAAATCTTGGCATGAGAAGTGTGTGCAAAAATGGTCCTGAAGGAGCTCATCTATTAGCAAAAGCAAAGGATGATGTTTTGGGCCATGCTATCACTGGTGATGAAACCAATATGACCCTGAAACAAAGTATCAAAGGGTACAATGGAAGTCAGCCAATTCACCACAACCAAAAAAGTTCTGTCAGTCCAAATTAAGAGTCAAAATGATGTTGCTAACTTTTTTTTATATCAGAGGATTGTTCATTCTGAATTTGTACCAAGTGGACAAACTGTCAATCAAGTTTCCTATTTGGAAGTGCTGAAAAGCCTGTGTGAAAAAGTAAGATGAAAACGGCCCGAACTTTTAGCCAGCGACTTGTGGCTCTTGCATCACAACAATGCACCAGCTCACACGGCACTGTCTATGAGGGAGTTTTTAGCCAGTAAACAACTATATTGGAACACCCTCCCTACTGACCTGATCTGGCCCCCAGTGACATTTTTCTTTACCTGAAGGTAAAGGAAATATTGAAAAGAAGATACTTTTATGACATTCAGGACCTCAAGGGTCATATGATGACAGCTTTGATGGCCATTCCAGAAAGAGTTCCAAAACTGCTTTGAAGGATGGACTAGGCGCTGGTGTCGGTGCATAGCTTCCCAAGGGGAGTACTTCAAAGGTGACCGTAGTGATATTCAGCATGGAGGTATGTAGCACTTTTTCTAGGGTGAGTTTGTGAACTTAATTGTCAGACCTTGTATATCCACATTTTGTTGATTGACCATAGGTTGTTTCTACCTTTCGGGGATGAACATGGGTGTCCAAACAGTAGACTGTCAGTTAATTGGCACTCTCACGCAACCAACACAATCTCAAGCAGCCAGCAAAAAACAATTTGTTGGTTGCTTGAGAGTGCCATTTGCGTGAGTTCCCATTAACTCAATCTACTATATCTCTTTGAGACCATGATAGGAAGTCCAAGATCAGGATGTCTTATGAGGGCTCATTTCCTGGTTCATAGACAGTTGTCTTCTAACTATCCTCATGAAGCAAGAGAACTCTCTGGGGTTTCTTGTATAAGAGCACTAATCTCATTCATAAGTTCTCTTACCTCATGACCTCCCAAAGTGTCCACCTCTTTATACTCTTACATTGGGGATTATGTTTCAGCATATGACTTTAGGGAGACTCAAAACATTAAGGCTAGGGCATAGTAGTAACGCATATTATTTTAAAAGTTAGAAAGTAATACCAAAACATAATACCCTTCCCAACCACCTTTAAATTTTTATCTTGATTTGTAAAGATTTTAAAAATTTATGTATCAAACACCAAATGATGTTCCAGTGACACGGGACTGTTCTGTTTGTGGATATTTTTATAACCTTAGGAGATTGACATCAGGAAGATAGCCAGGCCTTTACTAATACAGGTCCATTGATTGTCTAGAACAGTGATGTCCAATCTTTTGGCTTCCTTGGGCCATACTGGAAGAAGAAGAATTGTGCAGCTACACATAAAATACACTTAACACTAACAGTAACTGATGAGCTAAAAAAAGGTTTGTGTATAATTTTCATAATGTTTTAAGAAAGATTACAAATTTGTATTGGGCCACATTCAAAGCTGTCCTGGGACAAGCTTGGTCTAGAAGGTTTGAAGGGGCTATGTGATAGAGGATTTAGTAAGGCAAGGCAAGGCCTTAGAGCCCTGACTCAGGTGACCTGTATATTCAGTTATCTCTTCCAGACTGTCTACATGGTTATTGTGTTATGGTAAGATTTAAATCTGGGTTTGGGGTAGGAAATGAAGAAGGAGGTAGCTGTAAGATGTTTGTCCTGAGGGATATAGACAAATTGCGAACATGGAAGTCCTGCTGTGTCGCAGAACCTAGCCCCAGAGCTATGAAGAAATTAAAGATCCTTACTTTCATGTTGGTTTACAATCTGGTTTTGGAACTGTGACTCACTTTCCCACATGAAATGTTGGATAACAATGCAAGGTAGCACATGCTAAGTCCCAAATTATTGGTAGAAGCAATACATATTTTATTTTTTTATTTTATTTTTTTTATGTGGGTAGTTCCCTGGCTGGGAATCTAACCCAGGCTGCAGCGTTGACAGCGCCGAAGCCTTAGCCACTACACCACCAGGGAACTCCAAGGCAATACATATTAAAAGAGTTTAGAGCAGGGAATGATCATAGAGTATTGGTGTGATTGAGAAAGGTCTCTTGGAGGTGGCAAGACTAACTGGACCTTAAGGAAAAGGTATAACAGACAAATGAGGATAGTAGAATAAAATATTAGAAGAAAGGGATAGGAGGAAAGACTCTGGAGGAAACATGCTTACTATAGTATACTAGGGTGATCATTGTCAAAAATGGAAGTTTCTTTTGGGTAAGTGGTTATGAGAGCTAAGAGTTTGGGTTATTGAGATGGGTAGAAATGATGATTGAGTGCCTTAAATTTCCAGTAAGTTGTATGGAATCAATCTTATATGCAATATAATCCACTGAAGTTTCTAGCAATAAGATGTTACATTAGGAAAATTTAATTTGGCAGCTAGATGTATGTAGGCTGGATTACAAGGGGCAGAGAATAGAGATAGAGGAATCAAAACACTATTTATTACAAGTAATCCAGGATCAGAATTACTGGGGAAAATTCAGCAAGATTCAGTGAAGGATGGTGGAAGACATCCAGGAAGTCTAGGAGAACCTGTATTGCCTGGGATTCCATCCACAGAAATAAAACCTGTAGGGGAAGCTCTGGGTTGTTGGGGGATTTTTTGTTTTTGTTTTTTAGAAACTGCCAAGTGTCTGTTTCCATATGTTAAGTTTGAGGTGAAGGTACATTCAATAGAAACAGGTATTTGGAGATATAAAATTATAGTTTTTCACAGAATCCAAGAGAACTTTCAAGAAAGCTGATACTGTTTATACTATTTGATTATAACCAATGGCTGGGGAGAATGAAGTCTGTAAAAAAAGCTATTTGGATTGCTGTTAAGGTTGCCTGCTTGGTGGAGTAAAATCTTGAAGGAGTGGGGTCTAAAGGTAATAAGTTTGGGAGTTCCCCGATGGTGTAGTGGCTTAAGGCTTCGGCATTGGCGCTGTCAGCGCTGCGGCCTGGGTTCGATTCCCAGTCAGGGAGCTACCCACATACCAAAAAAAGCAAAAAAAAAAATAAAAAAATAAAGGTAATGAGTTTAAGAGAAAATGTTAATCTAGAAAAGACTACTTTTGAGGCAGAACTGAAGGAGAGATTAGATAAAGCTGGAGAGATTTTGAGGTAGTTCTTAAAATATGACCTTGATCTAAGTAAAGAAAGAGATTAGCTCATCTGCTCAGAGTGAAAGGAGAATAACACTGATAAATTGAACAGTGTGGGAAAGGGTTGTGACTGGCTGTGTTAATATATTTAAGAGTCAATGGAGAATACAGAAAGAAAAAGCTAAATGAAAGTAGTGACCACAGTCAACATGATTTTATGACATCTTATGACTGCAGTACTCAGTGACTCTGATTGAGAGGTAAAGAAAGCAGTTGGTCAGGTTATACAAGGTTGGATTTGGTTTTCTAGATTGCTAAGAGACAGTGTTGAAATAGTTGGGTTTGGCTAAGGAAGGGACAGAAAGGCAAGGCTAAAGGTAGGGAGGCTATGAGCAGAGATGTAAAGGGGGAAGTTGAAGTGCTTAGAGAAGGTAAAGCAGTTCCAAGTCATAGTATAGATTCAAAGCCTCACCAAGAAGTGGAGTAGTTCTAGGAATTTAGACCTCAGGGCATAAGATGAATCTTTATGGTAGGTGTTCTCTTTGGAGATATATGGTCTGACAATTAAGTTCGCGAACTTGTTACATGAACTTAACGGTGGTAGCACTATACAAACAACTTAGTAAGGTTTCATAACCTTGGTATATCTTTGTCTCACAGCTGTGTTGGTGTCTTGCTGAGTGGTGTTCATTATTGTGTGTGTGTGCTGTCACAAGAATGTCAGAGCTTGAATTAGAACAACAAACAAGCATTAAATCTCTTGTTAAACTTGGCAAGAGTGGAAGTGAAATCAGGGGCATGTTAGTCCAAGTTTATAGAGATAATACCACGAAGAAAACGGCGCTGTACAATGGACTGAATTAAACGTTTTTCTGAGAGGAAAATATCACTGATGAAGAGAGGAAAATATCACTGATGAAGAGAGCAGCCAGTAATGAGCAGAACTGATGAAAACATTGCAAAAAATTCGTCGAATTATGCAAAATCATGCTGACTTTGAGAGGCATAGTAGACCAAGCAAACATCGAGAGAGAAACAGGAAAATCTTAGCTGAAAATCTTGGCATGAGAAAGGTGTGTGCAAAAATGGTCCTGAAGGAGCTCACCAATGAGCAAAAGCAAAGGAGAGTCAAAGTTTGCCAAGACCTTTTGGGAAAGGCAAGGTCTTGGGTCATGTTATCACTAGTGATGAAACATGGGTGTACCATACCAATACAACCCTGAAACAAAGTGCACAATGGAAGTCAGCCAATTCAAGAGTCAAAATGATGTTGCTGACTTTTTCGATATCAGGGATTGTTCATTCTGAATTTGTACCAAGTGGACAAACAGTCAACCACGTTTCCTATTTGGAAGTGCTGAAAAGCCTGTGTGAAAAAGTTAGATGAAACTGACCTGGATTTTTAGGCAGCAACTCATGGCTCTTGCATCACAACAACGTACCAGCTCACATGGCACTGTCTGTGAGGGAGTTTTTAGCCAGTAAACAAGTAACTGTATTGGGACACCCTCCCTACTGACCTAATCTGACCCCCAATGACTTTTTTCTTTACCCGAAGATAAAGGAAATATTGAAAAAATAAATATTGAAAAGAAGACATTTTTATGACATTCAGGACCTCAAGGGTCATACAATAGCAGCTCCGATGGCCATTCCAGAAAAGGAATTCCAAAATTACTTTGAATGATGGACTGGGTATTAATGTGAGTGCATAACTTCCCAAGGGGAGTACTTCGAAGGTGACCGTAGTGATATTCAGCAAGAAGGTATGTAGCACTTTTTCTAGAATGAATTCGTGAACTTAATTGTCAGACCTCATAAGGATAGAGAATAAAAATGTGAGCCAGATGTTAAATTTCACAGCAGAGAAGAGAACGTGTGCTAAATTCCTGTTTACAAATCACTTTTACATGTTTTGCATCGTCCTCACAATAAACCTGTGATGTGGGTTAGGTAGATATTCTTATTCCATTTTATAGATGATAAAATGAGGCACACTAAGAGATAGCTGGCCAGAGATCATGCAGTACATGGTAGCATGGCAACTCAAAGCCACTTCATAGGTTAGTTTATCATCATTCTTATTCAGAATGCAACAATAACAGCTTATTGTACAAACAAAAATGTAGAAAATAATTATTACCCAATTCTCACTCTCCACTGTCTGATACATGACTTCTAGACTTCTAGCGTACACATACAGGTACGTCATTCATTCTTTTTATTGATAATTGTGAACTTGTTTCCAAATTAACATATATTCATTTCTTCATATATTCCATTGGAGGTAGGATTTGTAATCTAATCTATTCATGTAAATTGTTTTATTATATGTAATGCTGTAATGAACATTCTTATACATATCTTTATACTATTGTCTTATTCCATAAAATAAACTTTTAGAGTCAAATTGCTAGATCAAAAGACATTTTAAATTTTGGTACATATTATCAAATTGGTCTCTAGGAAAGCTGTACTAATTTATATTTCTGTTGATAAGGATACAAGCATATGTTTTTACTATATCCTTACTGCCACTGGATATTGTCAATCTTTTTCATCCTAATTTTAATGTTCATTTCTTTGATTCTTATTGAGGTTAAATATTTTTTCATATGTTCATCGAGGCTAGATCTTCTGCTTCAAGAGGACATACTCTTGTAAGGAACAGACAAAGAAGTCAAAAAGTCGGTTTGGATAGAGGTGTGGGTTCAAAAGAGATGATACAGCTGTGATCTACAGTGGCATTACAGGATAGAGAAAGAATAGTTGATTCTCTTGTTCTTTTGGGAAGGACTGGATAGAAAGACTGCTCCTCCTCCCCTACCAAAAAAGTGGAATTAGTTGGGGCAGTTTCTCAAATTTTAGTAATACATTTTAAAAATATTAATTTACTTTTGAAAAAGCTAACATTCCCGTGGTTCACTCTTGCTTCCATCTCTCTGTACCTCCGTGCCCTCTCCTATAGTTAACTGCTTTTATTATTT
This sequence comes from Lyroderma lyra, assembly GCA_004026885.1. Classification (NCBI taxonomy): domain Eukaryota; kingdom Metazoa; phylum Chordata; class Mammalia; order Chiroptera; family Megadermatidae; genus Lyroderma; species Lyroderma lyra. The sequence goes on from PVJL010000825.1 coordinate 190,484, forward strand.
TATTATTTTTCTGTATATCCTTGTAGTATTACAGTACAAAAAGGCAAATATCTCTTCCTATGCTTTCTCTTCTTAGACAAAAAGCAGCTTACTAAATGTATTTACATTTTGCTTTCTTTAACAAAATAGCTTGGAGATCTTCTATGGATTTTTTTTTTTTTTTTTTAGTACAAATATAGAACTGGACATACATTTCTTTCTTTTTTTTTGGACATAAATTTCATGCCAACAAACCATACTACAAAATAAACAGAATTAAAATTAATGTTAATATGGCACATCTGTTTTGCTGAAGCCAATTAGACACAGCATAACTTAGGTAGTGACTACTGAGGTACAATTTCTTAATGGATTTTGCATTCCTATATTACACTGTGTCCCATATCGATTCAGTTCTCCCACTGCTTTTCTGTAATCTAACCCAGTCCTCCCTACATTGTTGTACTTCTTCTGTATGATTTACCTATTTATTGTGTTTATTGTGTCTTTTCCTCATTAGAATGTAAGATTTTTATGAAATGCCACTGATATTTATCCTAAGCACTTAGCACTCATGCTGGCGCATAATGGATACTCAAATACTAGATGGATGGACGGTCGGACGGACAGATGAATGAATGAATGAATTCTTAAGCACATTGAAGTCTGAAAACTGGTAGGGGATGGGGAAATAGACAGTCATAAAAGCAGACAAGAAGGTGTTGAGATGGTGGTGAGAGGAAAGGAAGGCCCAGAAAGATAAACCTGAACTTAGAGGGAAGGGGAGCCATTGTGGGTGGTGGTAGAGTGATTGGAAGAGAAAGGAGGTGACCTTTGGTTTGTGGCACTCTCTAGGTCCTGGAGATGAGGCTAAGAGGCAGTGGGCAACGACCTTAGATAGGCCATCAAAGACCATCCGTGACAGCCCTTTAGCTTTTAGGGCACTTTCTCCTGGAAACAATCAAAGGAAAATCCAGAACTAGGTATTTTTTGATGCTCTTCTTTCTTAAGATAACTTACTTTCTAGCTTGTATAATGAAAGCATAGCCTTATTTCAGGGATAACATAACAACTGCACTCAGTTTTCTTAAGTGTTAATACAATTAGAAATTTTAAAATGCTGATAACTGAAGAGGAAGGAGAACTATTAACTTACTCAAGGATAATCAATCAAAGTAAATAAATAGTTCATTTATTTTTGTTTATAGAAAGTACCTAAAAGCAAGGTTACTTGTTTTCCAAGATGAGACAGAGTAGGTTGCAGCACATTTTTATCTAGGTCTTACAGTCTTAGTTGAACTATGACTTAGCCTGGAATATTAGTTTGGGGTATCAGAGTTTTACCATTAGACAACATTGATCAAGCCCAGACTTCCAATCAAAATGTTGGTGTGGAAGGACCATTACAAACTTCTCTTCAGGTGTGCTACATCATTGGGATCGAATAATATCTCAGTTCTGGGTAAGGATAGGAGATGGGCAGGATGATTATATGGGGCATTGCAAATTCCAGTTAACCAGTACTAAACACAGTTTAGCTTAATATTATGTTGGGAAGGTGTTCTTTTGTAACTATATCCTCTACCTAGCCTGGGTTAAACTTTGAGGAAAGAAGGAAATAATTTGTATAGATGGTGTTTTTGTCGGGGAGGACAGAGTGTAAATATATATGAGGGCTGTCCAGAAAGTATCCAGCCATGCAATGTGAAAAATAGAGGCATTTATGGCTGGATTTTTTCCTGGACAGCACTCATATAGCTCTACAGATTTTTAGTGTTTCCACTTAAGATGTTTTAGGATTCTTCTAGAAACTTTTCAGGTTGATAATGTCCTTCAGTCTCATTTTGCCATCTTCCCCAACATTTTCTTCCTTGAAGTTCACTGATTGATGGAATGGGTCTAGAAGTAACTTTAAAGATCCTTTATTTTGGTTCTTCCCATAGTTGCCACAGGTCCAAAAGAGTCAGGTCTAGAATTCCAACAGCCAAACCTTCTGCCACCTGGACTGAGATCTCCTAGGCTGAGGCTGCTAGACTGCAGAGGTAGTAGTGACCTGACTCATCTCTCTCTCCTTCCTTTTCTTTCCTGCCTTCCCTCCTTTTTCCCTCCCTCCCTCCCCTCTCTTTTTCCTTCTTCCTTTCTCCCTCCTCTGTGCTTTTCTTAGTTTAGCATTCTATCTTCCTTTCTTATTTCTGGGCAATGTAGGTCAGCTAGGGAAGGGTTAGTGAGATTTAAGGTGTGAACATGATCCTCATGACCTGAAGTGGCACAAGAAAGAATATCCTTTGACCTTGAGAAATGTTAATTATGCGCTTCTTTTTTCTAGGATGCTCACAACTGCATTCCTGAGCTGGACAGTGAGACCGCCATGTTTTCTGTCTACGACGGTCATGGAGGTAATTTAGATTATATTGGCAACATTCTAACACCCCAGTTCCAGACTTTATAGGGCAGGAACAGGTTCTTTGTTCTTTTACTTTCCAAGGTTCTGGTTCTCAGATGTCATTTCCTGCCTGGTGCTGTTTTCTCTGTTCTGCCATTCTTCCTCCCCAGTAGGATATTGTATTGGTTCATAATCTAACCAGGCTTTGTTTTAATCCAAGAAACCCTCTTCCTACATTAGCCCCCCCCCCCCCCCCCCTGAAAACTAAGTGTACAAGTGAGAAAAGACAAGGGATACATTAACATAGCCCTGAGAAAGGTAATGATGGTGAAGTTCAATTTCCGAGTCAGAATTCCCAAACATTGTCTTTCACATAGCTTTCAGTTGTGCTGAGATACTAATCTCCTCAACACTTGGAGTTCATTCCAATGTGGCGTGTGGATATTATATCACTTTTTATGTGTGGGAAGCAGTGCTCTGGGTGACCTTACCTTTCTTCTAGGGGAGGAAGTTGCCTTGTACTGTGCCAAATATCTTCCTGATATCATCAAAGATCAGAAGGCCTACAAAGAAGGCAAGCTACAGAAGGTCTGTCTTTCCTCAATGTTCATTCTTCACTTCTGTAGGCTTTTTCTTGTTTTCCAGTACTTGGCTTTTCCTTTGCCATTACCACCTAGCTGCTTCTTCCTGCATTTCTTCTTAAAGGATTCTGTGCCTAAAATGAGCTTATTACCACTTGGGCCTTCTTAGAAGCTGCTGTGTTATTCCCAGGTCTCTGAACAGTTTTTTATTGGTATATGAGTTATCTCCTCATACACCAGTAGATGACACTTTATAATTCCAGTCACAGGACAGGATACAAACTAAACAGGCAATTCATTCTGTACCTGCTGTACTTTTTCTTGCACTTGCCTCATACTATTTTGCTTATATTCAGGCTTTGGAAGATGCCTTTTTAGCTATCGATGCCAAACTGACCACTGAGGAAGTCATTAAGGAGCTGGCACAGATTGCAGGGCGACCCACTGAAGATGAAGATGAAAAAGAAAAAGTAGCTGATGAAGATGATGGTGAGTGTGGCATCCTTTGAGAAGAAATTATTATGAAGTACTATTCTGTAGTATATACAATTTAGGTGTCATTTCTAAGAGAGGTTGACTTCCTAGAGAACTGGAGAATCTTCACATTATAGAACCCTATGTTCTGTAGTTCTACATATGATTATGAAAAGGAGAATTAACCTTTTTTGAGTGCCTAGTGCTGTCCATAGTTGTAAGCATTTTTATTGTGATGACAAAAAAGTAATGCATATTGATTGAATTTCAGGTTCCTATTAATTGTTTACATAACCTTTTTTTTCAAGACCGGAGTTGTCATTAGTCCCAGCAGCCTGTCATTAGAGCCTGGGCCATAGGCCTAAACTAGCATTGTGGGCTGGCTACCTGGGTCCTTAGCCAGAATAAGGGTTTCCAGCTTACCACTAAAAATTGAGAGGTGATAAGGAAAATAGAATAACTACTGTTCCTTTGGCTAAGAAGGGGGATAAAAGACAAAGACCAAAGCAAGTCTCTTGGACTTACTTGAGAAGGAAGCAAAAGGGTGTTTTTTTGAGACTTGATAATTGAGAGGAGCCTTGGGAGTAGGAAGTGGTGGGGAAGTTGGAACTCGGCTGCAAGGGCAGTGGAGGTAGTGAGAGGGACTAATCCCATGAGTAGTGTGACATGGGGTTGCTGATTTAGCCTCTTACCTGCAGTGGACAATGAGGAGGCTGCATTGCTGCATGAAGAGGCTACCATGACTATTGAAGAGCTGCTGACACGCTACGGGCAGAACTGTCACAAGGGTGCTCCCCACAGCAAATCTGGAACTGGGACAGGAGAGGAACCAGGGTCCCAGGGCCTCAATGGGGAGGCAGGATCTGAGGACCCATCTAGGGAATCTTCTTCAGAGGAAAATGGCCCCACAGCTAAGGCCCATACAGGCCTTTCCTCCAACTCGGAACGTGGGACAGAGGCAGGCCAAGTTGGTGAGCCTGGCACTCCCACTGGTGAGGCTGGGCCTTCCTGCTCTTCAGCCTCTGACAAGCTGCCTCGAGTTGCTAAGTCCAAGTTCTTTGAGGACAGTGAGGATGAGTCAGATGAGGCGGAGGAGGAAGAGGAAGACAGCGAGGTAAGGGCCTATGGGGGCAGATAGATGCTACAGTTACAGAGAGGGCCTGTTTGGTTGACATCCATAGCTTTTGACTTTTCCTTCTCCTATTTTGACATCATCCCCCAAGACCCACCTTTTCTTGAATTCATTGACTCCACCAACACAGGTATCATTAGCTCTCTTGTGTCTTTCTCTGATGATGCAATAACATAGACCTTGTTATGACCTTGCAAAGTCTGTATGCTAGAGAGAGAATAAGAAGATGGTGGTTGTTACTTTGAATATTTGTGTGTTTTCTTTTCTGGGCAACTTATTTTCTGGTCATGTTGCCTAGAGGTGCTTTTGGCTGATAGCCTTGGCCTTCCTTAGGGCTTCCTGCTAGTGACTGCTGAGCCCAGTTTGGGATATAAGTAAGTTATACCCATCCTAGCCTTTCCCTTCCCCCGTATTTTCCATTATGATCATATAGTTGAATCTTTCAGTGTTTTGAGGACCTGTGTTTAGTCAGGGCCTCTAGGTTTGCAGTAGGAGTTGGGGGTGGGGGGCAGAAGGTCACCCCAGTCTCAGTGGTCTGGGATCATCCCTCTGGCAGGAATGCAGTGAGGAAGAGGATGGTTATAGCAGTGAAGAGGCAGAGAATGAGGAAGATGAGGATGACACCGAGGAGGCTGAAGAGGACGAGGAGGAAGAAGAGGAGATGATGGTGCCTGGGATGGAAGGCAAAGAGGAGGTGTGTGGGGAAGGGCAACAGTGAGTTTTGAAAAAACAAGAGGCAGGTGTGAATCCTCTGATTTTGGTTTTGGGAGAGAGGAGCCCCTTGTTATCTAAGCACTGAAGTCATGGTCATGAGGGTCTTTATTCTGCAAGGGGAACTAGCTCTTTTGGATAGAATTATTATCCCAGAAAAGAGTGGAAGCATGCTGTAGCTTTTGGAAAAATTAAAATTTGTTCTTCCTGTTTGTTAAAGCTCTCTTGGTGGCCCTAGTGCGAGGAAAAAGCATAGGTGAATGGTCAGGGGAGCAATGATAAGCTCATGTCCGGAGGCTCCCATAATGCTCTCTTTTTTTTTTCCTCTTAAGCCTGGTTCTGACAGTGGTACAACAGCGGTGGTGGCTCTGATACGAGGGAAGCAGTTGATTGTAGCCAATGCCGGAGACTCTCGCTGTGTGGTATCTGAGGCTGGCAAAGCTTTAGACATGTCCTATGACCATAAACCGGAGGATGAAGTGGAGCTAGCACGCATCAAAAATGCTGGTGGCAAGGTCACCATGGATGGGAGAGTCAACGGAGGCCTCAACCTCTCCAGAGCCATTGGTAAGGAAGGGCCAGAGGCTATGGGAAAGACTTGGAGTCTTGTTTTCTGTTCTATACTATGTAGTGGCAAGCGTTATCATAGTCCTTGTACCTTTTTAAGTAATTTTATATCTACTGCCTCTGTCCTAAAGTGTTTCTATGAGATAGGTAAGGTAAGTATCATTTCTGAATGAAAAAAGACATGATAGTGAGATAAAATTCAACAATGTAAAGGACAGGGCTGAAACTAGAAAAACTATTCCACTAAGTTACGGAACTTTGTAAAGAAAGGAAATGAATGGCAAGGCTTCAAACACAAGTCTGCTCATTGACCGACTATTCCTTTACTTCAGGAGACCACTTCTACAAGAGAAACAAGAACTTGCCACCTGAGGAACAGATGATTTCAGCCCTTCCTGACATCAAAGTGCTGACTCTCACTGATGACCATGAATTCATGGTCATTGCCTGTGATGGCATCTGGTGAGCACTGTCACAATGCCTTAAAATTCCCTTTTTCCTGCAGCATTACTTCTTTTCTAGGGCTCTGAGTTGCTTTGGCTTTATTATCCTTCTAATGGCAACATTAGCACCTTTTCTCAAGCTGCTCTATGTTTACAGCCTAGACAGACAGCTTGGTGTCAAGACCCCTTAGCCTAAGGCAGAGCTGAAGACAAGTTTTGTGGGTGTTAACATTGACCCAGGCTGTTAACCTCTCCACAGTCCTTTACTCTGCCTTGGTGGGACTATAGAAGATTCTAACTATTGTTTTTGACTCCAGGAATGTGATGAGCAGCCAGGAAGTTATAGACTTCATTCAATCAAAGATTAGCCAGCGTGATGAAAATGGGGAGCTTCGGTTATTGTCATCCATTGTGGAAGAGGTGAGTCCCCGGGTGGAGAAGAGTGTCTCCAAGGTTTTCTGTAAGACCAAAGCCTGGGAGTATCATTGTTAGTGACAGATGCCAAACCCTGACTAGAAAGTTCTACTTTCCCTCATTTCCCTAACTTACCCTTATTCCTCATGGATTAGCAAATGGACTGTTTTGTGATACCTGTTGCCCATTTCCCTCCTTTGGCCACCCTGCTTGGCAGGGCCAGCCCTCTAGAGGTACTTTAGGTTTCCAGGAAGATGTGCAAACCCTGAAGCTGTGCTATCCCATCCCTTTTGTAGCTGCTGGATCAGTGCCTGGCACCAGACACTTCTGGGGACGGTACAGGGTGTGACAACATGACCTGCATCATCATTTGCTTCAAGCCTCGAAATACAACAGAGCTTCAGCCAGAAATTGGCAAGAGGAAACTGGAGGAGGTTCTTTCTACTGAGGGGGCCGAAGAAAATGGCAACAGTGACAATAAGAAGAAGGCCAAGCGGGACTAGCAGTTGTCCAGACCCCCGCCCACCTAGACTGTTTTTCTGAGCCCTCCAGACCTGGACTGAGTTTTGTCTTTTTCCTTTAGCCTTAGCAGTGGTTGTGAGGTGTGCAGGGAAGCTGGGTGGCTTTATTCAGCCCATTCCAAAGAGGGCTCTCCCTCCACACAGCAGCCTGGGAGCCTCTGCTGTCCTCCCCAGCCTCCTCCTTGCTCTTTGGGGCTCATCACCGGTTCTGTGCCTGTGCTCTGTTGTGTTGGAGGGATGGACTGGCAGTTCTGGTTTTTACTCTGTGAACTTTATTTAAGGACATTCTTTTTTATTGGCGGCTCCATGGCCCCAGCCGCTTGCACCCGCTCTCTGTTGTACACTTTGAGTCAACACTTTTTCAGACTAAAGGCCAAAACCTAATCGTGCCCATGGTGTCCTTTTTTCTCTACTGCTGTCCTGTCTGGGGCCATCCAGGGTGCCTGAGCCCCAAGCTTGACCCCATTGGTAGCATCTACTTAGCTCCTACACGTGTGTGTGTGTGTGTGTGTGTGTGTGCACGCGCGCGCACCTCGGAATCGAACCTGGGGTGTGTGTGTGTGTGTGTGTGTGTGTGTGTGTGTGTGTGTTTGTCCCTCGGAATCGAACCTGTGTGTCGTGTAGTGGGGACCTAGGTACTGTAACTCCCTGAGCTGCTGACAGGCTGTCCTGGCGTCGCGGGTCATCCTCACCCCGTCCTGTAGTCAGGAATGATTTCCTCCTTCCTCTAGGGAGGGCTCAGTACCAGCCAGTCGGGCCTTAACGCTAAACCAGAGGCTGGGCTTCTCTGTCTGACCTCTGATTGGATCACCTGCTTTCTTTCGTCACAATCACTTCCTGGTCAAATTGCGAAAGCCGTGCCGCCCCCGCTTTCCATGGACTACACGTCCCGTGTAGCTCTGTGGCTCTGTGGCGGCGGAAGCGGAAGCGAGTACGGAGGTACCAGCTGGTCTCCGTAGGGGGGGGGGGGGGGGCTCCATGAATGGACGCGGCGGCGGCGGCGGGAGCGGCCTGAGCTGGTCGCCGGGTCCAGGGCCGGGGGCTGCCCGGGGCCCGCGCCGCTGTATGGGGGCGGCCCGCAGGCCCTGAGAGAAAGGGTGGGCAGTGGCCGAATTAGGAGGGGCGGGGCCGGGCGGCCGCAGGCCAGAGGCGAGTCGGGCTGGAGCCGGTCACGATGCCCCGAAGGAAGCAAAGCCACCCGCAGCCCGTGAAATGCGAGGGGGTCAAAGGTCAGGGGTCAGAGGCCGCGAGTGGGGAGGAGCGGGGGTGGGGTCAGTGGAGTGGGTTCAGGTCGGGGTGGAGGGGGACTCTTGAGGTATGGGTTGGGCTATCCGTACCCCTAGCTTCCCACTGAGGTACTAAGGGAATCGGGGAGGGTGTAGGAGTCCGGGCAGTATGGTCCATGAGGGATGGTCCCCCGGGTGCGGATGATGCTCACAGCCCCTAACGGAGGATTTACAAGCCCCCTCCCCTCTTCAGTGGATACCGAAGACTCCCTTGACGAAGGACCCGGGGCCCTGGTATTGGAGAGTGATTTGCTACTAGGCCAGGATCTGGAGTTTGAGGAAGAGGAAGAGGAGGAGGAAGGTGACGGCAACAGCGACCAGCTCATGGGCTTCGAGAGAGACTCTGAAGGTGGGTTTGTAGGACTTGGTTAGGAATTGGTGACCACTGGCACCCCAGCCTTTGGGGCGGGGGATGGGTTAGGGTTTAGTGCTAGTAAGCAAAACACCGTTTCCTGTCACAACCAAGGGTCAGGTTAGGTTAGATTTGAGCTAGATTGATTTCTTCATTTGCTTGATTGTCCAGTCAGCTCCATGACTTTGTTGAGGTGAAGTTCTGGGGTCTGGTCCAAAGGTGGTATGAGTAAGACAGTGAATGAATCACGTGAACCCCTGGTTAAAAGTAAATGCTCTTTTAATAACCTTGTCCCACTCCCTAGCCTCTTCCTTATGAGTTTACTTCTAAGAGGTTCAGGGAAGCAACTTCTCATTCAAGCTACTACTGATGTCTAATCTAACTCTTTCTGTTATTTAGGTTTTTAGTCTCTACTTTCAGGTATCCTTCAACATTCCTCTTCCCTGTGATGTTAGGACTACCCCATCCTAACTGGGTGCACCACCTACCCACTTATGCCACGTATGAAGGATGGTTTTGAAAGTCATTGAGGGAATCCATGTAAAAGAATCCATCCTTTAGGCTTAAAAGTGTTATTGTATGCATTATTTCATTTCCATTTCCCCCCAAATTTTGTCTCTCTTTTTTATTTTATAATAAGCTCCAAACTACAAGGTACCTTACTAATATAGAGCTCAAAAAAGGTCTCAGGCCTCTTTACTTATTTTTAGTTTCTTATGCCAAGAATCAGTTAATTACATTATTGATTCATTTCAGTCTGTGGTCCACTGTGAGTCCTTAATTTTTTTTCCATTAAATGAAACTAGGTACAACTCTGCCTTCACTACATTAGTCCAAGCTCAGTGGTAGACAATTCATATTTAATTTTCGAGATCATTAAAGGGAAAAGAAAGGTGGGGCCAAGCTAGAAGAGAGACCACAAGTGAGAAAGGGAGTTTGGAGCCTGGTCCTACCCCATGTTGATGTCTCTCTTCTCTTGTCTTTCCCACCAGGAGACTCCCTGGGGGCCAGGCCTGGGCTTCCATACGGGCTGAGTGACGACGAATGTGGGGGCGGCCGGGCACTAAGTGCTGAGAGTGAAGTTGAGGAGCCAGCCAGGGGTCCAGGGGAGGCCAGGGGTGAGAGGCCAGGCCCAGCCTGCCGGCTGTGTGGGGGGCCGACAGGTGAGGGGCCATGTTGTGGGGCAGGAGGGCCGGGTGGGGGGCCCCCGCTGCCCCCACGGCTACTATACTCATGCCGCCTCTGCGCCTTCGTGTCCCACTACTCGAGCCACCTGAAGCGGCACATGCAGACACACAGTGGGGAGAAGCCGTTCCGCTGTGGTCGCTGTCCCTACGCCTCAGCCCAGCTCGTCAACTTGACGCGACATACCCGTACCCACACTGGCGAGAAGCCCTACCGCTGTCCCCACTGCCCCTTTGCCTGCAGCAGCCTGGGCAACCTGAGGCGGCATCAGCGCACCCATGCAGGGCCCCCCACTCCTCCTTGCCCGACCTGTGGCTTCCGCTGCTGTGCTCCACGTCCAGCCCGTCCTCCCAGTCCCACAGAGCAGGAGGGGGCAGTGCCCCGGCGACCTGAAGGTAAAAACCTAGGGACCAGAGAACCTGGCACATGAGTGGGTGGCCCCAGGGGTACTCAGATTCACAGTCCAGGTCTCATTGTCATTGTCCCCACAGATGCTCTGCTGCTTCCAGATTTGAGCCTCCATGTGCCGCCAGGTGGTGCCAATTTCCTGCCGGACTGTGGGCAGCTGCGGGGTGAAGGGGAGGGCCTGTGTGGGACTGGAGCAGAACCACTGCCAGAGCTGCTGTTCCCTTGGACCTGCCGGAACTGTGGACAAGAGCTGGAGGAGGGGGAGGGTAGTCGGCTAGGAGCTGCCATGTGTGGGCGGTGCGTGCGAGGAGAGGCTGGAGGAGGTGCCAGTGGGGGGCCCCAGGGCCCCAGTGACAAAGGTTTTGCCTGTAGCCTCTGCCCCTTTGCCACTCACTATCCCAACCATCTGGCCCGGCACATGAAGACGCACAGTGGCGAGAAGCCCTTCCGCTGTGCTCGCTGTCCCTACGCCTCTGCTCACCTGGATAACCTGAAGCGGCACCAGCGCGTCCACACAGGAGAGAAGCCCTACAAGTGCCCCCTCTGTCCCTACGCCTGTGGCAACTTGGCCAACCTCAAGCGTCACGGTCGCATCCACTCTGGGGACAAACCTTTTCGGTGTAGCCTTTGCAACTACAGCTGCAACCAGAGCATGAACCTCAAACGCCACATGCTGCGGCACACGGGCGAGAAGCCCTTCCGCTGTGCCACCTGTGCCTACACCACAGGCCACTGGGACAACTACAAACGCCACCAGAAGGTGCACGGGCATGGTGGGGCAGGAGAGCCTGGCCTCTCTGCCTCTGAGGGGTGGGTTCCACCTCACAGCCCCACTTCTGTTTTGAGCTCTCGGGGTCCAACAGCCCTGGGCACCACTGGTAGCTGTGCTCTCCATACAGACTCACCCTGAACTAGGTCCTTCTTCCCCAGGGCCCTGTGGATTAGCCCTGACACTCCTGTGTGTTTTATACATATGGACCAGAAGCCACCTTCTTCCTCCCCCGCTGGCCAGGGGCTCCATACAGACTAACTTAGGCACTATATGGACCAGCCCAAACTCCATGAGCGGGGGGCCCATATGGACCAGGGGGCCTTGCCTTGACTGATGCACTTCATGAGCTCAGTGAAAAGGGCCTGGGATTCACTTCCACTGCTCCCAGGGGCTGTGGAGGAACTTGCTGGGGAACTGCCCAGCCTCCCACCTGTTTATTTAACTTATTTCAGTGCTTTATAATAAAGGAAACACTAACAAAGTCATGTCTATGCTGAGTTAGCAGTGGCAAGCACAGCTCAGCCTAACCCTTAGCACAGTACCCATGCTGTGATGGAGCAGGGGCAGTGAGAAGGAACCAGAGGTAGGCAGCAATCAGGCTGAGTTTAATGATGGGAAGCTGGGCCAGACAATACACAGACCTCTGCCCATCCCCTTGGGCCATGGCCCCCGAAAAGCCAAAAACAGCTGAGGGGAGCTGTGGTTCCTCCCCAAGGCAGACAGCCATGGTCCCATGGACTTTGTGCAAAATACTAAATGCTAATTTGGCATTGAGGGCCAGCTCTGAAAAGGGGCCAGTCCTTTGTGCAGCCAGCCCAAGGGGGAAGGGAAGGGAGGTTAGGCCCCTGGCCGAGAGGAGAAAAGGGGAAGTTAGGAAGAAAAAGACACACACACCCCCCCACCCTCCCACCCCAGTTTGAGGGATACAGGCACAGGGCAAGTTTCTGAGCACTCCTCTGGGGTAGAGGGCAGACATCCTAGCAGTGGAGATCACAGATCCTCATCTCCAATGCCCTCGAAGGCGAAATTGCCGTGGACATCACTGGCACTGGCATCTGTGCTGGGACTGCCAATCCCCCGCAAGCTCACGGCACTCAGCTTGCTCTGTAACAAAGGCAGGGTGGGGGTCAGAGGGCTCAAGCCTCCCGAGATCCCCCTACAAGCACCAACCTTACCAACCCTCTTGGAAAACTCACTGAGAGTTTGACCATGGACTCCCGGCTGGCATCAGGTGATTCCTGGGGAAGAAGAGGCAGAGTTGTCAGGAGACCTCACTGGGGGAGGTAAAGCAAGCCTGGAGGCAGGGTACCAACAAGGAGTAACACTTACAAGCAGTGGTGGGGACTTTACTGCTTGCTGGCTGTCTGAGCGTCTCAGGGTGCCCCCGACCCGCCGGCGCAGCATCTGGGAGTAGAGATACAAGTTGTTAGTGAGGGTGGAATCACTCCCTTGGGAATCCCCATTACTTACCCTCTCAGGGGAAGCCTCACACCTGGGACAAAAGGCCGGGACAGCACAACCACTCAGCTCCCTGGTCCACACTTGCTGCTTACCTTCCTGATACTGCCGCCGGATTTCTTCACCATCAGTTCATCTACCATGGACTGCAAGCAGATGCTCATCATGATAGCCTGAGGGCAAGAGGAGAAAGAGTTCAGCCTGACTAGTTGTTACCATGAACCCAGCACCCCTAAGACAAGGGCTCCCACTCACATGGAGTCCTGCAAGCCCTAGACTTGGGTATCTAAGAGAGGCGGTGCAATGGGGTCCAGAGGAGGCCTGAGGGTGGGCTCACACCTGGGGGCTGGTGATGGTGACCCACTGCAGCCGGTCCTTGCTCATGAGGTATTCAAAAGCCAGTTCCAGGCGCACCTCACCCCGGCCCCGGCCTGGGCTGCTTGTGCCTCCACTGGGCAGTGGCACCTGGGAGAGGAAGGGTTATTAGATTGAGTTCATTCTGAGCAGTCTGCCTGCCTCTCTGACCCACTGCAAGTTCAAGGCTTACCAGACCCCCATCCCAAAGGCCTCTCCCGCTCCCATCCCAACTTACGGAGGAGGTGACCCGCCAACACCGCATACGGGTAACTCGGAAAGAGCCTTCACGGAGTTGCTGGCCAGGCAGGCGGAGCTGGAGGCTGAGCTCACTGTTGCCTGCGCTCACCACCACGGGACAGTCCTTCTCTGGGAAGTCAGCGACACAGGCATCAAAGCGCAAGTAGCCATAGTGCCGCAGTGTCTGGGCCAGCCGCAGGAACTGAAACCCAGTTATCACGTGAGGGGTCAGCAGGGGAAGTGGAACAGCTCAGAGAAAGCAGCCCCTTGAAGGGAGATGGGCAGGGCTCACCTCCTTCTTGGAGACCTTCTCTTGCAGAGATTTGAGCTGCCGGTGCTGCTCCTTGGTAACCAGGATCCACCCACACTCAATGTCTGATACTGTCTACAGTGGAGAGACAAGGGGTTGGGGTTCAGGGCTCCCTGTCAGAGGTCCAAAGAAAGTATCCCTAGAAACACCCAGTTTCCTCTGTCCAGCCTGACCCCTAGCCCCACACTTTGCAGTGAGTCCTTGACCATAATCAGATTAATAAAGTAGGGACTGTAGAGGTTGTGCCCAGGAACTGATACTATTCTAGGAACTTGTCCATGAACTGGGAGAAAAGACATGAAAGGAGTTTTCTTGGAAGAGTCGGGGCACCAGAGTCATTTTCAAGGGAAGGGTTCTGAGGCAGCTCCAAGCTCACCTGAGCATAAAGTAGGTTCAGGCCAACCCGGTTCTCCATGACATCGTCGTCATAGGCAGAGTCCCAATAACTGTGAGGCCAAGAGGTGGAAAGGAGTAATGGAGCTAAGCTGGGGTAAGGCAAGAGGTAGAATGGAAAATGGAAAACGAGCAATCTGGAACTACTGGGCTAATGGTGGTATGGTGGGAAGCAGCTTGGGAGGCCTGCTAGAAATACCCAGTACTACTACCCCCTTGTCCAGATTATTCTCTCAATACAAGGCCCCATAATCCAATCTAGCACCCTCCCCTTCCTCCAAGCCCAGCCCTGACCTCTTTCTTAGCACAATCTTATACTCTTGACTCCGAAGACTGGTAACAGACACATAAGGCAGCTCGAACTCTTGCAATTTCCGTACAACTATGTGTTAAAAAAAAAGAAAAGAAAAGAAAAGAAAATGTCATAAGACTCAAGGGGAGGAAAATCAAGAGGGAAGCCTTAAGGAAATGCCACATTCGGTGGGGGTGGGGGTGGGGTGGGGAGGCTAATTCACCCTGGAAGCACAGGGAAGCAGTAAAGTACAGAGAAACTCACAAGAAAATGTTCCATCCTCTTTTTCTCGAACTAAAAAGAGACTAAAGTATCCGATCAAGTCATCTGGAAGATCCAGCTTTGCAGCCACAGCCTGTGTGCAGTTAAAGATATACATACAGTTCATCATACTAGCTGGTTCCAGTCATCCCCAGAAGCCTGGACCCTGAAGTGCAGGGGCAGTGCAGAACAAGCACCTCACCTCCAGGACATCCTCAGTCTGATCTGAAGTTAGCACATTAACCAGAACTTTCTGTCCATTGCTGAGCAGCACTTCCAAGGACACCTCTTCTGTAGGGACCTGCTGTGTCTCCTGGTAAGCACATATGGGAAGGGAAGGCACCACTTTGTTAATCCCTGCCCCAGCATCCAGCTCTGACCCATCCCCAACTCTCTATGGCTAGGTCCCTCTGGTGTCTTTATTCTCAGCTGCTTAATTACAAGCTGGGTTTCCTTAATTTCACTAGTACCAGAGAAGCTCCATTCCATAAAAAAGGTGCCAGGAGGGAGTTCCCTGGTGGTGTAGTGGCTAGGGCTTTGGCGCTGTCAGCACAGTGGCCTGGGTTCGATTCCCAGCCAGGGAACTACCCCCTTAAAAAATAATAAATAAATAAATGGTGCCAGGAGGACTCCTCTGTAGCCACCTTATTAAAATGACATGGCCCTAAATGGCCCTTAAATATTGGTCCCACCTAAAGTCTTACCTGTTGTGCCCGACGTAGGAAACTATTGAAGGTCTCACTGCTCCCAAGCAATGGGTCTTGCCGAACTGTGGGGACAAGAAAATGACGTTCCAGTAACTTAAGACTCCTTCTTGGCTCCTCCCAATTCTCTTCTTGATCCTCTAGACCTCACTTCCTGGGCTGATGGTGGCCTGTCATATCCCCACCTGGCTTCACCTCACTCACTTTTTGCATAAATTCTTCACTGCCTCACCCTTGGCTGTCATCTAATTGAGTCCAGTCTACAGAACTAGGCAAATAACAATGATGTCAATCAAAAGCACATTAGATACAAATTAAGTTCTCCCCATGGATCTAAATCAAATTGCTTTAGGGTTATAGTAACATTTAGTGTTATATTAACATTTCTCATGGATGCTAGTGCCCAAATTGCTTTGCTATTATCTAGAGCAGGGGTATCCAATCTTTTGGCTTCCCTGGGCCACACTGGAAGAACGAACACTAAAGATAGCTAATGAGCTAAAAAGAAAAATTGCAAAAGCGTCTCAATGTTTTAAGGAAGTTCATGATTTGTGTTGGGGTGCATTCAAAGCCATTCTGGGCTGCATGAGGCCTATAGGCCCAAGGTTGGACAAGCTGGTCTACAGCAGGTATGTCCAACCTGTGGCCCAGGATGGCTATAAATGCAGCCCAACACAAATTCTTAAAACATTATTACATTTTCTTGTGACCTTTTTTTTAGTTCATCAGCTATCATTAGTGTTAGTGTATTTTATGTGTGGTCCAAGACAATTCCTCCATTGTGGCCCAGGGAAGCCAAAAGGTTGGACACTGCTGATCTTGAGTATCCTTGCATACTACTTACTTTTGCTAATTAAATAACAGCTCAAACAAGAGGTTTCCCAGGTCTAGAATTTAGGACCTACAGAACCAGAGGTCTGATCTCTCCCCATAGCCCTCAACATAGCCGTCCTAAAGTTCCCTCCAACCACTCACCAGCTTGCATGTACTTCTCTAACTGTTCTCTCCTCTGTTCTACTTCAGCAGGTGTCAGAGAGAAAAGCTTCTTTGGAGGAAATGCAGGAAGCACGTTGGCCCCGTACTCCTTCCGAAGCTAGTTAGAGAAAGAGAACACAACCCTTCACATACACATAGCAAATGAGAATATGCAATCCAACTCAAAATATTCTATTGGTCTCCCCTTCCCTTCCCTCAATCCCTGCTCCCCAGTCTACCCTGGTCATCTGGGAAATAATCCCTTTGTCAGAAGTAAAACTCCAAGAAAGCCATTCCTGCCTCCTAGATACATGTTCTTTCCTATCTTACTGTGTACAAGTCAGCCCCTTCATAGTGTGGGGAGGGATTGTATGGGGCCTAAGGAGCCCCCTGATTATCTAGCAAGACTGTGTTCATTGAATCCTCACAGGAAGCAATGAGCTTTATAAGAAAATGTTATAATATGTGCACAAACAGTTAAATAATAGCTAACTACATCCACAAAGTTTCTTGGGACTTATAGGGGCATTACAGATCATCAAATCCATTTTTTAGTTGTAGAAACTGAGGATCAAAGAAATTAAGTTACTTGCTTAGGGTTGTATAACTATTTATCAGTAGAACCAGTGCTCTGAACTGAGTTAAATACAGACTGCACAATCTAGTGAGAACACCCGAGAATCACTGCATCACAGATACATAAAGATAACTGGAACAGCTAAACACACTGAGGTGAGCCAAAGAACACAGAGGAAATCGGTTAATGTTTTGTATGAGCAAGGAAAAGAATTTCAAGTTGCAGCCCAGATGATAAAAGGAATGTGCTTTGGCAGTAGGAGGAGGGGCAGGAGAAGGTCGCTTTTCCCATGCACAGTCAAAGGATGAAGTAATAAGCCAGGGGACAGAGAAAGCAGGAAGGAGGAGGTGAGTACAGGGAGGAGCACTTAGAGGGCAGAGGTTAAGCTTCTTAGGGAGTTCCCCGGAAATGTCAGCAGATAAGATAAAGTACCAGATCCGACCCTGTGACAGTGATTAAGGGGTAACTAGAGCCTAGAGGAAAGCGAAGAGGGAGAAAATGCAGACACTGATGCCCAGGTGCAGGAATGGGCTTGTAGCTGTCTCAAGGCAGGGGTGCTAGTCCCACCTGCTCGTGCAGCCCCAGGAGCTGGCTGTAGCGCACCCGACAGTGCAGGACTCCATTCACGTGAATGTTATAGGCCTGAGAACAGAAAAGCAGGGAAGCATTTTAGGGTCGCGATCCGGGGGACCCCCTGGAGAACCCTGGCCAGAAGTAGCCTGGCACAGATAGCTCCGCTTGAGTAACGCGCTAAGCCCTTCGGAGGGTTTCTCAGACTGTTTTCCCCAGGCCAGGTCCCAAAACAAAAAGACCAGTCCAGGGGAAACAAGGGCGCTCGTGTCGCAGTCTCCCTCCCCAAGAAGCCAGTGACGCCCACCAGAGCAGCCGCGGCCCAGCTGGGGGAGGAGACGCGGCTGAACAAAGGACCCAGAGCAGCTGGGGCGACCTCTGGAAGAATCAGACGTGATATAAGTTCCCAGCAAGGCCGCCGGCAGTCGGCGGCCTGGGACCAGACCCAAAGGAGTAGCTGCCAGGCTTCGGAGGCCGCTCCAAGAGGGCTCCGGCCCGTTATCCCCGCCCCTGCCCAACCAGGCTCCGGACGCTCCTCACCACGTAGGCGGAGCCGCCACTGTCCCCGCTGCGGGATTCGGTTTCAGGAATGGAAAAGTGCATGTTCCCTGCGGCAGGGCCCAACCGGGCTCCGGAGCGTGAAGGCCGTAGCGGCTTTGCAAGCTCGCCTTCGCTGCTCAGTGACTCCCCGTAGCCTCACTCGCCATTTTTCTGGTTGGGGAGATGGGGGGGCTCAGATCGGATGTGGGAAAGGCGATGGGACGTCAGCTCTGGGGCGCAGCACCCTCGGCATACTGGGAATTGTAGTCTAAAGAGCAAGAGGAGACTGCCGGAAATGGGAGCCCTAAATTAAGATGGCCCTCGTCGCCACCCGTAGTCCGGGGTGGAGTCCCAGTGTACGTCCGAGATTGTGGTCGGCTTGGGGCAGCGCGTCACGAGTGTGGGCCCAGGTGGCGCTGTAGTCCCTGTGACCGCGGCGGGCGGAGCTTAGGACCCGAGGATGATGGCTGCCGTGGTTGTGGCTGTTCGCAAGGGTGAGTGAAGGGCCGGGCGCACAGACAGGTACGCGAGCCGACGGGCTCCAGACAGCTACTGCTGGGTCCTAAGCCCCTCTGGGCACTGTCGTAAAGTTCCGGTGCCACGCCGGACGCTTGTCCGCACTGCCCCGTACGCAGCCAGCAGCCGCGTACCGCCTGGTTTCCGTGAGAAGGGTGGGTGCTCCTCCCTTCTCCCTCCCCCGCCTACCCTTTGATCCTGCCGCACACTGCGTCCCCACGCGGATCCTTGGCTCGTCTCCCGCCTGGCGGCGGAGCCGTGGTCATGCCGACCCAGCGGCCAGCTGCGCCTTCTAAGAGTGCCCCTAAACCCTCCCGGAGCCTATCTGGCTCACTTTGTGCCCTCTTTTCTGATGCAGACTCGGGATCTGGGATGAAGGCGGAGCTTTCTCCTCGGCCTGGGGTGAGTGAGGGGGCCCCTCCCAAGCCTCCTGTCAAGCACTACGCAGGAGGCTATGTCACCTTCATTCCGCCCCAACCTCCATCTCTGTTTTACTTTATTTCTTGGTAAAGTCAGGAGATTTTTGAGTTCTTTCCGCCCTAACGGTATGTGACTCTGACCCTGAAGGAGAAGCTTGGATCCCTGTGGGATGTAAGCTTCTAACAGGAAGCTGGTGACAGGGAGGATTAGGAACTTTACCTTGTGGGAATCTTGTGAGAACCCAGTATTGTTTATTCACCTTTGGAATTGTTGGGGAAGAGCAGTATTCTATGTCTGTCTTAGGCAACGGGGAGGGAGATGACCCAAGAAGAGAAGCTGCAGCTGCGGAAGGAAAAGAAACAGCAGAAGAAGAAACGGAAGGAGGAAAAGCGGGCAGAACCAGAGACTGGTTCTACTGTATCTGCAGCCCAATGTCAAGGTGCGGGGGCTTTTTGTTAAAAGGCTGAGGTTTGGAGCTGGTAGAGGGATATGTGGCAGAGAAGACAGAGAGACAGGACAGAGTTGGTTTCAGCAAGTGTAAAGTGAAGATGTTCAGATAAACAGGGAGGGAAGCTTTGGTGAGGTTATAGATATTACCTGTCTGGGACTTGGACACTTCATCCTTCTTCTACCTTTAGTCGGCCCAACCAAAGAAGTGCCAGGACCTGGCAGTCAGTTGGGCACTGCTGGGGAGAAAGTTCCAGCTGGTCGAAGTAAAGCTGAACTCCGTGCTGAACGGCGGGCCAAGCAGGAGGCCGAACGGGCCCTGAAACAGGCAAGAAAAGGTGAACAAGGAGGACCACTTCCTCAAGCCTGCCCCAGTGCAGCTGGAGAAGCCCCCTCAGGTACCTTCCTTTCACTTCAAGGCCTATGTTGATTCCAACTATTGTGTTAATTCAGGCTTTCCCCTAGTGAAGTAGCTCTTCCATTCTTCTCCTTGGTTCCCAGAGTTCAAAATTCTCTTCTCAGCCTCATCCTACCCTGTTTCTTTTTCCACTCTTTTCTCTCCTGATTTTCTCCCCTCTCTCTCTGTCCAGTTTTTCTTGATGTCTCCTATGTCCTAAAGGCAAATTTCCCAGAGTCTGGAAAACATGATCATTATCTTTTAGGAGTGAAGCGTCTCCCTGAGCACACTCAGGTCGATGACCCCACACTCCTCAGAAGACTTGTTAAAAAACCAGACCGACAACAGGTAAGAGGTGTGTTTGCTGTGTGGCCAGAAAGAGCCTAGGGAGATGGGATAGAGGGAGGAAAAGTGCTCGGGAAAAATGAGACCCTGGAGAAGGATGGGTCAAAGTAGTTTCACTGTTTACTTTCCTTCCAGCTTCATCCCATAAGTTTTAAACTCTGGGCCACTAGTCCTATTTTTCTGTTTTTTCAAGGTTCCTACACGAAAAGATTATGGATCCAAAGTCAGTCTCTTCTCCCATCTACCCCAGTATAGCAGACAAAACTCTCTGACCCAGTGTATGAGGTAGGATCTCATGAACTTGTCTTTACTTTAAAGTCTCAGGAGTTTTAGTAATTTTGAAGTGCAAGTGACTGGAAATTTGAGTTTGAATCTGTGGGAAGAAGCATAAACATAAGGCAAAATTCTAGGGGAAATGGGATGTTTGTGCTGGTGAAGGAAGTTCCTTTTCATCAGGGGCAGGTGGGCAGTAGGTGCTCAAGCTCCCTTGCAAAGTGTGTGACACCGCCATCCCATCAGCATCCCATCCTCTGTGATCCACCCAGCCATGGTGCGACTTGGCCTGCAGTACTCCCAGGGCCTGGTCAGTGGCTCCAACGCCCGGTGTATTGCTCTGCTTCATGCCTTACAGCAGGTATGCCATGCCCCATATTGGTCCCTCTTATGACCCAGCCCCACCTTCCCCAACATTACCCCAGCTTCTCTCACTCAAATTAATAGCAAGGGGAAAGAGAAAATGACTTCACCCTCAGAACGCTGTCCTTGGTGGAGCTTACCCTGTCCCCTTTCAGAGACCTTTATTAGGGGGCATTTTGCTGATTAACTTGTGTGCACTACAGGTGATTCAGGATTACACAACACCACCCAATGAAGAACTCTCAAGGGACCTAGTGAATAAACTAAAGCCCTACTTCAGGTAAGGGCAGCCACTACAAGCCCAGTCCCAGCTCACCTCGTCCTTTTCTTGTACCCTTTGTCTTGCTCTTCTACTTCCTTTTTCATTTTTCTGTTCTCTGTTTTCTTTTTAAAGAACTTTTTTTAATGTGAAAGCTTTATAAATTGTGAAGAGTCGCACAAATGTAAGGTGTTGTTGTTTTAGCTTCCTGACTCAGTGCCGTCCCCTGTCGGCGAGCATGTACAATGCCATCAAGTTCCTTAACAAGGAGATCACGGGTGTGAGCAGCTCCAAGCGGGAAGAGGAGGTGATGAGTATGAGGAATGAGCAAGGCATGCACCTGGGGGTAGAGCTGAGAGATGTTCAGGGCTCTCAGGAGGGGCAACTCCACCATTCTGCCCTCTCCAAGGGTTAAGGAAATGGTTGGGCTGTCTGACTTGTGCCACCTTTGGGTCCCTTTAGGTCCCCCTTGAGCCCATCATTATACACATATTCAAGCATCTGGCATGATCATCAGAGGAAGAAGGGTGTCCATTTCTTGTTCCCTAAGCATCTTACTCCATTTAGGCCAAGTCAGAACTTCGATCAGCCATTGATCGGTATGTGCAAGAGAAGATTGTGCTTGCAGCTCAGGCAATTTCACGCTTTGCTTATAAGAAGATCAATAATGGAGATGTGATCCTGGTATATGGATGGTATGGTCCAGACACTGTGACTGAGAAAATTGGGGCTGGGAATGAAATGATCTGATGAAGGGATTACCCCTTTGCCATTTAGGAATGAGCTGGCCATCAATTAGTGAGATTATAACTGAATCCTCCTCTCCATTCACTCCAGCTCATCTCTGGTATCACGAATTCTTCAGGAGGCTTGGGCTGAGGGCCGGCGATTTCGGGTGGTAGTGGTGGACAGCCGGCCACGGCTGGAGGGAAGGCACATGCTACGTTCTCTAGTCCGTGCTGGGGTCCCTGCCTCCTACCTGTTGATTCCTGCAGCCTCCTATGTGCTCCCAGAGGTGAGCGCAGAGAAAAGGGACTCCAAAGTTGGTTTTAGTAGTATAGACAATCTCACCTACCAAGGGTTAATAGTTATTTAGAAATATTAGAATTGTATACCCTGTTTTTATTTAATGGGAAAAACATCTATAACATGTTATAGCAGTCTAGCTACTAAAGAACATTACATTAAACTAGCAACCACCAAGAGGGAGCAGGATAAAAGTAACCTCAGAGTTTAGTTTTCCTGTGGGAGGTGTCGTGGGTCATTGGTCAGGTGTTCTCTAAGAAGAGCCATCATTAAGATTTGTTACTTATTGTCTTAACTGCTGTCCTGGGCAGGAGTGGGGAACCTTATTCTGCATTGATCACAGATGACATTTTTTTCCCTCTCTCTGTTCTCCAAAATAGGTTTCTAAGGTGCTATTGGGAGCTCATGCACTCCTGGCCAATGGGTCTGTGATGTCACGGGTAGGGACAGCACAGCTGGCCCTAGTGGCACGAGCCCATAATGTGCCAGTGCTGGTCTGCTGTGAAACATACAAGTTCTGTGAGCGTGTGCAAACTGATGCCTTTGTCTCTAATGAGCTAGGTAAGGAGGTCCAGGAGGACACAGAGAAGGTTCCAGGGATCTGAGAAAATTTGAGGAGATGGGAGGTTGAACTACAACTTGTTTTCTAAAAGGATATAAATGGATATACCTCCCATTACAGATGACCCTGACGATCTTCTGTGTGAGCGAGGAGAACGCGTGGCCCTGGCTAACTGGCAGAACCACCCGTCCCTACGGTTGTTGAATCTGGTCTATGATGTGACTCCCCCAGAGCTCGTGGATCTGGTAATTACAGAGCTGGGGATGATCCCGTGCAGTTCTGTACCTGTTGTCTTACGAGTCAAAAGTAGTGACCAGTGAGTGGAGGAACTCAGGGTCAATAAAGGACATACTCCCTACACTCAGCAACTCTGCTGCCTTTGTCTTTTTTAGCATCGCCACTGCTTAGGAGTCCAGACTCCCCAACCCCTCCTAGCACCTGCTACCAACCTCAGACCTTTGTGGAGGCCCTCTCAGGTGACTAGCTCCATGCCATAGCTTTGGGACCAAAGTGAAGGAGACCGAAAACGATGCCAAGTCATCAACCATGTATGAGGGTTCTATGTGCCAGACGCTGAGCTAGATAGGAGGAGGAATATAGGTGAAATAAGGAGTCCTAGGTTTCCTATTAGGAATTAATATTAATATTTATATTAATATGTTAATATGTATGTTAAATAATTATACATTAAGTGTTTTGTATCTTTAGTATTGAGTACTTATTGTATGTCAGAAACGGTAAGAAATGCCTTTCTTACACTTTGGGGAGATTGATCCAACTCTATGAAGTGAAATTTTACAGATGAAAAACTGAGGCACAGAGAGGTTATTTGCCAAGGCAGCACAGCTAAGGCACAGAGAAGTTACTTGCCCAAGATAACACAGTAACTAAACCAGGATGTGATCTCAGGCATTCTGGACCCAGACTGCCTGTAAGTTTTGTGCTCTTGTTATGCTGCTTGCCATTAATAAACACTCATCATGGTGGAAGAAGACAGACAATATTTATAGTATGAGATAAAGTTTAATTCTATGAACAGAATTCTTTGGAATCAACCAAGAATGATGCCAGGAGATCCAGTAAGGTTGGAGAAGACTTCACAGGTAACATCTGATGTAGTCCTTAAAGGATGAGCAGTTTCCCAGTTGGAAAAACAATGGAGTGGCAGATGAGCAGAAGAGATAGCTTGGACACAAAGATAAAATAGGCCTTAAAAAATGAGTGGTGAGGGAGTCCCCTGGTGGTGCAGTGGCTAAGGCTTCGGTGTTGTCAGTGCTGCGGCCTGGGTTTGATTCCCAGCCAGAGAACTACCCACATATAAATAAATAAATAAATAAAACATTAAAAAAAAAATGAGTGGTGAGGCTAGAACCAAGACTTATGTGGAAAGGGAGCGATAAGACTGCAAAGGTAGGTTGCGAGGGTCTAACCATTGTAGTTACCCTTAAAAAATGGAGCGTCTTCTATTTCATGTATGTATATTTTATTGAAAATATATGTATATTTTATTGAAAAGTTTCAAGTAGCACAAAACTAGAGTAAACTATATACAAAGAATCCATAGCACCAGATGCAATTATTGTCCAGATTTGCCAATTTGCTTTCTTTTGTTTCCTTTTTCCCTTACTGAAGTTACTTAGAGCAAATTCCAGATATTATATCATTTCACTTACAAACTTCAGGGTGTCTCTAAAAATATGGAAATTTACATTACTTAATTCTTTTGTCCAGTCAATAATCACATTTCCTTGTTTCAAAATGGCCTTTTACAGTTGGTTTGTTTGAACCAGGATCCAAACAAATACACACATTACATTTGGTTATTGTTGTAAATTTCTCATAATCAAAAGCAGTTTTCCCCACCCCTCCTTTTTTCTCAGGACAATCTGGTTGACTCTTTGTATTGCCTCACATCAGGAGGCAAGTAATGGTCGCTTGTTCCACGTTCAGTGATGAGTGAGTCCAAGCATTTTAAAGTTACCCAATAAGCTTTCACTTAGTGGTTTCATCCACTGGTGGCTGTGCCTACATGATGTCATTAGAGGATGATGCAGAATGCTGATTTTTTTTTCCCTCTAATTTTGTCATTCTTTGCATATTTACTAGCTAATAATCTATAAAGAATGCCGTCTCTTCGGCTATTGTTCTTTTTTACTTTTTTGGTATGTGGGTAGCTCCCTGGCCGGGAATTGAACCCAGGTCACAGTGCTGACAGCGCCAGCGCCGAAGCCTTAAGCCACTACACCACCAGGGAACTCTTATTGTTCTGAATTACAGTTCTTACTGGAAAGGCAGGATAAATGCTTAATTTTTACCTTTTATTTTTCCAGTTTTCAGGAATTGATCACTAGTACTGCCAGTGGTGTATAATGACTACTTAATTTTTTGGATTTTTCTCTCTCTTCAGAAAGATCATTATACCAGACAGCAGATAATAGCTTCTTCATTTTGGGGATTCTAAAGCATCTAGCAAAAACACCTGAAGTTCACTTAATAGACATTTTTATTTCTTGAAAAAAAAGATCATTATGAACTCCTGTTTTGTTTTGTTTTTTTTAATTTATATTTTGAGCATACCACTCAGTCATCAAAATTAAGCAGAGGTTCAACAGGGTCAGCTCTGTGCTTCAGAAAGTTAATTGAAGAGCTTAGCAGAGAAAAGATCAGTTAAAAGATTGCCTATCAATCATAATTAGAAATTACCTGAACTTTGGTTCAGTAATGCAGCTTCTAGGAATTTATGCTACCCATATAGTTGCATGTCGGAAGTAACTTAGATACAAGGTTGTTTATAGCAGCATTTTTTATTGAGGTCTGACAATTAAGTTTGCAAACCTGCCACTGTGCACTTATGTTTGAAGGACTAACAACTCAGTGAGGTTTCATAACCTTGGTATATCTGTGTCTCACAGTTGTGTTCGTGTTGATGTGTGGCAGTGTCTTGCTGAGTGGCGTTCATTACTGTTGTGTGTTTTTTTGTGCTGTCGGGAGAATACTGGAGCTTCAATTAGAGCAATGACCAAACATTAAATCTGTTAAGCTTGGCAAGAGTGGAAGTGAAATCAGGAACATGTTAGTCCAAGTTTATGGGGATAATGCCATGAAGAAGATGACACTATACAAATGTATTAGATGTTTTTCTGAGGGAAGAGAAAGCGTCACTGCTGAAGAGAGGTCAGAGCAGCCAGTAATGAGCAGAGCTGACGAAAACATTGCAAAAATTTGTCAAATTGTGTGTCAACATCATCTGCTGACTGAGAAGCATAGCAGACCAAGTAAACATTGAAAAAGAAACAGGAAAATCTTAGCTGAAAATCTTGGCATGAGAGAGGTGTGTGCAAAAATGGTCCCAAAGGAGCTCACTGATGATAAGCGAAGTTTGCCAAGACCTTTTGGAGAGGCAAGGTCTTCGGCCTTGTTATCACTGGTGATGAAACATGGGTGTACTAATACAACCCTGAAACAAAGTGCCAAAGTGCACAATGGAAGTCAGCCAATACCCATGACCAAAAAAGTTCCGTCAGTCCAAATCAAGAGTCTAAATGATGTTGCTAACTTTTTTGATATCAGAGGGATTACTCATTCTGAATTTGTACCAACTGGACAGTCAACTAAGTTTACTATTTGGAAGTGCTGAAAAGGTGCGTGAAAAGATTAGATGAAAAATGTCCTTAACTTTTCGCCAACAATTCATGGCTCTTAAATCATGACACTGTACCAGGTCACACAGCAATATATGAGGGAGTTTTTAGTCAGTAAACAAACAACTGTATTGGAACACCCTCCCTACTCACCTGATCTGGCCCCCAGTGACATTTTTCTTTACCCAAAGATAAAGGAAATATTGAAAGGAAGACGTTTTGATGACATTCAGAACCTCAAGTGTCATTCAACCGACAGCTCTGATAGCTGGTCATTCAGAAAGAGAATTCCAAAATTGCTTTGAAGGGTGGACCAGCCGCTGGTGTCAGTGTATAGCTTCCCAAGAGGAGTACTTTGAAGGTGACCATAGAGATATATTCAACAACAAGGCATGTAGCACTTCTTCTAGGATGAGTTCATGAACTTAATTGTCAGACCTGGTAATTGCAAAAGACTGGAAACAACCTAAGTATCCGTTAATATTAATAAGGGACTAATTAAACTATAGTACATTTATATGACTAAAAAATACTAAGGAGTCATAACTTAGAATGAGGAAGGTTTTATGTACAAAAATGGAACAATCTCCAAAGTATATTCAGTGAAAAGCGAAGTGCAATATGTGTGTAGTTGCTGTTTAAAAGGGGGAAAAGCACATATTTGCATGTGTATAAATTCAAAAATGTCTTGGACCTGTAAACTGCTTGCGTGGATGTGGTCTGGGAGGCTGGAGGCAGGTAGGAGTCTTTATACCCTTTGTATCTTGAATTTTGAGGCATGTGAATGTCTTATTACAAAAATAAATGCAATTGTTAATATAAAAATATTTTGCAATAGTTCGGTCAAAGATAGCCTAATCTGAGGCAACAGGAATGTAGAGACAAATCTGTTCCTAACAGAAGTAAATGTTTCAAACAGCTGTCCATCAGACAAGCATTTAAAATAGGATGTATGGGGAACTTAAGCCTCAAGTTACACAAATTTGTGCTCAGAAAGGAGTTGGTCTTAAGTTACCGCGCAGCCTTGTGTTCAGGTCACTAAAGAAGGAGGCATGGGATGCGGGAATGAGAGTCCCTTTACTCCAGTTTATAAATCCTAGCTAGCTCCTCCCAGATTTCTCCTGAATGTTTTGTGTAAGCAAGGGAAGAATTTAATAGGTGAGATTATTTGCAAAGAGAAAGGGTTTACCCCCACCCCTTCCAGTCCGTATTTATACATCCTGAACGCTCCTACCTGTATTTATGGAGACAAGTGAAATTTCTATGGCTTTATATGCGTCAGGAAAGGGAAATTTTTTTTCATTCTTTATTCACTCGCATCCTACTTTCCAGGGAAGGAATGGGGCAAAGCCCATGATTAAAGTCAGGGTTCAAGCCAGAGGCTCAATCGAGTGAAGCATCCCCACGTCAGGTTTTTTGACTCCTGCTCCTTCTCTTTCCTGTGCTTTTCTCAAGCGTCCTTTCACTGCGTTTGTCTCGTAACCATCCTTGACTTAACTAGTGGCTGGATCTGCGTGGGGGTTGCCCGCGATGGAGGCTGGAGTCATCCTCTAGCGGCCCGTGGCAAGGATTCCTTTGTCTCCCAGTCTTCCTTCGGCTCCAACGGCGCAGAGTTTGCAGGTAAAGACACACGTGTGGCCTGGACTTGCCCGCCACAGTCTCAGTAGTGTTGAAGGAAGCCAGGATTCAGCACTCACGATCAACAGCACTCGAAGATCGCATAAAGGCCGCGTAGAAATCCATGAGGGCGGGGGCGACCGTCACCACGCAGGCGTCAATCCCCTTGTAGACACTCCAATTCCCATAAGGCCATGCGGTGTGCTCTGCGCCGCTAAAGCTCAGAAGCTTCGTCCGCTCCGAAAGGGCTCGGGAACTCTCGCCACACTGCATTATAGAATACATAGCCTAGTAGAAAACGTCTTCAGGCATAAATTCCCGACCACACTCACGTGTTTACCTTGCGCACTGGCGGCGGCGGCGGCGGCGGGGGTGAGGGGCAGCATTAATGGAGAGTGGCTACAAGGTTTCGTCATAAAACCGCGACCTGACGGGCGGCGCCATCTTCGAACTTGGACTTCCGGAAGAGCTTTGGTGAGGGTGAGTGTACCGCAGCGGGGTATGCGGAGGGCCTCACGATTATTCCTCCTTCTTTTTGGGCAGCACTAAGATATTGGGAACCAGCTCCCGGCTCCTCTATTCCCTCTGCATAGCATCGTGACCTCTAGTCCCTGAGCTACTACAGAAACCATGATCCTCCCCCTCTTCCTTCCCCATAGTGGCAAGCGTGCATCCCCTATCTCTGCTAACGACGGGTCTTTCCTTATTTCCCCACGCGGTGTCGGTAACACGGCATCCTGAGTCCTGGCCTCGGCGCTGCTTACATTACCTCCCTCTACTCTGCGAATCTACAGTAGCTCTCAGCCTTAAAAAACATAGGGCTGGCCTTAGGCACAGGCTAGTGGTGAAAGCTGCTCGCAAGCCCAGGACTGAGGGAGGGCAGGTGGTCACGCCTTTAGTAGCTGCGGGTCGGTTTCCTCATTCTGCTTTGTCCCATCCTCTTCCTCTCTCAGGCTCTTCTAAACCTGGGGGTTGTGCCCCGCGCGCTGCAACCCCATTGGCGCAGCTAAGGGCCAGTTATGTTTCCCTGTCTGGTCCTTTTATCCCATGGCAAGTGGCTGTCAGCTAGGGAATGCGGAGGTGACGATTTCAACACCACCCGTGATAAGTCACTTGGTTTGAGTGGTGTAGGGTATGGTCAAGCCTCTTCTCCCTGGTGACATTGTTATACAAACTTAAGTCAGTCGTGTGCCATCGTCATTTTTGTCATCCATTCTTATCAACTGTACAAATATCTTAATAGTTTTTTCAAATTTATTTTTAAAGTTTAAGTGCTTTAGTTTCTATCTAAGCAATATAGATGAAACCATGGGTTTCATGGGCTTGTTATTGTGTTTTATACAAGTTAAAATAAAAACACAGTCAGAATTGTTCGATTTGTACCATTAAAATCATATTGCCTACTACAAGTTGTACCGTGGGAACTCTTTGGGAAACCGTATATTAGAAACATTATGTTTAAAATAATTCCATATTTGAGAAACAGTGTTATCTAATTAGTTTCCATGGCTGAGGAGGTGAGGCTGACAGCTTGGAGCAGCATGGGAACCAGACAAGTTGGGGTACAAATATAAAATTTTATAAACTCTAGTACAAACCTACTGAACATCCTTCCTTTACTTGTGTCCAAAATTTGTGAAATCATAAATGGAAATTAACCACTGTGCCATGCTGCTGCCCTCTATAATATAAGAAGGGAATCCTTAATGGGATTTTTGTACCCTGAGAAGTTAGTTATTCAATCAACAAAGATTAATTATTACACTTACTATGTAGCAGATTCTGGATACAATAGTGAATCAGATAGGCAAGACCCCTAGCTTGTGAAACTTTCAGAGAAGATAGAATGAAATAAGTAAATACCTGTATCTCTTATCATAAGAAAATTCCATGGGTTAAAGACCTACATATAAGATTCAAAATTAGAAAAATATTAGAAGAAGATAAAATAGGATATGTTTATTTCAGTGGGGTAGAAAATACCCTTTTAAGACACAAAACAAGCATAAAAAAGAAGACAAATCTAACTCATAAAATTGAACTTCAGTTTGTAAGAACATTATAAAATGAAAAGAAAAGTAGATATAGAGAGGAAATATTTGCAACATAAGTAACTCCCCAGATCAATAAGGAAAAGATCAATTTGCCGTACAGAAGTACAGGCAAATTTATGTTCAGGTAGTTCATTAAAAACATAGATATCCAGCATATAAAAAGAAATTAACCTCAATTATCAGGTCAATGAAAATAAATACAATAAGGAAAAGTTCTGTCACCCATCAGATTGTCACCCATCAGAAACAAGGTTGGTAAGGGTGTGGTAAAATGGCTACTGCTATATAGTTAGTGGGAATATAAATTGGTTTTTGTTTTAGTGAACTGTTTGGCAATATCTATTAAATTTTGAAATGTGCATACCCTTCAACCCAGTACAGTAATTTCACTTCAGATGCTCATTCTAGAAAAGTAATTTCTCATTAGTGAAGAGACCTGTACTAGAATATGCATTGTAATATTATTTGTAATAGTATTGTAACCCAATTATCCTTAAATGGGGAATATCTAAATAAACTATAATTCTTTGAAACTGCATGTAGTAACTAAGAATGATATAGATATGCAAACACTGATATGCAAAATCTTTAAGACATGTATAGAAGTTTTCTTAGCTTATCTCCATTTAACTTACCTGTGTTAACTGATACTCAAAATCTTTAAAATGTGTATAGAAGTTCTTTTGGCTTACCTCCATTTAACTCCTCTGTGTTAACTGATATTCCCCATTACCTTTGTAAAGCATGCAGATTGATGTCCATGGCACACTGAAGGCTTAAAACCCTGTATAGGCTTCTTTCCAGTCACTCTTACTCCCACTATTGTGTTGAATGCTTGCCAAGACTCATGTTTTGGTTCCCAAATTTGTTTATGTCAGTTGGTTTGTCATTATACTTATATAATGTGTTATATATTTAAATTTTAAAGAAATTTGAGTGTGAGTTATTTTCTATTAAAACTAACTTGAAACATGGCAAATATATAAATGTTTTGTTATTCTTTATATTCTACACATATTTGTATTTTTATCAACTAAAATTTTTATTAAAACTATAAAAGTTTAACAAAAGAAAATTTCCTAAAATAAAAAATAGAATATTTTCCCGAAATAAAGGAAGACCTCAGTCTATAGATACAAAGGGCTTACAGTGTAAAAGAGAAACAAAAATCAATAAAGATCAAGAAATACCTTAATGAAAATACTAAATTTCTGCTACAAAGGAGGAAAATAATCAGCTCAGCCTCAGAGTTCTCAGAAACAATTGATTCCAGAAGATAAACATTAAAAGGATCAAGAGAATTCTTTATTTAACTAGAATGTCATTCATGTAAAACCAATAGTATGACATCTGAATGTGCAAGTTTCTAGGATTTATAAAACTTATGCACCCTTACTTAAAAACAAAATCCACTCGAAGATTTACTTTGGCCAATGAAAGATAAATCAATGTAAAGAACTTTCTAATGGAGAAGTTGTGGTATGAAGATTGGCAATAAGCATTTAACCCAGTGATACATCAGTTGAGTTTAAAAACCATGGTAACTACAGCTATAAAACAGGCTCTAACTTAAAAATTTTAAAGGCCCTGCAATGTAAAAGTACCAGTATTCTGGTTGTAGAGAACTAAGGCAAAGGAGTATCCTAATTTTGTTTTTAGGGCTGATAAAATATAGGTTTCTTAATGCCATTTAGATGTTTAATAGAACTAAACACAGTATACTTTGTTGCTTCCACAATACCCAGTAGGCCATAAGAACCAAAAGAAATGTTTTAAAAGACCACATAATAAGAGATTAAAAATAAGGGAAACATATGTATGTGCACACAAACTACCACAAAGATGACAGAAGCCAACATAAAACATGATAATAAACATACTCATATATCAGATAAATTCATTCATTAAAAGAAAGAATAAAGATTCAGACTGATTTAAAAAGCCAGATAGGGAGTTCCCTGGTGGTGTAGTGGCTTAAGGCTTCGGCGCTGGCGCTGTCAGCGCTGCGGCCTGGGTTTGATTCCTGGCCAGGGAACTACCCACATACAAAAAAATAAAAAGCCAGATAACTATGCTTTTGAAGAGGTGTCTAAAACAAAGGAACTCAAAAAGTTGAAAGTAAAAAGATGAAATAAAATATGCAAGGCAAATGTAAGCAAAAAGGAAAAAGGAGTTTTGATGGTAATAGCGAACTTGAATTCAGGGGAAAAAGTGTTAAGTGGGACAAAAAAGGAAGTATTTTATAATGAATAAAACTTCAAATCATATAAAAATGTAAATGTCATGAACCTTTAGACATCAAAATACATAAAGCCAAATCTTCAGGAAATACAAGAACTTTAATCATTGACAGATCAAGTAGGTACGGACAGCGAACATGGGAAATGGGTTAATGTGTTTGATATTTCTTAAGGTGTTTGTACTAGCAAACTTTGCCACTGAAGCTGATGATTTATCTTTAAGACATATACACACCTCTGGGAGGTTCCCACTTCGGATTTAAGCTATTTTTCCCCCTTTTTTGTCACAGACAAGCCGATTATTCTGGTAAAAAACCATGCCCTTGCAGAGTTCTATGTTGCTCAGTTTTGTGGTTTGGTAGTCAATATTTTGTTTATCTCTTGTCAGTTTACTTTGATCCAGGGTTGTACAGTTATTTCCTGGGTTTGAAGAAAATGAAGATTCATGACCATTTTTTAGTTTATTTTTCAATGTGGAAAAGATTTCTTAATATAGTAAGGTGTTCCTTAATTTGTCTCAAAGCCTATCACCTCCCCCATCCAGGTGAAAGATTGATGGCAGGGCACTGGAGAATTGTTCCAATTATTATTATTTTTTTGGGGGGGTGGTATTTCCCTGGCTGGGAATTGAACCCAGGCCATGATGTTGAGAGCTCTGAAGCCTAGCCACTACACCACCAGGGAACCCCTGTTTTACTTATTTTTAAATAAATCTGTTCCTTGACTAATATTCACAAAGGTAAATATTAGCTCTAGGCATTCATTGCAATATCCTTACAAGAAAACTTATGAACTTTAAATTAAATAATGTAAATAAGCACTTAGTACAGTATTTGGCACATAGTAAGCATTTCATAAATGGTAGCCTTATTTTTACTTGTTTATTGTCAGCTCCACTAGCATGTAAGTTCCATGAGGGCACGGAGCTTATCTGTCTTTTTTATTGTCATATTACCAGTTCCTGGAACAGTGTCTGACATATAGAAGATGTTTAGTAATTATTGTTGAATGAATGAATGATTAGGGAGTTCAGATTTCTGGTTGGGGAGTAGAAGGGTGAGGGGAGAAAAGACAGGAAAGTGGAAAAATCTGAGCCAGTACAAATAGCTTTTGCTTCTGTATGTCTCCGTATGCAGGGCCTACCATTTTAGGGGGTGCTGATGGATACCTGCGGGGTCGGCTATGTTGCCCTGGGGGAGGCCGGCCCCGT
Source organism: Lyroderma lyra (assembly GCA_004026885.1). Classification (NCBI taxonomy): domain Eukaryota; kingdom Metazoa; phylum Chordata; class Mammalia; order Chiroptera; family Megadermatidae; genus Lyroderma; species Lyroderma lyra. Next base: position 223,736 of record PVJL010000825.1, read on the forward strand.
GGGGAACATGACTGTAGCAGACTCTCCTGGACAAGAGGTGCTAAACCAGCTTGATATCAAGACCTCTTCAGAAACAACTAGTATAGAGACTTCCATAGAGATGTCTTTACCTACCCCTTTGTCTGGATTTGAGGATTCCCTTGATGAGAGGAAGTTCCCTTCAGAAGAGGCAAGCCTCTCCAGACTGGAACAGCAAGGTGTGTATCTTCTCTTTTCATCTATTTCTCTCCTCTCGCTTAGCTTAAGATGAAAGCAGACAAAGCAGGTTGAGCTCACAGGCTCTTACAAACCTGGGTATGGTGTAGTCTATTCCAAAGAAGTTTGAGCTTTGGTCCCATCTCACAGACTCCTGTTCTTCTCTACAGATCTTTCTTCAGAGATGTCAAAGGTCTCAAAGCCTAGGGCCTCAAAGCCTGGCCAAAAGAGAGGTGGTAGGACACGGAAAGGCCCCAAAAGGGACCAACCGCCTAATCCTCCATCAGCCCCTCTGGTTCCTGGTCTCTTAGATCAGTCCACCCCTCTGTCTACCCCCATGCCTAAGAAAAGAAGTCGAAAGTCCAAGACAGAGCTGCTACTGCTGAAGCTGTCAAAAGGCATAGATCAAACAGAGTCTCCACCTCCAAAGAGGCCCCCTGAAGACTTTGAGACCCCACCTGGGGAGCGACCCCGCCGAAGGGCTGCTCAAGTGTAAGGAGTGTGGGGCACATCTTGGTGGAGGGGGTTGGGGTGAAGGAATCAGGGTGGGGCAGATGTTGGAGAGATGAAAAGACTATGATGGGATGTCAGATAAGTGGGGATGGTGTCTCGGTTTGGGGACTTGAGCATTCTTCTAGCTCTTACTACAACAACTTTCATCTGTTGCTAACTTTGTCTGTCTAGGAGGTTTCTTTCTGTACCTTGTATCCTACCACATTTTTCACAACTTCCCCAAATCTTCATTGCAATTTTACCATCCAGTATACTTCGTACATAAGTATATATGTGCCCTCCATTCTTTTCCTTTGCCCTCCATGAGTTATTACTGTGGTAAAGTGAAAAGTGCTTTGGACATGGAGTCAGAAGACCTGGGTTTAGATCCCACATACGTTTTCTGAATCATCTTGGCCAGATAACTTAACTTTCCTGCATTTCGTTTCTTCATCTACCAAAGGGGAAGGGGAAATTTGTAGCTGCTTCACAGGGTCACTGGGAGGATCCAGTGAAATAAGAATCAGCCACATGTCTGGAAAAGAGAGCCCTTAGTCAAGTGTGAGTATGGCTCTGACTTTCCCCTATCCCACAGGGCACTTCTGTACCTTCAGGAACTGGCTGAGGAGCTCTCAACAGCCCTGCCTGCTCCAGTGTCCTGTCCTGAGAGCCCCAAGGTGAGCAGCCCCACCAAACCAAAGAGAACCCGGCAACAGGCAGCCTGTCAAGGTGGAGAAGAAGAGGATGACACTGCACGGGATGAAGACTTTGTTCTCCAGGTTGAGGCTGAAGATGGAGAAGAAAGTGAGGCCCCAAGTGAGAGCTCATCTGACCCTGAGCCTGTCATGCCCCGAAGCATCCAACGAGGATCCACTTCAGTGGTAACCTGATTGGACAAGAAAATTGAGGGCAAATAGGATTATTAGGGCCTCAGCAGGGTGCCCAGAAGGAAAGCTTTGGCCTAGTAACTATGGTGACCAGAAGAGGTAGAAGAAGAAAAGGCCAACTTCACTTATAGTTGAGATCTCAGGGGCTGGGGGTATAAGTAAACAAGATTATTCACTCATATACTGAGCATCGATGAGGGCTATTCAGAAAGTATCCAGCCATGTAAAAATAGAGGCATTTATGGCTGGATTTTTTTCTGGACAAGCCTCATACTCTGTGCTAGGAAACAAATGTGCATGAGACAGCGTTCCGCCGCACAAAGTTCAGTGTGTTAAGTGCTAGACCAGAGTGAACAGAATGCTTTAGGCAAGTAGAGGAGGGCTGGATAAGTGCTTAGGCTTCACAGAGGAATGGCAGTTGAACTACGTCTTCAAAGGTGAATGGAAGTTTGCCAGAGAGATTGGTATTCCCAAAAATTGGTTATGGCTGCAGCATAGGGCCTGGGGTAAAGTGGTGAGGAAAGTATATTAGAGAGGATGAAGGAGTAAGATTGGTAGGAGCCAGCGTAGGGATCTGTTTGTTTGTTTAATTGTGGTAAAATATATGTAACTGAAAACCTGCACATTTAGGAATGTGCAGTTCACTGGTATTTAGTGCATTTAAAATGTGCAACCATCCTCACTATCCATTTCTAAGACGTTTTCATCATCCCAAATAGAAAAATAACATGGTCAGTTAAGAAAATAGGTCAATTTGCAGTTGACGATTAAGACAGTTTCAGTGATCCAGGTTGGAGATAATGAGGGCCTAAATCAAGCAGTGAAGGAAGGGAAGGTGGGGGGAGATTCAAGAGGAATACAGCATCCATCAGAAGTAACACCCTGCTTGAATTATGATTTTATTACAAAATCATAACCATACATGCTTATGGTTGCACAAATAATGCCCCTTTTTCATAAGCTGGTAATCTATACCAAATCATTTCTTACAATCATAAACATGTATAGTTATGATTTAGTAATAAAATAATAAGTCTAGGCATTACTTCTACTGGACCCTGCGTAAGAGAATTAACAGCACTTGGGAATTAAAGGAGTAGGAGTTTCCATCTTTTTGTGGGGGAGCAGTGTTGATTCCCTAAGCAGGGATTGAACCCAGGCTGCGGCGTTGAGAGTGCTGAAGCCTAGCCACTACACCAGGGAACCCCTGAGTTTCCAGCTTAGATGGTGCTTACATGCACTGACCTTGGAAACACAGGAAGAGTCAGGGACACAGGAGGGGTGAAGGTGGGCAGGGCAGGTGATCAGCTCGCTTTCTGACATGTTGAATTGGAGGTGCCTGTGTGCCATAGGCCATCCTGGGGACGCCTGATTGCCAGACATATATATATGAGACCAGTGCCTAACTTGTCTTAAGTGCAACATTTAAGGGAGCACCAAATCACTCAGAAATCAAGATAAATATTTTGATGCAACATTTTAAAAAATCAAAATTCAACAAATCTATAATGAACAAATTATCAAAATTTTAAATAAACATAGGAACTGTATTACTTACCGATTTTTCCTTTGGCTGCAGGCTCTAGCATGGCTCAGCACCACTCTGTGGGTCTAGAGTTTGTAGAAAAGTGGAAACTGAGTAAAGTTTGAGTTTACTAAGTTGTAAACTTGATAATCTGGTATAATGGTGGTAGTCACAGCTGGGGGACATGAGATGAGATTACCAGCAATAACATAAAATATATAGAGGATTGGGAAGAAGTCAGAGGGACTCTGGGAAATATCATCATCGATCAAACCTGTCAGAAGAAGGAGAGCCTGTGAAAGTATATTAGAGATATGGGAGGAATAAAATAAGGAGAGACTCCTCCATAGGGCAGGAGTTTCAAGAAATAAATGGGAGTCCTCTGAATTAAGTGCATAGAGACTTGCAGGAAGGTGATTGGAAAATAGATGATGGGTTTTGCAGTTTTGATGGAGGAGTAGGAGTAGAAAGTGGAGAAATCAATTGTAACGACTGAAACCTAAATCTTTTGAGATTCTGATAAGGCAGAGGATAGAGAAGAAGTCATGCCAAGAAAAGTAAAAGCTGGGAAAGCTGTCTCCTGGGGACTTTCTCTGGCCTATAAAATTTCCCCCCTTACATTTTCTTCAACTTGATCCTCAGAAGCAGAAGCCACACTGCCGGGGGGTGGCTCCCAATGGCTTACCAAATCACATCATGGCTCCTGTCTGGAAGTGCCTCCATCTCACCAAGGACCTGTGAGGCTTGGGGAATGGGGCTGGAGATGGGCGGAGGGTGGTGGAGTGCAAAGGATGATTTAGAAGTGGGGCTGTGGGAAAGAGGTGAGGCACTCACAGGGCAGAGCAGTGTGAAGACATTCATAACTAAATGGCACTGCTCCAAAGACAAGAGCTCTAGAGCTGCGATGTCTAGTATGGTGGCCACTGGCTGCATGTGGTCATTTAATTTTAAATTAATTAAAATTAAACTTAAAACTCCAGTTTCTTATTTACACTGGCCACATTTCAAGTATCCAGCTAGCAGCTAGTGTATTAGACAGGTAACAAATCACTCCATCATCACAGAAAGTTTTTTTTTGGACAGCACTGCTCTAGACTTTCCTCCTTCATTCATGTTTTTTCTGTTTTTCTAGCCGAGAACAGAAGCATTCATACTGGGAGTTTGCAGAATGGATTCCTTTAGCCTGGAAGTGGCACTTGTTATCTGAACTGTAAGTTAAAGAAACGTGGTTGAAGCCTATGAGAGGGTTGACACCACTGGAGATGGAAGGGTGACAGAGGACTCTAGATTTATGAGGGGAATTCTGGAATGAATGAAACTTTTCCTACTTCCAGCTGTTGTTCCTTTTGCCTTCCCCTAGTGAGGCAGCTCCCTACCTGCCCCAGGAGGAGAAGTCTCCACTGTTCTCTGTGCAACGCGAAGGACTTCCTGAAGACGGCACACTCTACCGAATAAACAGGTGAAGACTGCACCAAAGGAGATTCCACCTAGGAGACCAAAATAGGAAAAATGAATGTTAAAAGGGTGACAGGTTGGCCCTGTACTCTCTCTGAGGCTGGTGCAGTTGGTCTCAAGGGTAGGAGTCTTGGCTAAATCTGGTCAGTCTCCTCTAATATACAGTGCTCATTGCTGCAGGCCAGATAGAGGGAAGCCAGGAAGTTTGAGGGTCAAACCTGTTTGCAGGGTCACATCTACTCAGACCCAGACAGACTGGCCCTAGAGAGAACCCTGTAGTAACCAGAATGCACATCCCGTCACCTTTGAAGGTGAGCTAGAGCTAGACTGACTTTGGGAAGGAAAGGAGAAAGATATACATGGTGGCTAGGACTATTCTCACCAGTAGCCTGTTCTGGATATTCTGGCCTTTGCTTAAGCCAGTTCATGCTAGTTCCCAGGGGAGCTCCCATTGTGTCCTCATTACTTTTTTTGAAGATCTAAATTTTTTAGAGCAGTTTAGGTTCACAGGAAAATTGAGGCAACGGGACAGAGATTTCTCATATGCCCCCTGCCCCCACACATACATAGTTTTCCCTACTATCACCGTTCCCCACTAGAGTGGTACCTTTGTTAAAATAATTGCATATTACATTAGGGTTCACTCTTGGTGTACATTCTATGAGCTTGGGCAAATGTATAATGACATGTAGTAGTTTTAATTTCACTGCCCTAAAAATCCTCTGCTCCATCTAGTCACCCCTCCCCCGCAACCCTATCACTGATCTTTTTACTATTAACATCTCCATAGTTTTACCTTTTCCATGGTGTCATATAGTTGGAACCATACAGTGTGTAGTAGTAGCCTTTTCAGATGTGCTTCTTTCACTTAGTGATATTGATTTAAGGCTCTTCCATGCCTTTTCATGGCTTGACAGCTGATTTCTTTTTAGTGCCAAATACTACTCCAATGTCTGGATGTATCACAGTTTATTTATCCATTCACCTATGAAGTCCTTATTGCCTTTTATTTATTTATTTATTTGGGGGGTTCCCTGACTGGGAATTGAACCCAGGCCACAGCATTGAGAGCACCGAAGCCTAGCCACTACACCATCAGAGAACCCCCCCCTTATTGCCTTTTATTAACTCCTTTCTTTATCCCATCTTTGACTTTTTTCTAGATTTAGCTCAATCACAGCACACCCAGAGCGCTGGGATGTGTCCTTCTTCACAGGGGGACCTCTCTGGGCTCTGGACTGGTGCCCAGTGCCAGAAGGGGCAGCAGCCTCGCAGTATGTGGCCCTTTTCTCCAGCCCTGACATGAATGAGACACACCCTATGAGCCAACTTCATTCGGGTCCTGGGCTGCTCCAGCTCTGGGGCCTTGGGACCTTGCAGCAAGAAAGCTGGTGAGGTGGGGCTGGGACACTGCCATGACAAGGTGGTTGAGGAGACGAAAGCGGGGCTGAGCCGAGTTGGGGGCAGCTGGGGAGGCCCAGAATTTGGTTGAGATTAGGGGAACAAGCTCTGGCAGCCCCTGGTCCATCCTACCCATTCTTTCCACATGCTTTCTCTCCTCAGTCCTGGAAATAGGGCCCACTTTGTCTATGGCATTGCTTGTGACCATGGTTGCATCTGGGACCTCAAGTTCTGCCCCAGTGGAGCGTGGGAACTTCCAGGCACCCCTCGGAAGGTACCTCCCAATTGATTGTGGGGTGGCCCTGGAACTCAGAGCCATGACAAAGAGGCCCTGGGAGTTCCCAGAATTGGAGGAAGTGTGGTTAGAGAGTGGTGGGTGGAGTTTTTTTCAGCAACTCTGCATTTTCAGAGTCCTCAGCACAGGTCTGGTCTCACTCTGTAGGCTCCTCTGCTTCCCCGGTTGGGTCTCTTGGCACTTGCTTGCTCAGACGGGAAGGTGCTGCTATTCAGTCTGCCCCATCCTGAGGCCCTGCTGGCCCAGCAGCCCCCAGGTGAGTAGCACAGCAAGGAGAATGGGGCTGCTATAGCTGTGGCCAGAGCTTAGTAAGGCCTGTCCATCTCGCCTGAAACTCTTCTGGGCCCAGTTTCTAGTACAAAGCCTTACTCGGTCATACCTCCCATTCTGACTTCCCACCTTGTGTTCTTTACCTCTCTAGCAGCCCACAAGTGGTTCCCTCTTTCACAGACAGAACTGCACTCTCAGCACATTACCTTTACGTCTGGCTCTTCCCTGTTCTATGCTTGCAGGCCCCCACTTGCTTGCTGACAATTAATAGGAGTGTAAGAGCTGCTAAAGGCAGAGGCTGACAAGTGGGGCTTGTGTTCCCTGACATACTTGTCCTCTCCGCCCCACCCCCCCCAGTCCTGTCCTCAGCCTCTCTTGCCCCCCCCCCCCCCCCCCCCCCCCCCCCCCCCCCCCCCCCCCCCCCCCCCCCCCACACACACACACATACACAGACACTCTCCTTGTTGTGAAGAGAGAATGTAGAGCTGAAGATCAGCACAAAGAGGAAGGAGTCAGGGACAAGCAGCTCCTAGTTGTCGAATTTATTTGGTTTTCAACTGTACTTACCCAGATTTGCGCTCGGAGACTTCCCGTATTTGGTGGTCTGGTGGAGGAGTGGGTTAGGAGGGAATGGAAGGTGAGGCAGAGAGGACTAAACAGATAGACAGGATTTTTCAGGAAGTTGGCTGTGAAGGGGAACACAGCTGAGGGTGGGGGCTGGAGGTAAAGGAAGGGCTTTGGTTGGTTGGTTTAGATAGTGTACATGTTTACATGTGAGTATGAGAAAGATCCAGTAGGGATGAGACAGTGAATAATGTAGGAGAAAGGATAGGTAACTAAAGAGCAAAGTTCTGGAAAGGGTGGGAGATGATGAGAAGGGAATAGAGTGAAGGGATTAGTCATTCTGATAGAAGGATACTCTCAGGTGTACCAGGAGGAAAGAAGATGAGGGCAGAGAAAGATAGGTTCCTATTTGTGATAGTGGAAAGATAAATGTGTAAGGCAAGGTTATTGAGAGGGTGGGGTGCTGATCTCAGAGCAAGGCTGATTAGGACCTCAGTCCTCTGGATCCAGAGTATCAGCTACTGCTCTTTTTCCCTCACAGATGCAGTGAAACCCGCCGTCTTTAAGGTGAGTGAGGAACCTGCTGCCTTAGCCAAGGCTCCATCTTCGAGAGCAGCAATTCTCAATCTGTGGGTCGCGACCCCTTTGGGGGTCAAACGACCCTTTCACAGGGGTTGCCTAAGACCATCGGAAAACACATATCAGATACTCACATTATGATTCATAACAGTAGCAACATTACGGTTATGAAGTAGCAACAAAAATAATTTTACGGGGGTCACCACAACAGGAGGAACTGTATTAAAGGGTCGCGGCATTAGGAAGGTTGAAAACCTTCTCTTACTAGAGCTTCTCTTACTGACGGTACAGTGTTTCCTTCTGACTCTGGAAGACCTTCCCATTCTGCTGGATTAAACACTCATTTAAGTCTTTGTTCCAAACAGTAGGTATCCCTAACCCTAGTCCCGTCTTTTCTGTCCCTTAAGGTACAATGTGTGGCAACCCTTCAGGTTGGGTCTATGCAAGCTTCAGACCCCTCTGAGTGTGGTCAGTGCCTCAGCCTGGCCTGGATGCCCACCCGGCCCCACCACCACCTGGCTGCTGGATACTATAATGGTAAAATACAAAACAAGACTTAAGGAGCTGTTGTTCTTTAAGCTTTCATATATGCTTGTTTTGGGTTGTTTCCTTTTTGGTTCAGTGTTGGGAATTATACAGTTAGTCAAGCAATGTAAAAAATACAAAGAAAAAAGCCACTAGAATTTTTCTACTCAAAAATAATTGAATAGATGAGCGTTTCATGCAGTTCTCTATGCATATATAAAGGTAAGAATATTAGATGGAGAGAGAATTCTATAAAAATGGGATCATACTATAAGCTATTTTAAATTAAAAGATGTTAAGTTTAATTATACTTGAATTTTATAGAAGAAAAAGGCAAGTGAAACTAAATGACTAGCTAAGCTCCCAGTAAATGTTCTTTCACAGAGACATTAGTTTCTTAAAAATACTTTTAAGGTAAAAAGGAAAAATAAAAGATTATAAATAACATTAAGTAGTTGGAGTGATTAGGTGATTGTTTTTGAATGACAATTTCATTTTTATTTTTATTTTTTGTGGTTCCCTGACCAGGGATTGAGTCTGGACCACGGCAGTGAGAATGCCGAATCCTAACCACTAGGTCACCAGAGAACTCCCAACAGTTTCCTTTTTAGACATTATCAGTAGACTTTCTGCTTGAGAGATAAAGAATTAGACTCTTCCATTTCTTCTTATAATCCCTTCCATCATCTTCTAATTGCGTTTCTTTTGGTGATATTACTCTTAGCATTGTCAAGGTACATGATACTTGTTGCTGTTTTGCTATCTTAATTCCCAGAGTTATTTAATCTTAATTTTATATTGAAATAATTGCAAGTCTCTACCATTCCTTTCATCTGTCTCCCCCTCCATTGCTGGATTATTTATATTGATTATTTATAGCAATACTTTTTTTTCCAAGAAAGCTTCATAGGTGCTGTATTCCTGAGTTTATGTATAAAAGAGGTTTCAGCTGTACATATTTCCCCAAAATTTTATTTATTCAATTCTTACTGCTCTTTGTTTTATATTTTTATTGAAGCTATACTTTTGATTATTTCCTTCTCTGCCAGCCTAGTCAGGGGTCAACTTGCTTTGGGTCACCCGAGTTAGTTTCTGTTTGTCCATATCTTTTCTGTTCCTCTACATATTGTTACTTTTGGCTTCTTGCCTGTTCTTTGTCTTAGAGCAGAGTTGGTGAACATTTCTGTATAGGTCCAGAGTGAATATTTATGTTATGTGGGCTTTTTGGCCATTGTTGGAACTATTCAGCTCTACCATTGTAAAGTAAAAACAGCCATAGACATTAGGAAAATGAATGAGTATGGTTGTGTTCCAATCAAACTTTATTTACCAAAACAGGCAGCAGGCTGTATTTGGCCGATGGGCTGTCATTTGCCAACTTTTATTTAGTAGGGAGTAGAGGCTACTGGCTTCGTTCAACCTATATTTCAACTGCAGGTCTCAGATTAAGTGATTACTTTTTTGTTGCTAAAAATTAGAACTAAAAATGTCAGATTGAGTCTTGAAACTATGGAGGGAATGCTGGCTAGCTAACCATGATCACTGTATCTTTTCACAAGGGATCAGATCTGAGGGTAGAGGCAGAGAAACAAATTAGACCAAGGAAGAGAGAATCTGCCTTAATACCTAACACGTTATGTTCTTACCTTAGGCATGGTGGTTTTCTGGAACCTTCCCACTAACTCACCCCTTCAGCGGATACGGCTCTCTGATGGCTCCTTGAAGCTCTACCCCTTCCAGTGTTTCATAGCCCATGATCAGGCTGTGCGTACCCTTCAATGGTGCAAAGCTAACAGGTCAGAATAGGAGAGTTGCGGAGGAAGGAGGTGAAGCTGGGACAGGCTGACTGTGCCAGACTTGTTCAGATTTGAACTTCTCCCTCTTCTTCCTCTTTCCACAGTCATTTCATAGTCTCTGCAGGGAGCGACCGGAAAATCAAATTCTGGGACCTTCGACGACCTTATGAACCAATAAACTCTATCAAGCGCTTCTTGAGTACAGAGCTGGCCTGGCTGCTCCCCTACAATGGTGTCACGGTGGCTCAGGATAACTGCTATGCCTCGTACGGCAGGATGGACATAGGAGGAGCTCTGGGGACAGGCCCTAAGGGTTGGGGTGCAGAGTGTGCCAGATTGTTGTGGGGAGAAGAGGGTTGAAAGTTGTTTTCACTGAGGTAGTTTGAATTCTGGAAGAAAGTGGGGAGAAGAATTGAATCTAATCTTAGAAAAAGGAAGGTTTTATTTTCTCTTTCTCATATAGTTATGGACTCTGTGGGATTCATTATATTGATGCTGGTTACCTTGGTTTCAAGGCCTACTTCACTGCACCACGAAAAGGCACTGTCTGGGTGAGCTCCTTTCTTCAAATTCTTTATTACACAGGAAAACAATTCCTTTACTCACCTAGTGGTGGTCAGGAAGAGACAGTAGTTTTAGATAGAAGATAGAAGTGTGGTAACTGTTTTGCCAAGGATATGGGTTATGATAAACTCATATTTATTTGTGTGTGTGGGGGGGTGTCTCTCCCTTTGAGATTACTGTTGTTACCAGTTCAAAAAACTAAATGAATATGAGTGAGTGAATGAATGAGAGTGAATGAATGAATGAAATCTGTCTCTTCCTATTAGAGTCTTTCAGGATCCGACTGGCTTGGGACAATAGCCGCAGGAGATATATCCGGGGAGCTCATTGCAGCTATATTGCCTGATATGGCACTGAACCCAGTAAATGTCAAGCGACCTGTAGAGCGAAGATTTGTACGTATATAAATGTTTAATGGAAGCACCTTCTGTTGGGTCCTAATCCACATGACTTCCCAAATTTAGTACTACAAATCATTGTTAGGTGTTTCAGCCCTGATGTTATCCCTGGAAGTCTTAGCACCGAGTTGCACATAATTGTCCCTACTCTAGTGCATCTGAACATGTTTAAACATACTACTTTCTTCTGTCTTTAAGGTTCTCCTGTCCCAGACTAATTTTATCTCTCTTTTACTTTTAGTCTATATACTATTATAGAATTTAATCTCATGATCTCCTTTCTAGCCTATATATAAAGCAGATCTGATGCCATATCAGGACAGTCCTGAAGGTCAGGACCACTCTTCTGCTTCATCTGGGGCTCCCAACCCTCCCAAGGCTCGAACTTACGCTGAAACTGTCAACCATCACTACTTGCTCTTTCAAGACACAGATTTGGTAAATTGAGGCTGGGAGAATGGTGTGGTATTAGAAAAGGTAGAAAAGTTTAGTCCTTGTATAGTAGGGAATTCTCAGGTATTCCAGCACAGTGATGCAAAACTAAGAATCTGCTCGCTTTCTCCTGTTACACTCCCCCTCCCCAGAGTTCGTTCCATGATCTGCTCCACAGAGAACCAATGCTACGCATGCAGGAGGGAGAAGGGCACTCGCAGCTCTGCCTGGACAGGCTGCAGCTGGAGGCTGTTCATAAGGTGAGAATTGTGGCTGTCATTTTCTCTACCCTTCACTCATTTTCTCCCAGTTCTGGGCCTGTGATCAGTGAGAGATGAAAGGCAGCAGAAACAGCTAAGGAGGGCAACTATCTCTGGCAAGCTCATCTTTAAGAGCATGATAGACACCTCAGTCATTGTCTTCTCATTCCTACCTTTCTCACCCCATCCCATCATAGTGCTGTCCTTTCAGATTATGGCCCATGTTTTTCTGCTCTTAGCTGGGATTCACCCAAAGCACCAATTGTTAGCATCTCTCGTTTGTTTTCTCTTCTCTTCACAGGTACGTTTCAGCCCAAACCTGGACTCCTATGGATGGCTGGTATCTGGGGGGCAGTCAGGGCTGGTTCGGATCCATTTTGTCCGTGGACTCACCTCCCCACTGGGCCACCGTATGCAGCTTGAAAGCCGAGCCCACTTCAGTGCTATGTTCCAACCATCCTCCCCTACTAAAGGGCCTGGCTTCTCTCCAACCAGCCATCGCCTTCTGCCCAGTCCCTAGCTGTGGTCCACACGGGACCCTTGGAATGAAGTCTGCCAAGAACCAATGGCCCCCATGCACAGGCCATAGGAACTGGCGTCTTCCTGGACAGTGTCGCTGCCAGGCCTGGACCTTTAGACTGGCCTCCCCAGGACTCCTTAGGTACCTCTCCTCCCACAGACTTCTCCTGTTATCACAGCCCCCTGCGGGCAGAGGGGCTCGCCCTCCACAAACTCTTAAGGCTCCTCAGCCTAAAACTGGTTCACAAGAAACACTCAGGCCTGACCTAGGCTTGGGAGTCAGATCGCTCATATTGAGCATATCGCAACATAGGTAAAGCTGAGTAAAGGTACTGGGTGTTTTTGAGAGCACATGTGAGTGGGTGTTTGGAGAAATGGAAGGGTATCTGCAGGAAGGCTCATGTCTGACTATATTTCAGGATCCAGTGTTACTGCCTTCCCAGTTTCTTCTTTAACCAACACGCAGGTCCATGAAGGAGTGTTAGTAATTTATTGGACTGAAGCTGCTTATAGTAGTTCTTTAACTAAGGAACACCACAGACACCCTGCCAATAGAACAGTGGCTCAGATCTCACTTGTTCCTGCTTATGAAATATTCTTGATCTCTGGTCATCTGACCCTACTTGAACACTCCTAGACAGTCATGTTTTCAAACACCTTCCTTTATATCAAGTCAGAGAGTATATACCTCTATAGATTTTACCATGGGTATTAGGACATCTAGTTATTCTTCCCTGTGATTACCCTTTTAAGTAGTTAAAAATAGCTATCATGTGTTTCCCAAATCTTTTCTTCTCTAGATTAAATATCTTCAGTTACCTTAACCATTCTTTACACGTCATGATTTTTGATCCTTCATGATATTGTCACATTGTTGACTTTATTAAACATGTTTAGCTACTTTATTTCAACTCTCTATATAGAAGTTGTTTAGAACCCAAATACAGCAATATACACTAAGTCTTCACAACATCATCAATAGCAACTTTTAAGTAAAACAATGTATAATGAGACCAATTTTACCATAGGCTAATGGGTATAAATAACAGTTAAGTTCCTATGGCATCTCATCAACATTATAATGAAACAACATTGAATGAAATTGAATGACGTTATTTGAGGGCCTGCTGTAATATAGCTCATCTTGTTGAAGTCCTCTTATAGGATGCTGCAGACTCATCATGACTTCAGTTGTACCTTCTAAGCAAGGACATGCCCCAGCAATGAGAAATAGGCAAACCATAGTCTTGGAATGTATAGGAGTACAATGTGAGGTGGGTAAGTAGATGATCTCAGGAACTATTATAGAGAGAAATGCGCAGCCAGCTGCTATTGAAGGAAGTGAAGATTAGTGCCTACCTGGAACAAAGCCCTCTGGCACTCTAGACTGATCAGCCAAATATTTGGGAATAGCTTTCTGCCTCTTAAGTGTAGGGAATTTATCATATGTCGGAAAATCTCCTTTAAGAAAGTAATCAAGTACTTCAGTTCCGTTCCTGTACAGAAGAGGAAACAGATCTGGAGGCAATCCAGGCCATTAGTTGCAGAGGAACCACAACCACGTCAGAACAAAGGAGCCAAATATTGCACCATCCTATTGTGATCCAGCTCAGATTATTCCAGTTCAGTTTTTGAGCTGACTGGCAGGGAAGTGCCTTCCATTGCAGATAAGTTTTGCTTATTCTACACAGCAGTCCCTCGATGCTGCATTATGAAATCCCACTTTCAGTGGTTTAAAAAAAAAAAAAGATAGGACCTGAGGACGCATGCTGTTGAGGCTGTAGGCAGGTGTTGGCAACCCTGTTTCTGCCCCTGAGTCTCAGCCCTGGTCTTCACTCCAGAAGAAAACCAGGAAGATGCTTTCAGTCTTTGCTCTTTTCTACCCAGGCCACTCCCTTTCTAACCTTCCCTCTCAATATATCCACAAGTTCCTGCACTTTTCTTTGTGCCTTTCTTCACACTATTCCATCCTCCAGAAGTGTCTTTCCAGCATCTCCATCTAAGTCCTATTCACCCTTCATGTTCCAGCTCAAATCCCACTTCCACCAAGGAGCTTCCCAGATTTCTCCAGTAAAAATTACTCTCCTCCTCAGGTGTTCCCAAGTGGGAAGGAAGGAAAGGATAAACAAATGTTTATTCAACACTTGATCTGTTTCAGGTTCTTTGCATGTTAATCGAATTAGGTAGGCATTGCCATTTTACTCGAGGGTAAGCAGTCTGAATGAGGTCACATAACTACTAAGTGATGGTGCTGAGATTCGAACCCAGGCAGTCTGACTTAAGAATACAACTTTCTGACTTGCCACATTTGGTCTTATTATATTTACTAGTGCAAATTCACTCCTCTAGCTTGTTATTTTGCATACAGGAGCCTTTAGTTAAATATAAAATCAAATTCTCTTGCTTCCTTACTGCATTCTTCCCTGCCTTAATTATATAGGAATGAGTAAAATGGGGCTGAAGCTAGCCAGGTACAGAATATTGAGTCAGATATAGCTGCCTCCTGAAGTGTGGGCTCCTTTGATACAGTTAAGCAAAGGCTACCAGGATGGCAAATCCACTGCCAGGGATTTTATATGAGTTTCCACCACCCTAAAAAGGATGTGGCACTAGAGTCACAACATTTTAGAACTGGAAAGAGCAATGAAGACATCACCTAACCTATTGGTGAAACACTTTTAATTGTGGGCCCCTTTGTTTAAAAGTGACTCTTGCTTAGAAATATGTATTTAAAAAAGAAAATCAGGTAAAGAATCTGTAGTGATACCCACCCTCACAAACATAAACCCCTAAAACGGGCCCAGTTTGCAAAATACATAGTTCAACCCTCATTTCATTGGACTATGATGAGGAAACTTAAGTTCAAGTCCAGTAATGACCAAGGCTGCACAGAACCAGTACCTAAACCTGAAGTTCTGTAATTCCAGTGCTTTCCATGGAGGAGCCATCTTTACACAGCATTTCTAAACGTTATTGTGGACAAAGCACTAAACTAGTTGCTATGAGGACAACAGATAGGAACAAGACCCAATTCCACCCTTTCAGGAGCTCACAATTGAGACTAAGTGAAGAACCCAGAGACACTTAAAAAATACACACTGAAGCATATAACTCGATTTATAGTTTGCAAACTGCCGAGACTGAGGAGGAAGTCAGGACCTTGGCCAGTTCCGGGGCGTGGGGACAGTGAGGCTCTATCCAGGTTGAGAACCCTGGTATAAAGACCAGAAGGAGGCAGAGGTCAGACCCAGGTGGTAAGTATGACAGGTGGGGCCCACACCAAGACTTGGTTCAGTTCACTTGGAAAAGGGGTTGCTCACAGACTAAGCTGAGTCGGTCTCCACGGGGAGCGGTGAGTCCACTCCAATCCCTGCCTTGGCTGCCGGGGAAAGCCTCCGGGCCGCCAGGCGGAAGGGGCGGGGCTTACGGAGGAAGTCTCTCTGCCCGCTCAGGTCACGTGAAAGAGGCTGAGCTTGCGCCCAGGTAAGTATCCTCCCGTTCGCGGTCACGAGCTCCGAGCTCCGAGCTCCACGAGTGTGCACAGCACATGTGACAATTCCAGCGCCAGGGAGTGACAGGCTGTTTCTTGTGTGGAATTGGACTTAAAGAGGATGCGGGCTGGTTCCAACTAAGTCTGAATCTGGGGATCTACCAGGCTTTCGTTGAAAGCCAGAGCAAACCTGTCTTCAGGACTGCTTGGGTAGGGAGCAGGTGGTTCTGCTTCAGGTTGTGGGTGGGATGGAGGGTGGCTGCCACCGGGATTCCATGGTTGCCCACAGCCTTCCTCTCGTCCGTGATTGTCTCTGGAGACTCCTGTGACAGGAAGCTGTTCAGGAAGCATCCCTCCTGAGGCCTCGCCCTGTTAGGAGGAGAAGGAGAGGGCACAGGGGAAATCAAGTGTCTCTTTAATTGTGGGGGAATGGCAGTGGGGGTGACCCCGTCTCTTGGCTTGACAGGAAGTATGGCACTCTGGCGGGCATACCAGCGGGCCCTGACTGTTCATCCGTGGAAAGTACAGATTCTTACAGCTGGTGAGTGCATCTCTGGGACCTGAGTGGGACCAGAGCAGGCTAATTTAGGAGGCAAAAGTTCGCCCCATCACACCTTCATCACATTTTATTCAGCCACCTTGAAGGGTTGGCTGTCTCTCATCCCAAGCTGTTCCCAGTCTTTTTAAGGCGGGTGGGTCCCCGAGTCTGTTCTTAAGGAAAGGGATATGCATAGTTGGCCTGGCTGTAAAGTAGGATCAGAAAGTCCTCAAAAAGCTAAGGCGTCATCCTTTCAGGATAAAGGCATTGCTCTAGGGGTTCTTAATTACAAGACTAACCATAACAAACTCTCCTCTAACATTTTCAGTGTGCAAATCACTTTCAACACGTATCATAGAGTCCTCACAAAGGTCTATGAGCTAGGATGACTTTAGTCCACGTTAGATCACCCACCTAATAAGTGCTGGAATCAGCACTCTTACTCCAGTATATTTTTCTTAGCATTTTTTTATTGTAACATGTATCTTAACATACAAAATCATGTTTAAGACATGTATGTACAACTTAAATAGTATTAAAACAGTACCATATCAGAACTCAGCTTTGAGACTTCTTGAGTGCCTGTTCCTAATTCATACACCCCAAGAGATCACCACTTTCCTGAGTTTTGCTTATGTATCATTCTTCTGCTTTTCTTATTATTTTATTACCTATACATGCACCCCCAGACAATATACTAATCAAGAATTTAGTTTTACTCCAAATCCAGTGATTGAGTAAAAACTCACATAGGTAATGCAGTGACTTACCTGCATTTGCTGCCATTTTCATTTTGCAGATTAGCTAATGTGACAGGATGGCACAGAGATAAGTAAGTTTTATAGGGGGAAGAATTAGAAGACCTGTGACTGTTGGAGCAGTGCAAGAGTGATCAGGTTAAGAAGGGGTCTTGCCTATGTGTAGAGGAAGGGGACAGAATCCCAGTGAGGACTCCGGGCTTCTGAGAGGAAGACTGCTGAAAGTGGTGGGGAGCTGCTGAATCCTGTTACTGGAATAGCCCCACATCAGCACTAGAAACTTCACTGGGTGACTTTGGCCCTCCCTAGTCCCCTCTCCAACCTCCTATGCCCAACCACCCCTTGTCCTGTCCTCAGAGTGTCCGTTAGCCTGCATGACTCACCTGGCTGCGTGTGTGGTGACTCATGCTGGACTGTATGGCTGTGTGATGGGAACTGATACCCTGGGCCCTTTGCCCAGTCTCAGATTCCCTCAGGGCCTCTAACTGCCACCAGGAAGGGTCCCCCTCATGACTATCAAGAACAGTGAAATAAGGATAGTCCTTGTGTTTCCTGCTCTGTCCCTGCTCTGGGCATCTGTAGCTGACAAGGGCAGGAGTTGGGGCTCCAGGGGATCCAAAGGCACATATGTATCTGGAACTGAGGTGATGTTCTGTTGATGCTAGAGACCTGTGGCTCCACACCTGAAGTCCTCCTGAGGGTGTGGCGACATTTCAGTCCAGCCCTAAAGCCACCTCTAGGTACCACTTTTCTCAGACTTGTAAACCCTGCAGACTTTTTCTTTTCTGCTGCTCTTTTCTACAAATAAAGGGGGGAGGTGGAAATTGCTCATCGAGCTGTTTTTAGATTTCAGCACAGTAGTTCTTAAAGTCCCAAGGGAGAACTTCATCACACTGGAAAACAGAGATTTCAGACTTTGTGTTAGAAAACCCAAATTTGAATCTTAGAACATGAATACGTCAGTAAACCTCTTTGAGCCTCATTTTTTTTCAACTAGAACTTGAGTTTAGTTATATGACCTCACAGTCAGTTTAATGATTTTCTCTATGAAAAGGCTTTAGAGATTTAAAAATGTTCAATAAGGCTACGGGGGTTGGCCCTTTCTGTAAGTGTTGGGAACCCAGGCACAACAAGTTAGTCTTTTTATAATGGAGTTTGGGTTGGGTTTGTTCCACTTGCCATACATTTGAATATGAACAACTATCTAAGCTTTGGTTCTCCAAAAAGTAAAGCCTGAGCTTCTGGGCAGGTACTTTGTAAGAGAGTAGGAAGGTCTCTCACGTGTGGAAAGAGGGAGAGCTAATAATGGAAGGGTACATTATCAAATTGGATACTGCTAGGGCACCTGGCTGCTCAGTCCCTTAAAACTAACTCAGAAGCTCTTTGAAATGCCTCTTAGGACAACATAGGTGAATAGTCTTTTCTGGAGAAAAGGAAAACCCTCCACCACCAGCTCCCACCCCACACTGGTCAGAGGTTCACCAGTGGGATGTCAATGCCCATGCACTACCAGGTTGCACATGCATAATCCCCAGACAAAGCAGCAGCAGTGCAGCCCCAGGTGTGGCATAGGCCTGAGGCAAGAATCTATGTTGGATTGAACTGCAGTAGTGGCTGGAGTCAGAGATAAGTGAATCAAGAAGTTCTGAAATGGTTCAGAAGAAGTGCCTGTCACACTCAGTTTCAGTCAAGCCACAGTCAGGAACAGGGCAGCCTGGGCAGAGGTCTGCTGTGTGTTCTGCAGAATTTGAGTCAGCCTTCTCCCATCCTTTTTTGAGGGCCTGTCCAGTTTCCAGTGGGCCCAGGGCCCAGCATCATCCATCTCATGCCACCCTGGTCCTGCGGTGGGAGCAGCTGAGCTTCTGAAGACACTGGTTTCCCTGGAGTCTGAATTAAGCCAGGATGAAAGAGCTCACCCAGTCCAGCCCCTTATACTACAGAGAAGAAAACTTGAGGCAAGGGATGGGAGTCACATCGTCAGTGGTAGAACTGACATTAGAACCTAGGACACTTCCCTATGCTGGAGGCTAGTGGGGGCTCAGAATGCTGTGTGTAGTCCCAGCTGGTCTGGGCTTAGACACCTGGCAAGCTGCAAAACCCTCCACTTGGTCTCATTTTCTAGCAGTAGGATGGGTTCAGGCTAGGAATGGGGAGAGCATCCATACCAATCCCAGAGGATGCACTCTCCCCTTTCAGTGTGGGGCTTCAGCTTCCTCTGGGATCTGACAGACCACGCCCCTATGCCAGACAGCTATTTAATCGTTGGAGACTTCTGGGTAGGAAGGAGTCAGCACTGCTGGCCCCACACCAATAGCTGTACAATAGCTATACCTGCCACCTGCCGACCCAGGTCTCGTGAACTCAAGGACATACTTCCTGTGCCTCATTCCAGCTTCCTGCCCCTCAGTCTTTTCTCTTCCATTAACACTTTATTTTCTTTTTCTTTTTTTTTTTTTTTTTTTTTTTGGTTGGTTCCCCGAGTGGGGATCAAGCCCAGGCTGCAGCAGTAAGAATGCTAAAGCCTAGCCACTACACCATCAGGGAACCCCCCTTTATTTTCTTTCTTCTAAGACTCCACACACTACAGCCAGGAAAGGAACAAAATAGGGGAAGTAGGGAACTTACTCCCACCTGTGCCAAGGAAGAGGGTGTGCAAAGTGGGGCTTTTCCACTAGTGGACAGATATGGTCCCAAGTACATCTGCACTCAGAGGCACACTCTCCCCCACCCCACCCCCACTCGGCTGAATCCAGTGGCGAGTGACGGCATGAAGACTGGCACCTACCCAGGGGTATGATGTCACGCCCGCACCAGTGTCTGCCTGCTGGGCTCTGCGCCCAGCCTGGCATTGGGACATCACTACCCAGCAACCCCTCACCCTGCCCCATCGGGGTTCGGGCAGTTTGTCTCTGAAGGGCACCAGCCCCAACCCCCTGGAAACAAGTCCAAGGAGAGCGGAGCCCGAACACCAGAAGATGCAGACTAACCATACACGCCCAGGAGGACTTGCAGAACTGGGGTGGTTTGAGTCCGCTTGGGCTCAGGGCTGGTGAAGGTGGACTGAGGAATCCAAATATCAGTTCTTCCTGCTCAGATGATCACTTGGACCGGAAATGTAGGCCCTGCTCTGTGCTGGGACCAAAGCCAGAGACCCCTCTGGAGTTGCTGAGGACTCGGGGCCTGATAATCTGTGGGTAGAGGAGGAACCTCTGGGCACTGCTCTGTCTGAAATGGACAGAACTAGCAGGGCTACAGAGCGATACGCCACCTTCTCACGCCTGCTGCCGCCTGTTCGCTCTGGATCCTCGGGCTTGGTGGGTGTGGTGTGAGGGCCCACAGGCTTCCAGGACTGGGGCGACAAGTCAGGGACTTTGGCTTTCATACCTGCTCTGCCTTTTGCTTGTTGTGCGACTGTGGGCAAGCATGAAGAGAGAAAACACACCTCTTTGTGACTAAAAGACAGAGGAAATGCATTAGCCCAGGAAGTATCTTTGATATATGGGCCTTTGGGGCTTGATTTGGGCAGGAACCCTGTGAAGAGTGGCTGCAGGAGCCTCTTGGCACCCTCTGGTCCCTGAGCTGATGCTGGGAATTCCCTGGCTTCCTGCTCCTCCTTAGAGAAAGCCTGGATTCAGGCCCCAGCTCCACACCTTCCCAAGTCACCTCATCTCTCAAGGATATGAAGTGGAGGTGTGACCCTTACCTCCCAGACCTTTAGTGAGGATTACATGTGTGAGGCCTTTTTGTAAAGTCTATACGTCTTGCCAACGTAGAATATCAAACTGTTAGTCTTTTCATTTAAGAAGTGACTGCCTTTGTGTTTCTCCCTCAGTCCCTTATGTATGGCCACAGCAGCTCCCTCCCCAGCCTGGGAGAGCAGCTGGTGACCCCAGTTGTCCGAGAAGGGCAGTAGTGCTAACTAGGAGGAGCAAGGCTTCAGCTCCGCTGGTCCCCACACCTGGAGCCTGATGTGGAGGGGCCTTTGGGCTCGCCTTCGAGCTCTTCATGCCCTTTCCCGCAGTAGTCCTGTCCTTTGGGGCAGTAGGTTTGACATTTTTCCTTGGCTTATTTTCTGATGACCTACCAGGGGCTTGGTTAGTTGTGGCGGGGGATAAGAGAACAAAGGTGTCTAGGACTCTGTCCTTGTCCTCTGGAAGGTCATGTCCAGCTGTGTTCTGGGAAGAACCTCCTCCACTTTGGGCGTCATAGGGAGAGGAGAGGCAGGGCTGCCTTGATAGGTGTGCTGGGGGTCCCAGAGCTGCTGCGTGCCTGGGAGTGCCAGCAGCTGAGACCAGCAGCCTAGGTCACCTACAGGTGCCCTGGCTCTCAGCCTTGCCCAGCTGCCTCTCATGCGGCTGCTGAGGGGCAGGGCAGGGCAGAGGTGCGGGTGGAGAGCAGTGAGTGTGCAGTCAGCACAGACGTCAGAGCCAGCTCCAGGCCAAGGAAAGGGGCTGGGGAACGTGTTTGCCCAGTGCTAATTGAGGGCACAGGAATGGTGGTGGCTACGGGGCTAGAGGGGACTCTCATTACTCAAGTCAGGTGGACAGGCGGGCTGGAGATCATACGGTCACTCCCAGGTGGCCCTGTAAGTGTGTATTTGCTAGAAACTATCACGCCACCATGACTGACGGAGGCTCTGTAAATAACGATGATTTCTATCTTGGCTTCTGCGTGTGGATGTCTGACGGGCTGCTTAGAGCTGGGTGTCTGGGCGTGGGAGGGGAGGGGAAGCGGGGGCAAAGGCCTGGGGGGAAATGGCTGTAAGACCTATTCCCAGCTCAGTCTGAGGCTGGGAATGGTGAAGTCTGGGTTTACCTGATAGTGCGAAGAGGTGGCCGAGACTCTTTCCTGTGGGGACTCTTACCAGCTCCAACAGTCATCTTCCTGCCTGGGACCATTTCAATACTCACATTTTAGAAAAAGAGTTATTCTTGCTGTTCTCCACAAGTAGAGACCCCAAGACCAAGGTGATGGACATGGGCCAGGGTCTTGCTTTGGGCTGGGGGAAATCCCAGGGTTCCTTATCATTCTACACATGACCTATTCATAGTGTGGTGTCCTAGAAAGAATACTTCTAGGAAATCAAGCCACGTGGTTTTTTGCCTTGGCTCTGCCACTCACTGGTTATGTGAGGTCCCAGACCTTCATTTCCATACCTCTAAAATAAGGGGTTTGGGTGCAGTTATCTGGATTGCCTTTCCAAAGCTGGCAGCCTGTGGTTCTCAGCCCCTGGCACATCAGATTTTCCCTTCTCCATCTGTAGTTTCTGACTCCTTGATTGCTCCATGCAGAGTTCTTGGGCCCTGGCCTATTTGAGGCTGCTCTTCCCAGTTTCTAATAGGACACACGCGAGGTGTCACGTGACCCTCCTCGAAGAGGAGGGTTTTGAAGCAGCAGCAAGGGGCTGGCCATTTACCCCTTGGGCTCAGAGTGTCAGAGACTCATTCAGTCATCAGACTTACCTCCTTCCTTGGAGTGGCAGCCCATTCCCGGGAGGTGTCCTGACAATACCTGTGTACCCTTCACAGGGTCCCTGATGGGCCTGGGTGACGTTATCTCACAGCAGCTGGTGGAGAGGCGAGGTCTGCGGGGACACCAGACCAGCCGGACCTTGACCATGGTCTCTCTGGGCTGTGGCTTTGTGGTAAGTTCTGCTCACAGCCAGGCTGCTGGTGGATTGGATAGTAGTCTATTTCCCTTGGCCTTTCTCACATCTAAGCCAATCTGGAGTGTATGCTGGCCCTGGAATTTGGCTTCTAATACTCAGGGAGGAGTTTTGTGATGTGAAAGCCACTGCTCCCCTCACTGCATCCCTGCTCCCCTCCCTGGGGTCTACTTTCAGGGTCCTGTAGTAGGAGGCTGGTACAGGGTTCTAGACCGGCTCATCCCTGGCACCACCAAGGTGGACGCACTAAAGAAGATGTTGTTGGATCAAGTGAGCAGGAGGGAAAGGGAGTTGGGGAGGGTGAGCTGCTTTGGGGGAGGGTGGGGTTTAGGTGCTTACAGCTCTTTAATTTCTCTTCCTTAGGGGGGCTTTGCCCCATGTTTTCTAGGCTGCTTCCTCCCACTGGTAGGGGCACTCAATGGACTGTCAGCCCAGGACAACTGGGCCAAACTCCAGCGGGTAAGCTGGGCAGATATGGGGAAGATCTCTGGCTGGCAGACTGGCATGCCTAGGGGAATGAGGTGGGCTTCATGGGGGTGAAGCAAGCTGCAGTGCTGGTAGAGTCCCAGGCTCTGGGGGAGAGGAGCTATGGTGCAGGGGTGTGCTCTGAACAGAAGTCCATGTGTGATATTCCAACTGGGAGGTGGGAGCTGCTTGCAAGTGCAAGTGTTCATCTGTCCCTTCTTGTCTCCTAGGATTACCCTGATGCCCTCATCACCAACTACTATGTAAGAGCTGACACCTCTGCTACCTGCTCTCCTGCTTCCTTTTGAGTCCAGAAGTGCTCAGGGATTGGGGGTCCTCCTGAGCTAGAAATCCCTCAGGAGGAATTACTCTGTCATTCCCGGGGGGCACCACACTCAGGGCAGCACTCACCCAGTGGTTCAACTTGCTTTTGTTTACACAAGTTGGAAAAAGACCAGGCAAGACAGTGAGTCTGGGTTCAGGTGATGCAGGCAGCCCCCCCACCCCCCACCCCACAACATTTACATTCTCTCTCTTGTAGCTCTGGCCTGCTGTGCAGTTAGCCAACTTCTACCTGGTCCCCCTTCATTACAGGTATGACAGATCCCTACCCTACCTTCAAGGAAGAGCCACTTTATGTAGATAAAGTGATTCTCATTCAACCTGAGCTATTTTAGACACCCATTTCCCCCATCCCCTAACATTCTGCCCTGGTCAGAGCTCCTAGACTACTGAGCATTTTATTCTGATTCCCTTATTTACTACAGAACCTGGCCCAGAATGTCTGTCCATTGACCTTCATCTTTATAGGGAGGATCCTGTTCCACAACCATTGGCTCCATCCCACTTGAGCTCTCTACCTTGCTGCAGAGACAGTGCCAAGGAGGCTACAGCCTAGGTTAGACAGGAGAGGTAGACCAGAGAGCCATGTAGGAACCTGGGCAGGTTAGTCCACTGCCAAGCATTATTTTACCCTAATAATAAAGGTAGTTGCTGAAACTGCAATTTTATTTATTTATATATATATATATATATATATATATATATATATATATATATATATATATGAACTCAAGTAGTTAAAATTATGGTGGTGAGTGGCCTTTGGAAAGAGAAAAATATGAAACTCGGGAGTTCCCTGATGGTGTAGTGGCTTAAGGCTTCGGCACTGGCGCTGTCAGTGCTGCGGCCTGGGTTCGATTCCCAGTCAGGGAGCTACCCACATAACAAAAATAAAAATAAATAAATAAAAGACTGGCAAGTTCATTAAAAAAAAAAAAAAAAGAAAAATATGAAACTCTTCAGAGAGGACATGGTCAAAATTTGCATGAATAGCATAGTTAAAAGGAATATAGACTTGAACCAAATTTTAAACATTAGGGTACTTGCAACAGTCTTTGAAACTAAAGCAAGGTCAAGTTAAAATAAAGAAAAGGAAGTATTACTTTCTGTGGCAGACAGTACTTTTTTGGAAGATAAGAGCTTCTCCACTGGTACGAGGTGGACAGACATGTGACTTAGCAGGAGCCTGGACAGGAGCATGAATAACAGAGCCATTGCAAGGCAAGATGCTGAGGGTATTTCACTTTGGGGCTCTTGTCCAGGAGACAGCTCTGGGACAACCCAAGCTGGTAGTCCTTGGTCTGAGCCACACGTCCCCTCTAGGGGGCTGAGGGAAGGGGATGTAAATCTGGATCATCGCTCCTTTTCCATTACACTGTCCCATCTCTCCCCCTTGCTTTCTCCTCATACTTCCCCTTTTTCATGATGCCATTCCTGTTCCTTAGGTTGGCTGTTGTCCAGTGTGTTGCTGTTATCTGGAACTCCTACCTGTCCTGGAAGGCACATCGGCTCTAAGCCTGCCTCACTCTATTGCTTCCGCCTTACAGTGACGCAGCTTGACCCTGGAATGGTCAGATGACCTTAAAGTGGCCACATCCATGTGGGTTGGGTTGCTGGTCAGAAGTTAATGGGATTAGCTCTCTGAAATGGACCATTTCACTCTAAAATGTAAACTGACTCCTTTTGAATTCATTGAGACCTATATAATGGTCTTAGGCCAACCACATAGTAGCCACTCCATAAATATTTGTTGAACCATATAATCTTGTCAACTTTAGTTTATACCCATACCCCAGCCAATGTCATTCATCCCCACTCTTCATAGATACATCGATTTCTCTAACCCTCTGCAGCCCTAGTGTAGCTCCATTTCTTTCAGGAATCCCCCAAATCCTTTATGTGTTACCTCTGTAAATATGTCATAAATGTGTAGTCTGGAACCTGCAGAGGCAATGAGTAAGACTGAACAGAAAAATACTGGGGAGTCAAAATTTCTAGAGGTGGAAAGAAGCCTGGAGGCCACCAAGCCCAGTCTTTTACAGGTGAGGACACTGAGGTCCATAGAAGTGAGGTGACCTGTCCACACCATGAGTTAGTGGCAGAATAGAAACTTGAACCCACATGCCATAGATTGAATGTTTAAATACCACCACCACCCCAATTCATGTGGTAAAAAACTTAATGCCCAAAGTGATGGTATTAGGAGGTGGGGCCTTTAGTGATTAGGTCATGAGGGCAGAGCCCTCATGGGATTAGTACCCTATAAAAGAGACCATATGAGGATAAAGCCATCTATGAACCAGTAAGCAGATCCTCACTGAATCTACCAGTGCCATGAACTTGGACTTCCCAGCATTGAGAACTGTGGGAAATAAATGTTTGTAAGCCACCTAGTTAGGCATTTTCGTTACAGCAGCTTGAGTGGACTAAGACACCATGTTTCCTTACTTCCTACCAAGTGAACTTAACCTGGAGGTCAAAGATACAGTATAATAATACTCTGCTATGATTCCCAGGAGAGAAATTAATTAACTTGGCTAAACTACGACTTTAGGGCAAACTGAGAAGCAGCCTTTTGTGGTCTGGAAGCATTCTGAGGCCAGAAATCCTTTTTTTTTTTTTTTTTAATGGTGCCTCAATCAGACAGCCCTAGAATTTAGACCTGGGACTGGAGTAAGATCAACAATTCTGGGTGAGCCAGCCTGCAGAAGCTGCCTCTTGGGTGGGTATCATGGTGATAACTGAGTGCCAGCAGTGCACTCCTGGTTGCCTCAGTTTACAGAACCAGTAGCTGGGGGAAGGGACTGGGTCTGAGCAGTACAGTATTCTCCCAGTGCCTCTGGCCGCTCTGTAGGCAGAGAGCAGGGTCAGCACCACGGACAGCCCCGTGACCCCGCCACCCTGTTTTGTGTGCCTGGGGCGACTGGCGATGAGGACTCTCGTGTTCTGCGGGCCAGCCTCCTTCACTGCTGACTGTTCCGATCTGGCGAAGGACTCTCGTGGCTCCCGGAGCAATCCTGTGCCCCAGCCAACCTCGCTCACTCAGTTCCTTGTGGTTTCCAGCGCAAGCCCCAGAGACTCTCCCCTCGGGGTCTCGCCAGCCGCTGGACTCGAAGCCACGGCCGTCATTGCTCTACAGTCAGTGCATGCTCTTTGCTGACGTCAGTCGGAACTGTCCTGGAGCTATATAAGGCTGGTGACGGTCCCGGGACAGACCCCGTATTTCCCAAGGCGTCCTCAGCCCGCCCCGAGGGACAGAGACTGGAGCTCGGTCCTGCACTGTGCAGACGCTCTCTGGCGACCTGTGAGTGGCTCGGAGTGTCCGCCCCGGACTCCCTCAGCACCAGGACTCTGCACTCCGCTCACCCGCCGGGACTGCTAAGAGGGAGGAAGGGAGGGAAGGAGGAAAGGGTGGCACAAGACTGGGCAGCGGCAGGGCTGCAGGGAAGGTTGTGGGCACCGGGCGGCAACTACAGGGGCCCGGCGGGGGCACTGGATGTGCGCGGGAAGGGGAGTGGCACTACCTGCGACTGTTCCAAGTGCACCTCACCCGGCGCTGCCCCTGTGTGTCCAGGGCCAGTGGCACCATGAAGCTGGTGGGACGTGAGGCACTGCTGGCGGCGCTGCTGCTCCTGGCACAGCTGCGCCGGGGGAGCAGCCAGTGGAGCCCGGAGGCGGCGGCGGCGGCGGCGACGGCGGGGGTCCAGGACCCAAGTCTGCGCTGGAGTCCTGGGGCGCGGAACCAGGGCGGCGGGGCCCACGCACTCCTCTTGCTGCTGGCGGAGCGTTTCCCACGCCGCGTGGGGCCGGGCCGATGGGGATCTGGGACCACAGGAGAGCGGCCGCGACGGGAGGACCCTCCATTGTCCATTGACCTCACCTTCCACCTGCTGCGGACCCTGCTGGAGCTGGCGCGGACGCAGAGCCAGCGGGAGCGCGCAGAGCAGAACCGAATCATATTCGACTCGGTGGGCAAGTGATCGGCGGGGCCTGGGGCCGGAAAACCGCGACCCTGGGCAACTGGAACTGACCCAGTCCCGCGGGGTTAGAGCGGCCCAGGGATGCCCTGAGCACGCTCTGCGTTACTAATTTTTAATAAAAGTGCTGAAGAGCTTTTGACCACTGATGTGGGCGCGCGGGGGAACCTTCCACAGCAGGGTGGGAACCCAGGGGAAAGTGGGGCCTCCCAGGCCGGCGGGAGGGAACCAGAGTTACGGTAGGAGCACCTGGAGAACGGCTTTCAGCCAGGGTCCTGGGTCCCCATCGTCCCCAAGTCCCCCAGGAACTCAAACCCTGATCCCGCCGCACCACCCCTACTCTTTGTCCTTGGCACTGGGCTCGGGAATCCGTGCATGATGTCAAGGAGGTGCCCAAGAGGGGTTGGATTCACTTCCTCCCCGCACCTGGTCCCAAATCCGGAGAAGGGCGGGATGGTAACGGGGTCGCCTCCGAAGCCGAGGCTGCGGGAGTGAGCAGTGAACGGAGCTGCGGGTCGGGATGCATTAGCCCTTTATTGAACCTTCCCCGCGGCGGGGCGCCGAGCTGGGGGGCGCGGTGGTACCCACGCAGATCCTCCACGACCCGGCCGCCAGGCCCTCAGAGCGCCGGGTCCCCCACAGCGGGACGGTCAGTGCAGGCCTGTCCCCGGGAAAGAAAGCAAGTTGGGCTGGCGCTCCAAAGGAACAGCGGGTCACCCATTTTCCCCAGCTGCGGGTGTGTCCACTTCGCCACCCACCCTGGTCTCCCACAGCCCCAGAGGAGTGGCCGATGGGAAAGAACGTGTCCTGCACCCGTGCTGGGGGGCGCTCCCTCCTGCTGGGGTCGGGAGGCACTTACAAGGAGTAAGGGCCGCAAGCTGCCCCGGTCCGGCAGGGGGCGCCACCACCGGCAGCGGGCACAGACGTACCAGCCCGGCCCGCCAGGCCCCTCCGGCTACACTCACCTTCCGGCCCATCAGGCCGCTCCTCCTCTAGCCCCGCGCTGCCCTCTTCCCCGTCCAATGCCATGTCCTCGTCCTCTTCCTCCCCAGAAGCGCCTGGGCCCAAGGAACACCCCAGTGGAGTCCCTGCTTGTTTGGCCCTCGCACCCTGCCCCGCCCCCACCCGGAGGGGCCTGACGCCCCGTCGCGGCGGCCCACGGCCTCTCCCTGCCTGGCGTCCTCACCTGGCTGGAAGTCTATGGTCCTCAGCATTTCCGCCACGTGCTCCACGCTCACGGAGAACTGCTCCATGCTTTCGTAGCCGGGCTCTGGCCGTCCCGCCAGCTCCACCTTCGACATCGCCCCGACTCTGCGGCGGTGGCAGCGGCTGATCGGGAACCGCCCCGGCACCCTCACCCACCGCCCCCGTGGCGGTGAAGCCCCTTCCTTTCCCTTCCTGCTCAGCCTACTCACTTATTGATCAGCTCCTTGGCCTGCTGTAAGGAAGAAAGGAGGGGGAGAGTAAGCACTGTGCCAGGCTCCGGCAAAGTCCCATTTCTGATGCCCACCACAGTCCTGTGGGGGAGGCATATCCCTATTCTTTAAGGAGAAAACGGACTCAGAGCGGGTGCCTTGCCCAAGGCTGTGGGACACGCAGGTGCCAAAGAGAAGACTTGAACCCAGGTCTCCAGGCGCCAAGGCCCCACTCCAGCCACGGTGCAGCCTGCCACCCTCCCACAGGGCCCACCTGCAGGTAGAGCGCCATCTGTGGCTCCTCCATGGACTGGATGGCAGACTCCACCAGCTTAGAGGAGGCCTCCAGGTGGTCTCCATACTGGCGGATGAGGCCCCTGACGCGCTGCAGCTTCTCCTCCTGCTCCCGAGCCAGTGCCTGCAGTAGCTCACCCTTCCGCTCCTCCAGCACCGCGCACAGAGTTTCGAACCTCTGGTTTAGCAACTGCTTTTGCCTCCGGCTGTTGTCCTGAAAGTGGGGGATCGAGGATGAGACCGCAAAGCCGGGAGAGCAAGCCGGCTACTTGCCCCACTCCCCACTTAGTGGAAGTCACAGGGAGCCAAGAAGAAAAGTGACCTGTCAGATACACCACAAAGTAGTGGCAGAGCCAGAACTCCAGCCAAGGGCTGCTGATTCCCAGCTCTTTTCAGAAATGATCATAACATGATATTTTTTGAGATGCAATTGACGTGTAACATCATATTAGTTTCAGATGTACAATGTAATGATTCAAGATTTGCATATACTATGAAGTAATCACAATATGTCTAGTTAAAATCTGTCACCATACAGTTACATTTTTTTTTTCATGTGATGAGAACTTTTTAGATCTACTCTCTTAGCAAGTAATACAATATTTTAAAGTAGCTTCATGATTGCTGTCTATGTCTCTGGCATGGTTTTTACTTGTTTTATCACAATTTGTTCTCAAAAAGATCCAATGAGGTAGGCATTCTCATTATCACTATTTTATGTAGTAAAAAACAAAACCAAAGCACAGAGAACTTAAGTAACTGGACCAAAGTCACAGAGCTAGTGAGGGGGCAGAGCTGAGATTCAAATCGTTCAGCTTAGCTCGGCACATCCCATGACCTGTGATCTACCTCCAGGAGCCCACAAACTCTCCCTCCCTCCCATCCCAGACTTACCTCTATGGTCTGACACACCTCCTCCATCTGCGTGATCACAGCTTGCACACGGTCGTTGCCTGCCACCAGCATCGCGATGCCATCACTAAGCTCACTCTGCCACACATACAGGCCAACACTTAGGACTCGAGGACCTGACCTACAACTCCCACTCCAATCAGGGCTGCCTGGGAAAGAATCTTCCCCCTCCCCCCCACCATCAGGACATCTGCAGCGAAGCTATTGCAGAGATCGAGAGTGCTTGGAACCATCCAAAAAGTGAAGCACATTCTATGGATTCTGGAAGGAGGTCAAGAGAGGAAGTCTTCTACCACCCAATGAAAAAGGAAGAGACATTCACCAAATAGCCACCAGTGCCAGGCTCTGGGCTAGATGCTTTATCTGTATGTTCATGCCTTCCATCAATTCTGAAAAATTCTTTGTGATTATCTGTTAGGGTAATATTGCCCCTTCTCCATTTTCTTTATTTTCTCATTCTGTGACTCTGATCAAATATATGTTAGATCTCACTCTCAACCTTCTCATCTGCCAGTGCAGTATTTTAGGCTTTTCTTTTTTTTTCAGTCCTCTCTTCCTGTTCACTAATTCTCTCTTCAGAGAAATCTCACATTTAATTCATTCTTTGAATGTTTATTTCAATAAGTATATTTTCATTTCTAAAACCTGGATTTGGTTCTTTGTCAAATCTGTATTTTTGATAATCTATTATTGCTTGTTGGTTTTTTTGTTTGTTTGTTTATTTGTTTTGCTTTTTGGTATGTGGGTAGCTCCCTGACTGGGAATCGAACCCAGGCCGCAGCGCTGACAGAGCCAGCGCCGAAGCCTTAAGCCACTACACCACCAGGGAACTCCCTATTATTGTTTGTTTTTAAACTCCATCTTTTTTTGAGAGTAGTTTATACACAGTGACTTTCTATTCTTCAATAATTCCAATATTTTAATTCCTCAGCGATCAAAATCTGTAATTTTTGTTTCTGCTGACTTCACTAATGGGGTGCATTTCTTCATGTATCTTCAGTTATGAGCTAATCTATTGTTGTTCTTAATCTAAGGAAAACTCAAGAGCTTAAACTGAGAGTTTTTCCTCGGGGAAGAATTTGTTTTTGCTATTGCCAAAAGCCAGGGGGCACAGCTGACCTCTTTAGTTCCTGGGATTCCGATTTGATCTGGGATTCTCTGGAGTCTTCGTTGCAGGTCTCCCACCTTTCAGGGGTTTGGAGGCATAGTCTCATCCTCCCAGCTCAGTAATACTGCCAGCATTTGCCCTCTGGGCAATCCTGCCTTTTCTGTGCTTACCTCACAGGGCTCTGTTCTCAGTGCACTAACCCCGCCCCCAGCCCCCATCTCCTCCACCCTCCCTACCCCCACTTGGAGATTTCCTGTACTTCCTATGTGCCCACCAATATAATTTGAAAACTACA
This sequence comes from Lyroderma lyra, assembly GCA_004026885.1. Lineage (NCBI taxonomy): Eukaryota > Metazoa > Chordata > Mammalia > Chiroptera > Megadermatidae > Lyroderma > Lyroderma lyra. The sequence goes on from PVJL010000825.1 coordinate 255,152, forward strand.
TATTATGTAGAATCTAGTTGTGTGACAGTGAAAGAGCCTTGATAATACCTAGTCCACCGTACTGAAGTCTCTGCTTGCAGCTGTTATCTCATTTTATCCTATGACAACTCTCACAAGTTGGCGTTTTCATCCCCATTTTACAAGTGAAGGAAATAAGGGCCAGAGAGGTCAAGTGACTTACCCAAGGTCACGCATAGAGCTGAGACTTTAGCCCTGATCTGCCTGCCTTTAAAACCAAGTGGGGTAAGAGGCTGAAGTTAGAGACCCTGGGTATACCCCACCCCCACATGCCCGCTCCCTCCTCTGACGGGTACCTTCTGGCGCTTGTAAATGGTGGGCAGTGGGGCCACCTCGCAGTCCTTGTGGGCACCAAAGACCTTGCAGAGAGAACAGGTGGGCACTTCACAGCTCAGGCAGTAGATGTTGATCTTCTCCTCTTCGTGTTCCTCACACATGAGGTGCTGCTCAGCCTTGGAGTGCAGTGGCCTGAGGGGAGCGGGCAGGATGGCGGAGGGTCAGGGCCAGACCAGGGGCAGGTGGGCCCTGAGCATGTGAGATCCCATGAACACTTTCTCTTCAGCCTCCACCAACCACCACCACTTTCTCTGCCCCTGCAGCTGATGCTGTGGCTGGGCAGGTGAGTGACTTCCACAGTGCTCTTCATGTGAGAGATGGAAAGAGCTAAGGAGTAGAAGAGGCTTAGATCCAAGAATAGTCTGTATTCCAGGAGGCAGGGAAGTCCCACGGGGCGGGAAGTAATGGAGGGTTGGCAAGGATCTTGCTGGTGGACTGCCAGCCCCTCGCCAGGTGGAGAGCGTGAAGATGAAGCATTGACCAGGAATCAGTGGCCATTGAGCTGGGTGACCTGGGACAAGTCCCCCCTTTCTTTGGGTTCCATCCTCTCATCTCTAAACTGAGGGGGTAGGTTGATTATTTCAGCCCCTCTATTCTGGCCCCCATGGGTTCCTAGGCTGTGTCCCTGGCCCTCCCCTTTAGAGAGACAAAAGGCCCTGACAGCTCACCGGGAAGACTCCTGCTTGTAAATGTCTATAATGTTCTCCACTAGCAGGTTTCTCTGCAGGCCATAGACACCATGTCGGTCCAGGACAACCTCATGCCTGCAAGACGGGCAGCGGAAACGGCCTCCAGAAGACACGGTGGTGGAGCCCCGGGATTGCCACAGCGGGTTTGAGGCCTGTGGGGACAGGTAGCATGAGAGAAAAGGCACAGTGAGGCATGAAAGCAATGGGAGCTGGGGAGGATATGGTGGAGGGGGTGACATCAGCTCTTTTCTATGGCTGGACCCTCCTCTGAGAGCAGATCAAGGCAGGTGGCCGTGGAGATCTTGTTTCCACCTTTACCTCACTATTCAGCCCACCTCTTTGAGTGCCTCTGCATCCAAAACTGAGCTTTAGTCAAGGCCTAGTCCGGATGGGGTCTCCCCAAAGGGCCCCAACTTCCTTGGCAGGAAGGCTCAGGTAGGAAAGGGACTCTGAGTGATACAGCCAAAGTCCTCCAGCCTGGGGCTTCCATGGGCCACACCTGGGGGAGATTCTCCACCACCCAGGACAGGGGCACAGACAGAGACAAGTGCTGAGCAATGGGGCAAACAAGCCAGCCACACAGTGCTGGGTAATTCTGGGAAATCACTCCAGGGCCTGTGCATCAGGAGTCCTGGGTTCTTTTGCTGCCACCGACACTGTTCTACTACACAAATTTAGGCAAACATTCAATCTGCAAACTTAAGGACCAAATTGGATTATTCATTCTAATACTAGGCTCTGAGGATGAGATATGAACAAATGCATCCGTGGCCTAAGGACAAACAAACCCACAACTACATCCAGTAGGCTATACGGTCAGAAGGAGGACCACCAGAGATGCTCATCACATGCTGAGAATGGCAGCAAGCTAAAAAGAGTGAGTCTCTGATGAGGCCATCCTGGACTGCCTACCCACACTTGCACTTGAGAGAAAAATTTATTTTTATCTTCTTTAAGTCATTGTTATTTAGGGTTTTTCTGTCACTTACAGCAGAACCCAATCTAAATCATCTGGAGGACTATGCATTCTTAGAGAGTAATGGAGAGAGGGGTCACCGTGACTTCATGTATTTACATGTTTTTCCTGTGATTGGGTTCCATGAAGTTCTCCAAGTCCTTATGCTCCAGAAGGACCCTTGTATGTGTGCAGCAGCACCCTATCAACACGTAGAGAGCACCCAAGATCAGAGTCTCCGTTGATCCTTTGGTAGCAAGAGATGTAGACAAGGAGGGAAATGTGGCCCCATTGTAAAGTGGGCAGCCTCTCCTGGGGGGAGTGACGGGTGTGTCACAAAGATCACATTTTTGGGGGATTCTTTGAGAATTATAAGAAGCTAACATTTTAGCCCATCAGAAAGCTGGAACAAATTAGTTTGAGATTATCCGAGGCTGTGTTGGTGTATCTATCTTTCTCAGTAACAGAACTATATGAATATTTTTGAGTTTAGGGATGAGTTGAAGTGTAGGACCACTGGGCTTTTGTTTGCTTGATACAATTCCCTTTCAATATTTGGAATCCAAGTGAGTAAGGATGTGTTGAAAGAACTCTAAGCCTGCAAGCTCCTGCAAGGATCTTGCTTCTCATTGATTTGCTGGTGGCAAGCCTATAAAGGCACTCAGCAAATGTTTGAATGAGGGGAAAGGGGTATATTCTAAAGCCTTAGCCTAGAACAAAGGCAAACTCATGAGTAGCCCCTCCTCCACCTTCCTCCCTCACAGCGCCCTTCCTCTATACTCATTATTTAACATTCAGCACGTGTTTTGAGGGCCTATTATGTAGCAAGCACTGTGCTATGGGCTTTCAGGACGTTACTGAATCCTCAAGAATTTTTTGTACGGATGGTAGAGCAGATAAACATTTACCCGCTAACTCAGACTGTAGGAAATATAATGACAATGGCTAATGTCAATTGAGCATATATTTTATGCCAGGTTTTGCTCTAAGTCTTCGTATTTATACTAACTCATTTAATCTTCATAGCAACCCTATGAAATAGGTACTACTATTAGCCCCATTTCAAAGATAGGAAATTGCAGCCCACACCAGTTAAATAAATTGTACGCTGTCATTGGCTAATAAGTGACAGAACCAATATTTGAACTCAGGTGCTTTGACTCCATATACTATATTGTCAGATATGACGTTCATCTCTCTAAGTCTCAGTAAAACAGATTTTAGTGAAAGTCATGAAGGGCCAAACGTCAACCCTTCACACACACAAAAGAAACAACAACCTAAAATTCGACTGCGAATTGAAGCTAATCTGAGCAAAGATAAACAAAAGATGACCCATTAAATCAAAATCCTGGGTGCCATGGAGACCAGATTGCAACCAAAATGTCCTGCTTATCCGTGAAGAGGAGAGGAAATAGCTCCAATCTCAGGGGACCTCCCACGGATCTATGCGTGACCGCAGCATAGATAATTCATCAGACTCTGTGAGAAATATTCTGAGGCTGCATGACCAAATTGAGACACTCAATCGCTTACTAATTTAGGTCCTACCCCCCTCTATACCAAAGAAGCCAAGGGACAAAAAAGAGATTGCAAACCAATGATAACACTCAGCTAGCAAGTTTACATTTAAGATAACAGTGGACAGAAGCCAAGGCAAATGGAAGGTTAAATAAAGAATACACTTTCAGCACCAGATAAAACTACTGCTATTCAAAGGAGTGATAAGCAGAAGGGATGTGACGGGAGATACAAGCCAGTGTAATACAAAGGGATCGAATAAAGAAAGCATGACAAGCAAAGGACAGGTGCAGAATACCCTTTGGAAGATGAATCGCTCCAGGAAATAATACAATTTCCATATAACATTTTTAAGGAAATACAGAAAACAGTCTCTTTGACTAAAGAAGTGACATGAATGAGTAAAGCTGGAGAAGAAACGTGAGCTGGCAGAATTAAGGAAAGACATCAAGTAAAATATGTCATCAACACAGAAGCAAAGTTCACATTTGACACAGTAGGAAGTAGAATCTATAATGTTGATAAATGTCACATAGATGGGAGTAGAAAATAACAGATAAAAGTAATCAGGACTACATGCTACAACGTAGACCATCCTTGAAGACGTTATATGCTAAGTGAAATAAGCCTGACACAAAAGGACAAACATTGTATGATCCCTCTTCTATAAGGTACCTGGAATAGTCAAATTCATAGAGACAGAAAGTGGAAGGGCGGTGCCAGGGCCTGGGGGAGGGGGAATGGGGAGTTAGCGTTTAATGGAAACAGAGTTTCAGTTTGGGAAGATGTAAAAGTTCTGTAGATAGTAGGGGTGATGGTTGCACAAGAGTGTGGTTATTTTTAATGTCACTGAACTGAATGCTTAAAAATGGTTAGAATGATAAATTTGTGTGTATTTTAGCAAGTATTAAAAGAGAAAAAAATTTAAAAAGTAATCAGGACTTGTTGGGATGTCTTGGCCAAGGGTCCTACCTCAGACTCCTCACAATCAGGACTGACTTCAGGGACTGACTTGAGGTGGCCTTGGGAGGCACACACCTCTTTATCACCTCCCCACCTGCCAAAGAAATTCCTTTAGTAGCTCATCCCATTGACCAATCAATATCATTCTCCTGGGACCCAGGGATCTGAGAGGCAATCAATACTCAGGCAGTTCACCCTAAAGCCTTTGTTTGAACAGGACCTTTCTTGGGAACTTGAGAGCACACAGGGCAGGTGGTGGGGAAGGGTTGTACCTCTGCCATCTTGGTCATTTGTCTGCCATCACAGCTTTCCCATTTATCCCCTGGTCCCATAGTCCCCTCCTTTTTCCAAAACTCAAGTGCTCCTGCCATATCATACCTCTGGCTGGCTGGCTTCCCTCTTAACCTCTAGAGCTATTTTTTGGATTTTCCAGGGCCCTCTACCTCGTGGCACAACACTCACGTTGCTTAGAGGCCCTCCTGATGCTACCCATGTGCTCAGTGTGACCCAAAATATGACATACACACTAATGACAAGCAGGAAGATTTTAGGTGATGTGAGGATGGATATTTAAATTTTTTATGTCTTTATTTTAATGCATATTAGAAAAAAACAACCAGCATATTACCCTGGTGATTTTCCATGGATTCTGTAATTTAGAATGAATGAAGGAAATATTTAAACTTTAAAAGTGATCCTTTTAAATAGAAATAGTAAATCATAGTACAGGTTGTACATAGCTATGGCAAAAATCAGAGCGGTGAAGTGAGAATGAAGTTGGAGAGGTTTGCCGTAATCCTTTTCGGCCTCTCTTGCTTTACCTAACTTGTCTGTCTTGTGTCCCAAACCTTTTGCAAAGGTGGTTACTTTGAGAAAGTCATCTGTACTGGAGATGTGGAGATGTTATGCCTTCTTGGTAACATCTCTATATTTTAACAGAACGCGTTTAACGCAGCACAATATGGGGACGTAGGACTGATCTGAAGATAGGGTTTTGGATTCGCTATATACTCGTATGATCTTAGGAAAGTCATTCCTTGCAGGATCTGATTTCCTGGGATCTAAAAAGAGGAATTTGTACTTGGCACAAGGTCCTTTCAAGGGCTGATGTTCTCTGGGCAGTGAGCCTTCATTGATAGAATTACGGTAAGAATTTCAGATACATGAGCTGTGTGGATTTGCCTGTGAGGTGGGGAAGGGAGTTTGTGGTTCTGTAGTAACAGCCTTCTCCTCTCACACCTGTAGACACTATCTCCTTCCCTGTTTTACTATGACTGTGATCCAGTCTCTCAATTGTTTGCGCCTCCCCCTAGCTGTCACTGGAGCGCCCTCTTCCTGTCTGATGTAAGAAATCTATCTCTGAAATAGCCCGAGTGTGTTTAGATGGAGTTACATTCCATAATTTGTATTATCTGTGAGGTTGAATTTTTATATAATACATCTGTATTATTTTTGTAATAAGAATAAACAATAAAATTGCTTTTAAGAATAAATATACTGGTTATTTCACAATAGTTGGAAATACTGTTATTAATGGAATTATGTAACTACCCTTAAGAGAGTTCTTAATAATATGGGGAGATACTCATGTCATGATTTCAGATGAAAAAAGCAGGATATAAATCTATATAGATGGAGAATCTCAATTTTGAAGTGGGTAACAAGGTGATTTTAAAAATGCCTTCTTTGTATTTACCTACATTTCTCAAATTGCTCTGTAATCGACCATGAATTACTTACAAAATGCATGAAACAAAAATTAAATATTTTTGCAATAATTTTTATTGAATGATAGAATTGAACTGTGGGAGATTCCTTTCTTCTTCTTTTTTATTTTTTATAATTCCCAATTTTTGTGCGAGCACTTTGGGGTTTGAGGGGGAAAAAAAAAAACTTTTACAAAATGTAATGCTCGGACCTACCGTGAGAGAAAAGGGGGCGCTAGAGTGCCATAGAGCCAACAAGGCACAACAAAGGAGAACCGTAAAGAACTGCCACATAGTTGAAGGGAGGGGCTGTTTACGGAGATACTACTTGAAGACGGGGTGGATAGGTAACAGGAGATGGGAGGTAGGATGGAGTTTCAGGAGGCCAGAGAAACTAGAGGAGTTTAGGTTATTTTTTTTGTTTTTGTTTTTTGTTTTTTGTTTTTTTGCTTTTTTTTGGTATGTGGGTAGCTCCCTGACTGGAAATCGAACCCAGGCCGCAGCACTGACAGCGCCAGCGCTGAAGCCCTAAGCCGCTACACCATCAGGAGTTTAGGTTATTAATAGTGGAGTCATGGAGGAAGCTAGACAGGACCTGCATGGTCCACATGAAGGGCCTTTTTTTTCCCTTTTAAATTGTGGTAAAATCATGGAAGGCTTTGAATCCGAGGATAAGGATTTGAACTTAATTTTGTAGTCAAGGTTTCTAAACTGGGAGAGAAAATAAAAGTGAATATTAATCTAATAGAGGTGATTTGGATAGATAGGAGGAGAGACAGAGAGGAGAAAGAAACAGCTCAGCAGGTAAGCAAGTGCCACAGTCAATCCAAGTCACGCGCCGGCCCTGAGACAGAGGCAGCAATCCTGGAAGGACTACGGAATGTGTAGGACCGGCCAGTCACCTGGATGTGGGTGGGCTGTGGGGAGAGCGTCAAAGACAATTCTGGCATTTCAAGCCTGCGTGCTTAGGAAGATACTGGTGCTGGTGAGGCAGGACGCCAGCCCCCAAAGACCCATGACTAGAATTGAGGGGGTCTGTGAACCTGGATGGGCAGTAAACAAAATTACATCTTTCTTTTCACTAAGCTCCAGCAGAAACAGGGCATTTTCTTCAAGTAAGAAGGTAAGCGACCAACCACAGTCATTTTAGTAGAAAAATTACAGATGTTTTCATATCACATTATAGTTGTTGATGAAATCTCCAAAAATAATTTACACTTACCTGTACTTCTAAGCTATAGTAGTTTTTAGGCCCACTGTTCAGTTTCATTATTTGTTAATCAAAAAGCACATATATTACTCAAGCAAATATGTTCTAGTTTTGGTAATTATATTCCAGTGTTTCTCAAGCTCTTTATTATTATTATTACTGTCCCTTCCAAGAGCCTTTTTAGGCATTTCCCCCCAATCTCTAACCCCTCTCCATTAAATTTTAATATCACAAATCTAAAAAAGTCAAACTCATAGAAGCAGAGAGTAGAAAGGTGGTTGCCAGGGGGTGGGGGTGGGAGAAATGGGAAAAGATTAGTTAAAGAGTACGAAGTTTGACCAACATTTGACCATATTACAAGATGAATACGTTCTGAGAATCTGATGTACAGCATGATGACTATAATTGACAATTCCATATTGTGTACTTGGCATTTGCTAACAAAGCAATAGACAATACACACACACACACACAAAGAGGGTCCATGGCACAAAAGAGATTACTTCCTGCCCTGACTATAAGTCCCTAGACAGCCTCAGCACATATAGGAATTTAATACTGTAAGGTGTAGATAGCAACCTCCTTACTACATTCCATAGCTGACACTCTCACATTGGGCTAGAGCAGGGGTGTCCAACCTTTTGGCTTCCTTGGGTCACATTGGAAGAAAAATTGTCTTGGGCCTCATATAAAATATACTAAAACTAGCAATAGCTAATGAACTGAAAAAAGGTCCATGCACAATTTTTTTTTAAATTTTTAATAATTTTATTATTATTTTTTTTTTTTTGCTTTTTGGTATGTGGGTAGTTCCCTGGCTGGGAATCGAACCCAGGCCACAGCACTGACAGCGCCAGTGCCGAAGCCTTAAGCCACTACACCATCAGGGAACTCCCCATGCACAATTTTTGTTAATACTTTAAGAAAGTTTATGAATTTGTGTTGGGCCACATTCAAAGCCATCCTGGGCTGCATAGGTCCTGCTAGCTGCAGGTTGGACAAGCTTGGGGTAAAGAGCTCTCAGCTAATATACAGTTTGCAAATTTCCATTTTTTGCTTCTGTTTATCTTTTTATTTCAAGATTAAGAAATAAGTGATGGGCTCTATTGTACACATAAATGTCTTTGTTCTTTCCTTTAATCTTACACTGTAAGATTGTGTAAACACGGAGTTCCCTGATGGTGTAGTGGCTTAAGGTTTCGACGCTGGTGCTGTCAGCACTGCGGCCTGGGTTCGATTCCCAGTCAGGGAGCTATCCACATACCAAAAAGAAAAAAAAAAAAAGATGTGTAAACAAAAGAGCCAAGCCCCATAAAGTAAAATTTTGTGTGCCAGTGACATGATTTGTAGAGGAAATCCCATCACTCTAGGAAACAGAACACCTAGATTTATGTCCCTACTCTGTCCCATTGTTTGTGTGACTATAATCTGTTTCCTGTGTTCTCCCTATAAAATAGCAAGAACATCCATTCTGTGTAACTAAGATGGAATCATGCACGTGAAGGTTCTCTATAAATTATAAAGCACTGCTTAAAGCGTTGTTAGCAATCCTAATCTAGACCTTAAAAATATATGACCACACCAAACCACAGGACATGAAATAACTGTTCTTTCTTCATTGTGAAGGATAAGATGGAATGGAATAAATAAGTGGAATTTAATTCTAGGTTATGTTCAAGGCTTTTATGTGGCATGCATCTCATGAGCTGTCTCTCTTTTAGGCTCTATGGTGCCTTCCATGTCCTTTGTAACATTCCATAGCATCTCATAGAAATGTTCCATCTAAAAAGATGCCCTGTGAATGCAGTCATTCGATCAAATCTATACTTACTGCAGAATGTTTTCCCTCTTCCCTGGGTACCCAGAGTGATGCTGATTTGGGATACTGGCCCAGGACACAAGGGTAAGAGTGTTGGAGGCTCTCACTCCTAAACTAATGGCCTGGCCAATGGTGAATAGTGGACCATACAGGTCCTCTGAGCCAGACTCTTAGAATATACATGAAAAACCATGAGAAAATGGTAGGCAGAGACCAGACATTTGGAGAATAGTCCAAGAACCTTGGAAGAATCCAGGTGTTGGCCAAAGCTAAGCTGTGGGTGGGAGAGTGAATTTGGTGGAGGACTAGCTCTGCCTGACCGAAGGTAGCAAAGAGCTTGGCATAAGGGGGTTGTGAAAGGAGGCTGGCTAAAAGGAAGACTGGCAAGCCAAAGAGCGAGTCAAATTAAGACACTAGTGACAGAATGGAAAGCCCTTAAACAATGGAAATCCATAATAATTATTTCTTGAACTTGTGAAATCAGATTTTTAGAATTGCAAGGATGTTAAAGATCATTTTAAAGCACCCTTTTAATCTGTGTGTGTGTGGAAAGAGACTTGAAGAGGCGAAATAGCCCGACTTACATCATATGGCAAATTAAGGAAGAAACTGGCAGGAGGAGAACCCAGGAATCCTAAGTCTGATTCTAGGTTTTAGTTCCCCACTAAACCAAATTTCTTACCTAAGTCAGTAAGATGCCTAACCCTGCTTCAAGGTTAATGCAATTCACACAATTTCAATGAATCAATCTTTCATAAAGGTGACCTGCGGGAGTTCCCTGATGGTGTAGTGGCTTAAGGCTTCGGCATTGGCACTATCAGCGCTGCGGCCTGGGTGGTTCGATTCCCAGTCGGGGAGCTACCCACATACCAAAAAGCAAAAAAAAAAAGGTGACCTGCCCAAGGTTGGACTGGGGAGGTCCAGGTGCCCTCAGTAGCAGGTGGAGGTGGTGGAGGAGGCAAGCTGTGTAGGATTTTCACTGGCAGGCCTGTACGTGATGACAGCAGGTCCTAACAGTTGACTGATAAAGCACTGGCATTCAGGGTGGAGTGAAACAGAGGTCACATCTTTCCCGGAGTGCCCTTTATTAGAGAAGGAAGCCCCTTTCTTGATATTCCCATCTCTGTAAACCTCTCCCTAAATGGACATCCTCCAGAAAAGCTGTTCCTGAACAATCTTCTTACAAACTTTCTGGTTTTCTGTTGAATTACAACAGGTTGCAACTCATAAACAAGTGCCCACAGTGAAGAGGGGGCAAGAATAAAAATAAATGGAAGGCTTGCTTTAAAGTAGCTCAGGAGTGCATAGAGTTTACAAATACAAAAACAAACACATGGGAAGATGTTTGTGTCAAAGTCCCCCACCCCCCAGCTTTCTTCTAGTTAAAATGATTGGTAGCTGAGTGGGTGTAGTGTGGGGAAAGGGGTGGGGAGGAATTAGAGGGCGTAATATGGCGTTTTATTCTGTTTAAACTGAGAGAAAGGTATTACAGCTCTAATGTAAACATGTTAAATTGTGATGCCAACTATGTAAAAATATGCATGGGGACAAGGGCTTGAAAGTAATATGTAAACATGAAACTAATTGTGTTGGGGGAGGTAGGATTATGGATGACTTCCTGCCAAACCCTTAATACTGTCCAAGTTTTTCAATTAAATGCTTTAATTTTTCAAATTTTGCTTCCTGGTTCTCTAGTTTACCTGATGTTATAAAAACCAGTTTCCCAAAATTCTCGTTTGTTGTCATCACAACAGTTCTTAAGAGAGCATAACACTGGACACCATCTAATTGTTTGAGAGGACTGCTTAAATAGGCTGCGGGCCAGTCATAACAATGGAACACTGTCCAGCCATTTAAAAAGGAAAACACAGATCTGAATGTGGATATGAAACAACCGCCAAGCAAGAGTAAATGCACAAAGGCAGGTGTAGGACAATGAGTTTCATTTAAATGTATGTGACACACACACGCGTCTATCCATGGAAAATTTCTGGAAAGCTACCCAAGAAAATTGGTAATGGCTACCTCCATCTGGAGAAGGGAATTGAGTGCCTGAGGCGAAGTTTCGCTTTTCATGATATGCACTCTTATACTGTTTGAAAAGTGTGTGTGTGCGTGTGTGTGTGTGCACATGTGTGCGTGCATGTGCGTGCGTGTCTGTGTGTGCGCGCATGCATGTGTGCGTGTGCGCGTCTGTGCGCGTGCGTGCGCATGCGTGTGCGTGCGTGTGCGTAATATGACATGCTGGTATCACTTGTATGAGTCCGGTTAACTTTCTAGGCACTGTTCTAAGGGTCTTTTTCCTAAGTGGTTTGAAGATAGAGGAACCAGAAGTCCTATTCTTGTCCTCAAACTTAGAAAATAGACAATCTGATTATGCCTAGAGTTGTCAAAATGTGGAGGCAATGTGTGAAAAAACTAAATATGCTCGTCTTTTGGAGGGAGATCTACTGGGATGTATAGACATAAGCAGAGCTGAAGAACTAACTGGGTCAGCCTCCCACCAGGCCAGCCCAAATAAAGCAGCAAGAAAACAAGCTGTTCGCTCTTCTCTCCTTGGAGGGCCCAGGGGTGTTCTGCACTTGCACGGAACCATCCCAAAGCCCTGGGAATCATATTATCTCCAAAATATTCTCCACAGTCTGACCCAAAGCACTCCCAGGTCTCTCAGGTCCCAGAGCAGTATTCCAGAGCTTCGAGGAACCAAAGCAGCACGCCTAAAGACAGAGGGCTGACTTGATTAAGAGCGGTCACTTAAACATCTAGCCTGCTGTCCCTGAGTCCCGCTCCACAATGATACTGTGTGCCTTGCACTTTAATATTCTTTTTTTTTTTTTTTACAGGACACATTACCTTCATTTTCAAAACTTCTCTTTGCTTTCGCACATTTTTCAGGCTCTAATGAAAGGATGTTTCACTACAAATTCATGAGATGTGATGGCAAAGTCTTATTGCCATACTGTTCTCGGCATCTCAGCCTGAAAAACCAAGATGGGGGCAAAGCATAGCCTTTCGTACACAACCTGATGCCCAGGGTAAGCTAACGTAGCAGTCATTCTGGGCCCCCAGAGAGGGAAACTCTCTGGCTCTGAGATACTCTGGAACCAAATAGGCTCATAGTGGATTAGGAGTTGGGAGTGGGGCTCGATGGGAAGATGGCAGGAAAGACTACGGGGCTAGGCACTTAGTAAAGGTGACAGACCACAGGAAGACAAGAGGTGGGGTCCCAGAGCATAGCAGAGGGACGGCCTGACTTACTCAGTCCATTACGTACCCTCGAGCATGCTGCCCCAGAGAATTTAAACGGGAAGCATTTTCTTGGTTAAGTTAAAAAATCACTTGTGTTGAACACATTTCCTCATAATTTCTTTTCTTTATATATATGTGGGTAGTTCCCTGGCTGGGAATCGAACCCAGACCGCAGCGTTGACAGCCCCGAAGCCTTAGCCACTACACCACCAGGGAACTCCCTCCTCATAATTTCTGACAGATGAAGAAATGCATGTTCATGATGTTCCTTATAGTAGCCGTGCATGCTAAGCCAGTCAATTCTGGTCTATGTGGAGTTTTATTTGCAAGGTGTGTGTGTGTGTGTGTGTGTGTGTGTGTGTGTGTTTTCCCCTCACTCTCCCAGCTTTTTGTCCCATTTTGTAGGTTACTAGAAGCTACATTAGTGGCACAGGGCAAGAAAGCAAGTCCATTTGTAGCCCATTCTGGTATATGCTGCTTTTCTTTTTGAAACCAGTAGTTAAAATGATGTCTATGAATTTGATTAGCTCTGCTTTGCCTCATGACTCCATATAAACCCAAACTGCTTGCATTCCTAGGACATAAAATTTCTTCTCTGCCTTCTCTCTGCCTAAGTGACCTCAATCCTTTTTAACCAGTGGGCCCCTGTGTTGACTAATCTGGAGTGGGGCACAGGTATGAACATTAGTTGGGGAGGATTCCCAGTCTCTTGCCCACTGGCTAATTGTGACCCCAAAGATGGATGCACTGAGCTTTGTCTTGAATACAGATAGTGTCATTGTCATCCTGGACCTTTCTCACAAGGTTTATTTTTTTCATGTTTCATGATCTCAATGCTATTTTCTCCAGATTTTCCACAACGTTCTCGAAATCTGAAACTCCAAACTGGAATGCAGAGTCTAGCACAGACTGTTACCCAGTTTGGTGCAGGGTCACCTCCCACCTAGTTTCCACTGGGGGAGGGGTCTCCTTTCCTCCATGGGTACCAGCATTCCAGCTGCTGTCCACGCACAGGCTGTCCTCCCCAGCCTGCCGGGCAGTTGCTGACTCATGCACACTTTGGGATCTGCTAGGCCCCCTGCTCTTCTTCTGCCCTTCATCCAGTACCGCCACCACCCATCTCATGGAGCATACCACCATCACCTTCTGGGGGGCTCAGCTCTGACCTGATGAGAAATTTCCCACAAGTGAGTACTGCTCCACCTGCCCTTGCCCCTGCCCCGGCCTACCTGGAAGACGTCGTTGGCACACTTGCGACACAGGTTGTGCTGGCAGGGCAGAATCACCACCGGTTTGGAGAACATCTCCAGGCAGATGGGGCAGATGAGCTGCTTCTCCAGGTTGTCCATGCTGTGTGCATCCCCTAGCAGCGGCTTGAAACCCACTGTGAAGTTCATCCCCTCAGCGATCGTGCCTGCCCTGGCCTTGGCCCTGGTCCTGGCCTTCCCTCACTGCCTCTGAACCCTTCCTCGTTGACTTTAGTCTGTGGATTCTTATGTTCCCTTTTGTTGCTCACTCTTGAAATAGCTCTGCTATCTCTCCTGTCCCTTCCTCTGACAATCCACCTTGTCCTTAGATAGCTGTTTGCACACACTTCTCGTCTCTCTCTCCTTCACTCTGTACCCCAGCCAGGCACATGCAGCTCTCTCTGTCCCTCACTCCCTGAGTGATTCCGTCCCTGGAAATTTCTCCTTTTGTTCCCCAAATGACTTGTGTTCACTCTACAGGCAGCACTCTTTGTCCCTCACTCCCCAGAGAGGAGATTAATTTTAACGTGGGGGTGGGGAACAAGGGGCATCTGTGTGACATTCCAACTCCCAATTTAGCTCATGTAAGGCGAGCCACAGCTGTCACTGAATAAGTGACCCTGACTCACTCAGGAATGGTTGACTCTCTTGAGCAAGAGCAGGGTGAGCTTCACTGCTTATGGTGAAAGGTGGGCCAGCCAAGGCACCGGGCTGGCTTGGGCTCCTGACCCCTATCCTTTGGCTTGTGCCCTTCTTCCAGGGCAGTGACACAGAGTCTCTAAATTGGCCTATATGAGAGGCACCATACATGGCTCAGGGTGTGAGGACATATCTAGCCAGACCTACAAACAGTCATTGAAAATCTCTGCCTTCAACGATTAGCCAGTGACCCCGGCCCTCTTCTTCTGAACCCCGTGATTCAGAACAGGGGCATTGGAGACTAGAGAGAGAGGCTCTGGTCCAACACTGCTGGTCCACTTTAGTTCTCACCCAGAACTTTCTCATTGACCCAAGGAAAGGAAGCTCAGAAGGCTAGAGTAGGCAGTGGTGCCAGGGCCTGGAACGACCTCATGAGCATGCCTCCGAGGAAGTGTGGGACTCTAGTCCATCAACACATCACTGAAGCCACTCAAAGGACTTCAGATTTGTTAGGAAATTGAGAGAAGAAGCTGAGCTGGGCAGAGAGGACCTGAATGCCAGGGACCTATTTTGAGCACCAGGGGAATTAGTCTCCAGGGAAATTTTAGAGCACTGACAAAGTCATAATCACAAGGCTCTGGGAAGCCTCTGCCCTAGGTCCACAGTTGTCCTGGAGTCCCACTCTCCAAGATGGACTAGTCTCAGAGGTGAGCACTTGTCCTCTATCTTTCCCTACTATGGGCCTTCTCTATCGCAGAAACAATTGGTCTTTTTTGGGCCCCACATATTGCACTGGGATTGGACAAAAGCTCTTTTATTGACTTATATTCCTTAGCCTTTCTCCCAGTCAGGAAAAGAAAGCATGAGGAGTGTCTAGGCTCTGACCCTGGGTGGATGGGAAATAAATTGTGTGGAGAGGATGCCAACAGGCAGTGACAAGAGGCATGAGTGGGGAAAGGGTCTGTAAAAATACAACCTTTTCCCTATCACACATTTCATGCCTGTTTTTACAGCAAAGAATATGGTGATCGGCCTGCATACGATGTGATAAAAGGATGGAGGCCAGCAGGCACTGATGTATGCACATCTGTCAACCCACAGGGCCCACGCTAACGGGTGCTGTGCTGGCAGCAGCAGTCCAGGGAGAACCCAAAGGTGGGACAACTACCTCTAAGCCTCAAACACAGTCATACTATTCCTGAGTTGACTCACGATGGCATGGAATGAGGCTGGCAATACCAAGTGTATGGGTACCAGAAGAAGGTGAGACCAGCCCCAGACAGGTGCACTGGCTTAGGCATGAGGCTCCTGCTAAGAGCTCTTGGTACAGAGTCGCAACAAAGGAAGGTCAGCTGGTTTCACAGCTCAGGGACAGCACCTACCCTACTAGGTTATCATGGTCTTGTTGAAGATATCCCATGTGACTCAGGGACCCCACCTGGCTGGTAGTGACTGAAATCCAAGGAAGACACAGGAAAAAGGGTGCTTGGGAAAGGTCTGTCTCTACTGCCTGAGACCTCTTAGGGGTGGGGAAGGGAAGTCTGCTCTCTGTCAGATTAAAATTGGGACTGGAGCTAAAAAGAAGAGAAGCTGGTCACCAGCGTCAGTGACACCACCAAGGAAAGAGTTGGCCTCCTCACTGGGATGGACACTATCAGTACTTCTAAAGTTGGGACTCTTACAAGAAGAGGGGCAAATCAAGGTCAATGTTAGGGCTATTTGCTCCTCTCTTCAACATATCCAGTGGACTGGGCAGCAGCAGGCACCTTCACTGGGTCAGCACCTAGGGGCAGAATAAGTTGGCCTCTTATTAACCAGAGGGAATGAGCACCCAGAATGTAAAGCAAACCCCCTATCAGTAAAGATATAGACACCTGTAACCCATGCTATACGGCTATAAACGCCACTAATGACCCATCTGAAGTTAGCGTACGTTCTTTTCTTATCCTTTTCAGTTTTCATACCTCACTCTTCTTTGACTTTTATTAATAATCTTCACTATAATTATCTTCCTCTCTAAAATTTTCTTTGTTTCCTGTGATGGAATTTGAAAAACACAAGCATAAACATTTTGTGACAATTGTTTAGTGTACTAGTGAGAAAGCCGTCACCTTGCTGTTACACGTTAGCATCACCAGGTGGCACTGCTGCGAACATCGGTGAGTTCACCTTTTCACGGTTTGATGCAGTGAGAAACATCTCAGACCCTTCATCTCCCTCTTGAGTAATTGCAGCAAACGTATTTTCTAACTTGTCTTCACCTACTGCCTTTCCTAGGCACAGTCTCTCACCCATTCCTTAGCTGAAGGGTCATGAGAAGCCATTATATCGAAACTGTCAGTTTGTGGCATATGCCCCTCAGAAAATGAGTGTCTCCCCTTCTCCTCTTCACTTTGCCCCAATAGCATCTTGAGACTCTCATATTTAGGGGTTCACAGTTTCACCACCCCCCCCCCAGCCATTTCTTGCATTCCTAATCTGGCTGTGACCTCAGTCCCAATCCATGGTTCTCACCTGACCTGGAAGGCTGATGATTCTGGACGTTCTCCTGGTATTTCTTCCTCATTACCTCCTCAGATGGGGGTTTAAGCGCTCCACAGCAAAAGCAGCAACAGCAGCAGCAGCAGCAACAGGTGAGAAGAGCACACAGGAGGACCAGGGTCTAAAAGGTAGGAAAGAATGAGCAGTTCTTCATTTCCATTCAAGCTCCCCTCCTTCAGTCCTCCCAGCACCCAACAAGTGAGACAAAAGCAGCATTTGTCTAGGAGGAGGGTGAGGTGTCCTGGACAAGCAGGGCCACCCCTCCTTCCTTGTTCTTAAGGGACGAGGGGGAACCACAGACCTTGAACCAACAGCTGTTGACTGTAAAATAGTATCTGACGCCTTCCTCGCCAAAGTGGTCGTATAAGTATATTCCCAGTGAGCCATGCTGGTTGTAGATTTTCTGCTTCTTAGGATCGCTCAGTATGGAGTGGGCTGTGTTGATCTCTTTGAATATTTCTGCTGCTTGAGCGTCCCCTGGATTCTTGTCTGGATGATACTTCAAGGCCAGTTTCCTACCCAGGCAATACCGAAAAGGAGGGTGGGAAGAGAATGGGAGGGAGGATTAAGATGCATGACCGAATGAGATGCATGACCGGGGTGCAAAGGATGAATGGAGGCAAGCAGCCCAAGTCTGAATTCCTTCCCATGCCACACTGAAGAGGATGATGATCCCAAAGTGAAGGCTTGGGAATTTAAAAAGGGGCCATAGAGTAAGGTAGAAGGAAAAGGGTCTAAGGGGAGAACTTCCAGGACTAGAGAAGGGGCTGAGGTCTGAACCTGTAGGCCTTTTTGATGTCTTCAGGTGAGGCACCCTTCTTGAGCTCCAGCACTGAGTAGAGGGTTGTCCCACTTCTGGACAGCCGGTGGGCT
The DNA here is from genome assembly GCA_004026885.1 of Lyroderma lyra. Taxonomy (NCBI): domain Eukaryota; kingdom Metazoa; phylum Chordata; class Mammalia; order Chiroptera; family Megadermatidae; genus Lyroderma; species Lyroderma lyra. The sequence continues at coordinate 272,918 of PVJL010000825.1, forward strand.
GCTTCATCCACATGAGACATGCTCTGGGTCAGAGGAGAAGAAGCATTTGTGAGAACTTCCACAGGTGAGGCCAGAGAGAAGTGAACTCGCAGTGGCAGGAAACTCACTACCTTCAGGGGCTAGGCAGGTAAAGGACTACAAAGGGACAAATGTAAGACAATGAGTGGCATCTGTGACTAGCAGAAAAAAAGCAGGTGACCAGAAAAGACATTCAAATTCAAGTTTTAAAGAGGGAACATCTCACATTTTCCAGTGTCCTTGAGCTGTGCAGATCTCCGGATACCCCACATCCTGGAGAGAGTAAGTGGAGGTCTCACCATAGGAAGAGACTGATTTTGTCCAGAGTTATTAGCACTTTAAGTACACAGCCCTGGTCTGGTCCAAACTCACGCCTGGTTTTGAGAGACCAGTGCGGCCCCAGCTCCTGAACAGGGTGGGGTCAGGAATGGGGGAGAATCACAATCCCCAAGAGAAAAGCAATTCAGATAAGCCAGGCGTCCAAAAGCCAGGCCGAGAACAGGGCCTGCAGCTGCCCCCAGCAGCCCAGCCTCCCCTCTCAACCCATCCCACCCTGCTCACGGAGGGGGTGAAGAAGGAAGTGACTAGGGAAAGCTGCGGGGACCCACCAGCGAGGGAACAGGGAGCAAGACCCCAGAGAGTGGGGAGAGCTTGGGAGGCTGAGGCCCAACAAGTTCAGAGGGCGATGCTCAGACTCCCCAGCTTGCTTCTGGCTGGGAGGACGCCCCACCCTGCCCGGCGCTCTACCTCGGAGTCGCTCGCTTCAGCGGGTGGGCCCTTACACAGCCTCCACCAGGGTGTGCAACGTCACACACGCCGCCGGGGTCCAGCGGCCCACGGCGCTCACTCCCGCACTGCGTCACCACGCCGGTCATTTTTTGGCGCCGCCGGAAGGTCTGGGAGGTGAGGCTCTGTGGGCCCTGGGACTTATTTCACACCCGGGAAGTCTGAGTATTAGGGATTCGCCAGGCGCCAATGGCCAAGGGCGGCCTGGCATCTTTTGCAGCCTTTTCCGCCTCGACTCTGGGTGCACCCTCCAAGGGAATCCCTGCTACCCGGGTGGGAGGGGGTCACCCATCCTGATCCCCGTCCTGGCTCGTGGACTCATGAAGGAAAGGTAATGGGCCTGTGGAACGCGACTGTGAGAGGTATGGTTGCTGCATGCCTTTCTCAAGAAGTGTATTCTAAGAATTTAGGGGTCTCCACTTGGTCCTTTCTTTTCCTTCCACCCGGAAACTCCTACATGTCCTTTAAGACCCATCTCAAATATCAATATTCCTGGGAATCCTTCCTTCATTCCCCAAATTGTTTTCACCTGGCTTGGTTAATTTATCCTATCATATTGTAATTATTCGTTTGTATGTTCTTTTGAAACAACACCTTGAACATTTCCAAAAGTCGCTACTGTTCTTCAGAAAGTTCCTTGAAATACTGTTACATCATTGAGGATGTACCATAATGTTGTTATATTGGTCGGCCAAAAAGTAATTGCATTTTTGTGTATGTGTGTGAGAGAGAGTAAATGAAAAGTAATTTTTTAAATGGAAAACAAAAACTTTATTCAACAATGTATTGTGTGTTTTATTCAATTACTGTTTGCCATCTTTCAGGCAACTTCATAATTCCACACTAAAAAAGATTTTTATTTTTTTTCAGCAAAAAAAAAAAAATCTTCCAAGAACGATTGTCTATCTTCATTAAAGGTAAACGTTTTACCATTTGAGGCATTTTGCAAAGAAGAAAACAAATGGTAGTCTGCTGGTCCAATGTGGGCCCTGAAGTTGGGCCGCAGCAAGAATTCCCTGGGACATTGGACAGGACTACAGTGCCTATCTTTCTTCATGTGGCCCTGGACAAGAAGAGACACATTGGGCAAAGAGAAAGAGGGCAGCAGGGGAGATGGCAGTGGTAATTCTGAGCTCCTTGTTTCTTGTGTGTCTTAATCTTCCTCCAGTTCCTAACACAGTTCCTAGAATACTATAGCTGTTCAGTAAATGTTGGTTAACTGAATAAAACAGAAAACTTTTGTGTGACTTTTCAGAGGCACTTTTACCTAATTACCTCCTTTTATCCTCACAACAACCCTGAGAGGTAGTATAATCACATTCCTACTTTATAGAAGTGAGCCCCGAGAAAGGGCAAATTAGAAGAATTAGTAAACATCTTTCACATCTTACCAGAGGCTCCAGAATGTTATTGCTTCGTATCATTAGAATGCCCTCTGACATTCTAATTAATTCTAATTATAGTTTGTGGCTCTTGAAATAGCCAACATCTTTAAGTTGCTGAGCCTCTGCTCTTACCGAAATGGTGCTATAGCCAGTAGGCTACAGAGATGCGAAGAAAGCAGGGAAGTCAGTGGGTCTCCTTGGGCCGGAGGCTCTCCACTTTGCCTTCACCTAGAAACATGCCAGGAAGTTCCCTGATGGTGTAGTGGCTTAAGGCTTCGGCACTGGCGCTGTCAGCGCTGCGGCCTGGGTTCGTTTCCCAGCCAGGGAGCTACCCACATACCAAAAAAAAAAAAAAAGCAAAAAAAAAAAAAATGCAAGAAACATGCCCCCTTTGACTCTGTTTCCTGTGCACAGGGCCTCTTCTAACACTCAGCACAGAACTAGGATGAACATGCAAGCCAGGAGTTGGAAGTCCTAGATCTAAGTTCTGGCTCTGGCTCTAACAAGCTGATCTAGGACAAGTCACTTAATCTCTGAGTCTGTTTTCTCTTCTGCAAAAAGCTGTTTCATTTCTCAGGGCTGATGTCAAGACTAAATTAGATTTGGTTGTAAAAAGAATAGAGAAAATAATAACTACACTCAAGAATGATTACAGACTAAAACGTTTTTGGAATCATTTGCCCTCCTGCCATACCTTGAGTCAGGGATCTTCTAGTATACTACCTCACAGGGCCATTTGGTCTCTCCTGGAGCAAATGAAGATGCTTCCCTTATTTACCCACAAACAACTAAAGTTTTAGTCATATAACTGGGATACACACAGCAGACATTGGCATATTTATACCCAAAATATCACGCTCTCAAACATATGCAGTGGGAGAGAGAGATCATAATTTGTCATACCCAACCACTAGGCTCTAGAATTGTGCAATTTTCAGGCTGGAAGGGACCTCAGAGATTTAACTCTCATCCAGTGCCTTCATTCTGTAATTGAGGAAAGTGCAGCCCAGAGAGAAGGATTCACCTGTTCAAGGTCAAGCACTGAGGTTCAAATCTAAGTCTTTTGACTCCCAAGTTCAGTGTGTATACCATGACTGCTCCCCATACACATAAGTTCTCTTTAAAATCCATGTTTGAGACAGACCAAAGCTGTTGATAGTTACCTCCTTTCATGGGTGATGTCAGGTCACGTCCCTCTTTCTCTCTCTCCTCAGTTGAAGATGTACATACCACATGTGACCAAAGAACACGGCCAGCCCAGTTGGTTTGCCTGTCTTGTCCGGGGCAGACATCTTGGGGTAGGGGGTGAAGGGCTTCCACCTAGAAAGGCTGCTTCATTCCCCTGTCCTCTCTGACCTGCAACCCCGGACTCTGCAAACCTAAAGATAGGCTAGCAGGGCACACCTATCTCACCTGTAAAATAAAGATAATAGTGTCTACCTCTTAGAGTTGTTCGGAGGATTAAATATTTAATTTGAGCAGTACTTGGAACATGGTAAGTGCTATGTCATTTATCATCACCATCATCATCAACAACATCATCCTTCCTATCCTGCCCCTCCCAATCTTGGAAAGAGAGAAGGTGCTTTCCATTTTATCTCTGGGAAGAAGGGAAAAATCAGGATTTTTCCTCTGAGAAGATTTGCAAATTGTCCTTGGTATCCTTCCGTCCCCTTTCTGAATCGTTCTCTCAGCCTTTAGAGCCCCATTTTCTTGTTCCCCTACCCAGTGCCCTCATGCTGCCTGCAAGCTATTCAAAACATCCCTGACAGTCCCCCCTGAGCAGTCAGAACCCCCAAATTACCACTCACTTCCTCTCCTTTCAACATTTCTAATAAAAACTATTATCTCCACAAATTGATCTCGTCCTTAAGGGTTACGTGGAAAGCAATCCGATTAAAACATTGTAATTCACCTTAAAGTGAGAGAGACTATGGCCTGCTTAATTCTTACCGGCACAGGAGGAATAATTGGGAGAATGGCAGGTTGTGTGACTAAATGACATGAAAAATATCAGGCTATGTTTGGACATTAAATAATGAGCTCAGAGCTCCTTTCTGTTCAACCTCACCAATTTTAAGTCTTTTCATTTCTGCAGCTCTGCAACATTCTGGTTCTCTCCCATCTCCAATAAGTTTTCTGTCTCCCCGGCTGGCTCCTCTTCCTTCCTTCACCTCCTGCCTATGGACATTCTATGTGGTTTGGTATTTAAGCTCCTGCTAAGCTCTTTTCTTTTTCAGGGAGCCAATCTATACCCGTGGCTTCGGCTGTGACACTACGCTTGAGAGTCAGTTTAGTGTCACCTGCATTCCAGTCTCTCATTGCTGGAAAACTATTCTAATATCTGAACTCGTGATCTGTGTTAATGTTATGACTATTTCCAAGTGAAGGATGCTCAAAATCCAAACATCACTGGGCTGTGGACTCATTATTTCCCCCAAATTAAGGCCAAAAAAAAACCTTACTAATTTTTAAAAATTGCTCTTTTACTTGTCCCTTTTTCCAGCTCCTTGAGGCACCTTCGTTAAAGGATTCCCGTATCACACTTACTGTCCTAGCCTCCTGACTGTTCTCCCTACTGCCAACCTCATCCTGATACTACTAACCACATCAGTGTTCATAAAGCAGTGCCACCATCATCTCCACCCCTTTGGTCATGGCCTACAGGATGCAAAATAACCTTTAAAATCTGGCAATGAACTCTACAACTTGATTCTAACTTACCCCTCCAACCGTTAGTGAACCTAAAGTGAATCTTCCAAATTGTCCTTTTTATTAACCAATTCACTTATTCTACAAATATCTGTTAAGCACTACTATATGCCTGGTACCTTGGATACAATGAATTTTTTTTTTTTTTTTTTTTTTTGTATGCGGGTAGCTCCCTGGCCGGGAATCGAACCCAGGCCGCAGCGTTGACAGCGCCAGCGCCGAAGCCTTAAGCCACCACACCACCAGGGAACTCCACCTTGGATACAATGATAATTGGTCAAACTCTTTTCTCATACATTATAGCATAGTGTGGAAGACAGACATTCATTAATATCCTCAACAAATATTTATCATGTGCCAGACATTGTTCTAGGTGCTGGCGATACAGCAGCATACAAAACAGACAAAACTTTCTGCCATCATGATGCTTATATGCTGGTGGGAGGAGATAGACAGTAAACAAAATAAATAAAGTATATAGCATGTTAATGGTAATAATGGTTACGGAAACATAAAGCAGGGGGCAGAGATAGAGAATTTTGGAGGGGAGTTTGCAGATGTTAAAAGGATGAGCAGAGGTGGCCTAAGAAGGTGATATTTGAGCCAAGACCCAAAGCAGGTCCTCAGGTGAGTTGTGAAGATGTCTGGCACAGTGTATTGCTGGTAGAGAGATGAGTGAATGCAAATGCCTTGGGGTGGGAACATCCCTGGTGTGTCATTGGACCTACACAAAGGCCAAAGTAGCTGGGAAGTGAGGTGGGAATAGTATGAAATGAGATCAGAGGGGGCTAGATTGTGTAGGGCTTTGTAGGCCAGCAGCAGGCCTGTGGCTGACAGTGAGTGAGATGGGGAGTGACTAAATCTGGCCTATGCTGCCTACCCACTGGGTTAGAATAGACTATAGGGCAACAAGGGTAGAAAAAGGAAGACAACCTAGGAGGCGACTGCAATAATCAAGAAGACTAGTGATGGCGGTTTGGATAAGGGTGGGAGCAGGACTTGCTGACAGCCTGGATGAGGGGTGAAGATAAGGAGTCAAGGATGAATCTAAGGTTTCTGGCCTGAGCAAATGGCAAGATGGAGTCTACCATGTTCCAATATGGCAGGACTGCTGAAAGAGGTCAGGATGAGGGTGACAATCAGGAGCTCTTTTAGCTGAGTGAACCTTGAGAGGCCTATTAAACATTAAAGAGGAGAGATCAAATTTACATGTATCTCCTTGGAGTGAGTGTAGAAAAGTAAGAGAGGACCAAGGCGTGGACTACCCCAGCACTGAGAGGCTGAGCAGAGAAGGAGGAACCAGCAAAGGAGACTGAAAGTGAGCAGTCAGGGAAATAGGAGGAAAACCTGATTATGGTATCCTAAAAGCCAAATGAAGAAGCAATCACCAAAAAGTTTAATTATAGGATGGTAAGTGTTAAGGAACAAGAAGAAGTGTGCAATGAGGATATATAACATGAGCACTAACCTAGTCTGGGGATCAGAAAAGGCCTCCCTGAGGACATGACATTTAAGCTGCAGCTCTCCCTCATCCTCTCTATCTCCAGCTAAAATCCTACTTCCTTCATCCTGCTTCCACTCTGGCAACCAGCTCCTCCTTTCTCGGATGGCTTTATCCAGGACGACGTGTCAGCCACTAGGGGGCGCTTGGGACACAGGGATGAGAGAGATTCCTGCCTTCAGGGAGCTTGTACCCTAGTGAGGAGACAGATAAGCAAATGATTTCCTTACAATGTAGTGAGTGCTACCATCACAAAAGCAAAGTGAGTGTTGAGAGCACCAAGTAGGGGCACATAGCCCAGCTGGGGGGGAGTCAGGAAAGGATTCCTGGAGGTAACACCTGAGTGGAGAGTGGACTGCATACCCTTCATCCTGGCTTGGACATTTCAAATATTAATCCCCGTCCACATGATTAAATTTCAAATCGTGCCTGAGATCTTTAGCCTAGCCTAAATCTTGACCTCTGCATTGGGGTTTGCTCTCCTTTTCTCCCAAGATAAACTGGTCTAGCCTGGGCTCCCCTGAAGTCTTCTTTTGACCTGCTCTGCCACCCTCTGCTCTGAAAGTTGGCACTGACCTATCCACTGGGAACATTCAGGACTTCCTACCTCCATCCTTTGGTCTAAGAGTGGCCTAAGGATTCACTTTAGGGAAGATTGTTATATATCCTCATTGCACACTTCTTCCCCTAAGGTAGGACAGAACAGGCAGTAAGAGCATGTGAGTAAGTCAGTAACAACAACAAAAAAAACAGCACAAAACAAAGAGGGTTCCCTGGTCGTGTAGTGGCTAGGCTTCAGCGCTCTCAACGCTGCAGCCTGGGTTCGATTCCCAACCAGGGAACTACCCCCCACAAAAAAGAAAAGAAAAGAAAATTTTTTAAAAACCGCAGAGTATAAATCTCTTGCAATCAAGTTAAAGCCAGGAGAGTGGGGAACACAGCTATCTCATTCATGGGGAATCCCCAGCTATGAGAGCAAGGTGCGTGGCAGGAAGTAAGTGTTCCGAAAATGTTGAATGAATAGTTCTTACAAGACTACATACAGCTGCCCTCCTAACTGCTGCATAATTTTCCCAGCTCCATGTCAGGTGCAGAATCCCTGCCTCAGACCCAGTATTCAAGAATACCCTTTGCAAAGACGTTCACACGGCCACTTAATGGCTTTCTGAGAAACAGGTGCAAGCGGTCTGTTTCGCTGTCAGGCTTTTCCTGCATAAATTTCCATGCAAAAGCAACTGTTGGTATTCTCCCTGCCGGTGTCCCTGGCTTCCGGAGGTAGAACGTTGCAAGGCCTGACACCCAGGGAGCCGCGGCGGAGGGCAGCCCTGGAATCCGTCGGCTCCTACGACTCTTTCCCTTCCCCGCTTGCTCGCTCCCCGCCCGGTGGCGGGCGGGCACGTGCCAGCATCTGCGCCCCCTCGCCGGTACCCGGGGCTGCTGTCCGCTCGCTGTGGGCTGTCTAGGAAGGGAAATCCCGGAGGAAGCCATTGTTGTTACTGTCTCGTCCCCTGTTGTCGTCATCGGCTGAGGCGTGCCCTAAGAAGCCCCTTACCCGAATAGGGCCCCCGTCCTTTCTCCCTATTCTCGAGCTCGCCTGCCCCAGTCTCTTCAGTCAAGGCTACCACATCCGAGTTTTGGCGTGCACGGTGGCCCCTCTGCGCCCCAGCTCCAGGGCTCTTAGAATCTGGAAAGCCCCAGGCCAGGTGCGGAACTTCGAAAACCGACGGCGCCAGGCGGGGCGTGTCCCGGGCCCTGGCTTAGGCAAGCGGGGCCAGGAGTTCCACGCTGGCTCTGACACGGACCTACAAGGTGGCCTTGGCTGGTGGCTTCTCCTCTCGCCACCTCAGTTTGCTCCCTGTCACCCAAGGAGGGAGCTGAGGGCCCTACGCCTTTAGAGGAGTTGGAGAAAGCAAGCCATCCGCTTCCTCGCCCCCTAACCTCGTGTGGGCTTTGGGCTGGACCTCAGGCGACAGTGGAGGGAGGGCGCCGGGGAAAGGCTGGCGCGGGCCCCCGGCGCGGTGTGGGTGGCGAAGAGGCGCCGAGGGCGCACGCAGACCCTCTGGTTCTTCCGTGCCACATGGCTCCCGGGCGCAGTACGATCCCTTCGCACACGCCGCCCGCAAACCTTGGCACAAGCCGCCGGAACAGCCAGCCCGCCGCCCAGCTAGTTTGCCTAATCCGTTCAAGCCTCACCTCCTCCGCGAAGCTCTCCCGGGTTAACCCCATCACTTCCAACCACTCCATCTGGCACATGCTCCAATACAATTTTATTTTTGGAAGTGCACACGCGGTCTCATTGTTTGGGATTAAAATGTCCCTAATTTCAGGACACTCAGTGTGTTCTGATGGGTGAGGTTGATGGGTTTCTTGCTTGGGCTCACTAGCCACGCCCACCCTCCACCTTTCCCCACTCACGCTCACTCTTTCCCCTCCTCTTACCGACACAAAGACCCAGCTCGAAGTGCACAATCCAGTCACCACCGCTTCTTCATTCTACAGGGGCAGTAGTTGTTAGGGACAGAGAGCATTGAGCCTTTGAAGCTTCGACTCCAGGCTGGGCCACCGACTTTGCAAGTCACTCCTGTCCCTGGGCTTCAGTTAAAATGAAGCAAAATGAGGTCATGCCCGGGAAGGTGCTACAGGTTTCATCTGCTGGCAAGCTGATCGCAGCCTCCCTCCAGGAACAACGCTTGTGACCCCGGAGAGGTGGCGCCGCTCCTCCTTCCTCCAGCTGCCCCAGAATTCTGAGTGACACAAGACTGGCACTCTCTTCAGTCACTAGTGTGGCACTTGGAACCCAGGAGGGAAAGACGATGGGGTCCCAGGCCTTTATTCACCGGCTGTATGACCCTGGACACTTCTTTCTCTGGGATTCAGTTTTCTCTTCCAAAAAATAGGGGTAATAATGATTGAAGGAGAGCAGGAAGCTTTTTGCCATCCAATGTCTCTGTGTAAAAATAAACGGTAATGAATGGTACAGTGCTTGGCAGCAGATTTTGCTCGCGAATCCTGACCCCACATCCTCCCCAGAGTGGTTTCTGGCAGCAGTCCCTGGAGTTCTCCCAGATGGATCACACGGCTCACCCCCCCATTCTTTCTGGTTCTCTCGGGATAGGCAATGGGTGCACACCTGTTTCCACCTCCATGTGGGGGCTGGGGCCACGAGGTGACGCCGTGGCGGAGGGGGGAAATACTTCGGCGCGGGCATGCAAGGATAGGTGTTCCTTGGGTGCAGGTTGGTTCCGGAGGTGCTTAGGTTTGAAGAGCCTGGCTTGGATCCGGTGGGCGGGGTTAATCCACAGAGGGGCGGGGCTATGGAGATTAGGCGTTCTCTAGAACCCGGCGGGGGCGCAGAGAGCTCCGGCCGCCCGCACGGTCTCCGACGCAGGGCCATGGGGCTCTGGCTGTGGGGGACAGGGCGCTGGGGCGGGGCTTAGGCGTGAAGGAGAGGCCCGGGAGCCTGAAGGCGGGGCTTGGGGAGCTGGCCCCACGCGGGGCGGGGCTCCAGCAGCCGCGGGATCTGCAGTTCGGACTCCCAGCGCCACAGTCACTGCAGTTACCTCCACTCTGGTGGCCCTGCGGGGAGTCTGGGAGTCGGCTGGCCACTCCGACTTGGCACGGGACCGGCCCCGCCTCTCCCTCCCTCGGTGGGGCCTAGACGGTCGGGGCCGCGGGGACATGGAGCCCTCTCCCGCCACGGGGGGTTCGGAGACTACTCGCTTGGTGAGCCCTCGGGACCGCGGTGGCGCCGGTGGTGGCCTGCGATTGAAGAGGTAGGACAGACCCGAGCCAGCCCTTGGCCGGGGGGCACCACACTACTGCCATCCGTCCATTTCGTTGTCTGCTTCGGCGCTGCCCCGGCCCGCTGCCCCAGCGCACCGCGACTCACTCGGCTTCGCGGCGCGCGATTCCGACCTCTGCGGCCGCGCGGACACTCCGGCCCGCCCAGCCTGCCAGCCTCGACCCCCGCGGGTCCGGTGAAACTGCTCCCGGGCCCGCCCCCCAAAACTCCCGACCCCTTCGCTGCCCCCGCCGCGTCTGGCTTCCCTACGAGCGCTACCCTCCGTCGGACCGGAGTCCGCGCCAGGCCCCCCGATGTCCGCATTGCTCCGGGGCCCTGGCGATGGGAGCACCTCGCCGCCCAGGCTTCGGAGCCCCGTCTTCAGGTCCCCGGCCCCGCCCTCTTCGCGCCCGGGCTTGGGGCGCCCGCTCCAGCTGTGGCCAGCGGCGGCCAGTGGTGGGCACCCGGGCCGAAGGTGGGGCTGGGGGGGGCTTCTGGGGGGGCTGGTGGGCACCGGGAAGCGAGGAGGCGGCAAGGAAGGAGCAGGTGCGGTCTGGGCGGCAGGGGGTATTCCCGGCTCCGCACAGACGGGGCCGGGGGCGGCGAGGTGTGAAATGAGGCTCGTGGAGCGGCCGGGACAGCGGGCCGGGGGCGGCCGGAGAACCGCCTCCGCGTCCCGCCGGCCTCCCGCGCCTGGCGCCCGCCGGCCCTGTCTGCCTCGTCTCCCCGAGCGGCCACGCCAGGCCCTCCTTGGCCACTTCCGCTGGCCGTTTTGTCTGGTAGCTGACCGTCCGTTTGTCTCTCCCTGTCTCTCCCAATCTTTCTGTTTCCCTCCCAGCTTCTCTCCCTTTGTCTCTGACGTGATGCCTCCGTGTTTCTGGCTCTTTCTCTGGGTGGGGGCTGTGAACCTGGGTGGGTGGGGGAGTGGAGGAGCAGAGGGGAGGGAAGACTGCCTGTCTGACTCCTTCTCGCAGGGGACCGCAGCCGTGGGCAGCTGTGGGGCTCCGGCCACGGCCCTGGCATCTCTTCACATATCCTTTTGACTCGGCTTCAGGCTGTGTCCCCTCCCTACGCCACTCAGTAATATGTGTTGTTTGTTGTTGCAGCCAGACGGCCTTTTTTCTAAACAGCATGTAGTGCCCCCTCCACACACACACACACCCACACCCACACACCAACGACGAGGTTCTGTAGTGCCCAATTCATGCAGAACAAAAGGAAGCAGCCTGTTGAGGGGTGGCTGCGCTGTGCCTTACAGGACAAGAAAAGCATCTTGCCCACTGCCCCAAAGCCATCCAGCCTCTGTTTGCTCTTCAGACCCACATCTCTGACTCCCAGCGCATCTCCATTCTCATAGGACCATTAGTCACCAAATCCTGCAGTATTTTCTGAAAGAGGCTCTTCCCCACCTACCTGCCCCTCCTCTAAAATTTAGCACAGGGAGCCTCTGGACTGGTCCGTTCCAGGACCCCTGCATCTCCTCTTCTCTCTTCCTCCCAGATTTGTACATCGGCAGGGTCATCTCAGAGCTGACGGAAGATTTTGTTCATCATTGTATCTCCTTTATGCTCCTTTGAGCTCATCACTTTTCTCCTCAGCCCTTCCCGTGCCTCCTTACACAAACTCCAAGCCCCATATCTTGTTATTGTCGTGTCTATTCCCCCCTCCACGTAGGTCCCCTCTTAATACAATTCATATCATGTGTATAAATACATCTCATCCCCCATTAGAGTTGGTCATTCCCTCCCCTGTGCTTCAAAGTCATTTGTTCATAACCGCCCTGGCCCCAGCCTCTCTTGCATAGTAAGTTATTTGTGACACACCTGTCTCTCCCACTAGACTGAGTTTCAGCCTGTGGGCACTGCCTGGCACACCTCATTGGAGAATGAGGATGAGTGTCAAAGCTACCCTCATCTCCCGATCTCCTCTGGAAACACACCTAGAATCATAGCTAGAATCTAAGTCTTGGAAGGAAATTTCAAGAAGTTAATCTACCTACCAGCACGTGAATTTTTTTTCTACAGGCACCAAATGCCCCCCACCTCCCTCACACCTCAGTTCCCCAACTTGGCAGAGCCTTCCTCAGCCAGAAGCCTTTTCATTCAGGGTATTCTTGTCACACTTCCTTGAGTACTTCTAGGACTGTCTTTTTCTATTAAGGTCCTTTATTCTGTGGAAGGTTCTGTCCTAACTGGGGTTCAGGTTGGAGAGTAGTGGAGTGAGAATTGGGCCAGAATGGACCTAAGACTCAGTCAGCCTGAGCTTGGCCTCTGGCATCCCCAAGTGCGGCCCTCAGCCCCATTCGTCAAGGGCAGCCTATGGCACTGTACAGTTAAGGTGGCCTCTGCTGAGTACTTACGGTCAGACTGAGGTCCAGACTCAAAAGTCAGTGCTCCTACTGCTACCATCTCCGGCCACAACAGTCTGCATGCCGTCCTCCCCGTGACAACCCAGCTCTGGATCTGATCATTAGCTCCCTGTGCCAGGAAGGAACCTCAGACTGTTTGGGTCCCGGCATTGCACTACTCCCTTAAAGGGTCACACTTCATTGGCATGTGTGGAGAGCACAGGTGATGGATCTGCGTGTGGAGGCCTGGGCGGTGGGGCAGGGAGGGAGGCACTAAGGCTGGGTTGCTGGCCCACACCTTCACGCCACCTTCCCTTCAGATTGCCTTTGCCTGGCATGCCTACCTCGTCTTTCTTACCATCCTCCCCATTCTTCAGGCCCTTCTTAGGGTGCCTCCTTCAGTTGTTTCCCTGATTTCCTCATTAGAATCACTGTATCTCCCTAGCTGAGCCCTGCTAGCACTGTAACTGCTCTCATGACAATAGCTACCTCCTGCTACATACCGTGGTATTTAGGCACACATTTGTCTTGTCCAGCGAAAGCTCCCAGAGACCAGAAAGGGTTTCGTTCAGCGATTTGCTCATTTTGTATCCCATATGGAAACTATCATAATGAATTGATTTGGTTGGAATCTAGTCTCAGCTCTACCACTAATTAGCTGTGTAGCCTCCAAAAGTCCTCTCCTTCTCTGGGCCTCATACTTCCAGTTTCTTTAATAAAGTGTCAGACTAGACTATTTCTAAGGTGCTTTCCAGCTGTGAAATGTGTAGGAGAGGGAAAGGGAGGCTGGGATCCGAGCTGTTCGTTTAGGCCCGGCTTCTCATGTGGCCCTCCGTCCACAAGGTCCCGGGCTTGACCAGGCCTCGTGAAGGAACGAGAGACGGGCGCTGCCTGACAAAGCCCGTCTGCGGGACCCAGGACGTGGGAGTGAGGAGCAGGGCAGCCCGGGGGCCGCGCCGCAGCTGAACTGTGTTGCCCTCCTCAGTCTCTTCACAGAACCGTCAGAGCCCGTCCCCGAAGAGTCCAAACCTGGGGAGATGCCCTTCCACCACTGCCACAGGGACCCGCTGCCACAGCCGGGTCTCACCCCCGAGAGGCTGCAGGCGCAGAGGCAGCTGTGTGCGGCCTGTGCTGTGTGCTGCGTCTTCATGGCTGGGGAGGTGGTTGGTAAGTTGGAGAGCCGTGCCTCCAACCCCCTCCTCCTGCAACCTGCCAAAGCCACTCTGGGTGGAGATACAGAGAAGATGGGGAAGGCTGGGACAGACGGTGCTCGGGATGCAAGCACCAAGGGGGATTCATGGCAAGGTTCAGGGCCAGAGGACCAGGGCTGCCTTCTCAGTGCTAACTGGTCTTTTAAAAGCCTCATTTTCTCGTTAATACAATATGTCATTGTAGAAAACCTAGAAAATTTGGATGAGTGAAAAGAAGAAAGTAAAAACTACCTGTAGTCCCATCACCAGAGGAGAAAATCCGCAGTTCCCATGTTGGTGTGTGTCCCCCCAGCCCCCTGCCTTTTCCATGCCTGTACACACTCTCTGCGGAGCCAGACCATACATCGTTTTACCCTTGCAGGTGGGTATTTGGCACACAGCCTGGCCATTATGACCGATGCAGCCCATCTGCTGGCGGACGTGGGCAGCATGATGGGCAGCCTCTTCTCCCTTTGGCTCTCTACCCGGCCAGCCACCCGCACCATGACCTTTGGCTGGCACCGCTCAGGTAAGGCCTCTGTGTGACCCGGTGACCCTCCAGTCTTGCCAGAGGGCACCTCCTAGGGTCCCGGGAAGGTCTCTGATAGCTTGTCTCCCCCTGCAGAGACTCTGGGGGCTTTGGCCTCTGTGGTCTCCCTCTGGATGGTCACTGGCATCCTCCTGTACCTGGCCTTCATCCGCCTGCTGCACAGTGACTACCACATCGAGGGGGGCGCCATGCTGCTGACCGCCAGCATCGCAGTTTGTGCTAATCTGCTGTACGTTCCAGTATGGAGCGGGCACCATGTGGGGCTCAGGGCAAGGGGTCCTCCTCCAGGCTGGGAGGGAGATCTGGCCCTCCCCTCCCAGATAGACATGCAGCATGCACTCGTAGTTCTCTGCTCTGCCCTGGGGATGCCAGGAAAGGGACTGGGATAGAGACCTGAAGTTCAGCGTCAGCAGGCACTTGTTAAAGGCCTACTTGCAGCAGCCACTTAATTGCCTTTAAATGAGAGAATCAGTATTATCACCCCTAGTATACTTAATGAAATAGATCCTGAGAGGTGACCAGGTGACTCACAGGCCACATTGCTATGTAAGTAGCAGGGCCAGCATCTGAAGCGACATCTGTGTCACCAAGTGCTGTATTCTTATCCCAGGCCGCCCTGTTTGTCTCTCTTGGACATTGTTGTCTTCTTCTTGGGGCTGGGAAAATAGGGAGACAATAGGTGGAGAAGGAGTCCTGGGGACCTGAGGGGAGGAGGTGTGGAAACAGGGCAGAGGAGGCCGGGAGCAGGCTGCCTGGGCTGAGCGGCTCTGCTTCCCCCTCAGAATGGCCTTTGTGCTGCACCAGGCCGGGCCCCCCCACAGTCATGGGTCTCGGGGGGCTGAGTACGCACCACTGGAGGAGGGGCCTGGGGAGTCCCTGCCCCTGAGGAACACCAGCGTCCGGGCAGCCTTTGTGCACGTGCTGGGGGACCTTCTGCAAAGCCTTGGGGTGCTGGCTGCCTCCATCCTCATCTACTTTAAGGTACTGTCCCTCAGGCCCTTCCTCCCCCAACTCCACCCCCCACCTGCTCCTCCCCAAGACCCACCACCTCCCTCCGCCACTCCGGCTCCCAGCTCCCCAGGACTCCTGGCCCAGGGTCATGGTCCCTTTCCTCTCAGGCCTGGGGGCCTCTCAGGTCCCGTTTATCCAGGACACCCCTAGATCTTCCTCAGAAAGGTCCCTGGTTCCTGGGCTTAGGGGTCGCTCTCTCTCTCCAGCCTCAGTACAAGGCAGCAGACCCCATCAGCACCTTCCTCTTCTCCATCTGTGCCCTCGGGTCCACAGCTCCCACCCTCCGAGATGTCCTTCGCGTCCTCATGGAAGGTGAATCAGACTCCAAGCTCCCCACCCCTCAGGCCCCCGCTGACCTCACTCCAGGACTGGGTGCCTCTCTTTTCTCTGCAGAGAGTGTGGGGAGAAAGCTGGGGCCATGGGGTCTGTCTATTGCTAGAAGGAGGATTCAGGCATAGGGTGAATTGTGGGGGTCAATGGGGTACATGATGAGGGAGGTGGAGTCTGGTAGGGGTGGCCCCAAAATTAAGGCGTGGTGGGTGCTGCTTGCAGGTACCCCTCGAAATGTGGGATTTGAGCCGGTGAGGGATACACTGTTGTCAGTGCCAGGAGTCCGGGCAACTCATGAGCTGCACCTGTGGTCCCTGACGCTCACCTACCATGTTGCCTCGGCACACCTGGCCATCGGTGAGTCCCACTGGCCCCAGGCAGTTACTTCCTAGCAACCTTTCTCCCCTCCCCTCCCCGCCCCCTCCAAGCATAGGATGATAGCCTGAATTATTGGGATTGTTTTCATCTCTCTGCCTTTTTCCATCTCTCCCTGTGTCTGTGCCCCCCCCACACACACACACACATACACACACACGCATGCATGTTGGAGACAGGGAGCCCTGGATAGGCGCTTCTGGGGGAGATTTCACCCTCCCTGAAATAGTGAAGGGAACCAGTAATCCTTTCTGTTACAGGATCACTGGGACCTACAGGTCTAGGGATGGGGCATGGCTAGGTAAATCCTAGCACCTCCACTCTGGGATATCACATAACTGCTAAAAATGATGATTATGAAGACTGTATGGCAACTAGAGAAAATGTTTATGGTATAATGCTAGGAGAAAAAAAGCTGAATATAAAATTATGTCTACATTATGATTCAGCTATTAAAAATATATATGGTGACTCACAAGCTGACAAAGGATTTCTGAGCTCCTTCCAGATGCAAGAAGCAATCAGAGGCGTGCAATTTGGATGCCAAAAATATTATACTTTGTGGGATGTTGTTTGTAGCTCTAGAGGGACAATGGGACAGAATATTTAACATCTGGATTATCCTGAAAATGGGGTGGGATGGCTGCTGAAAGACAGCTGTATACTCGTATTGATGCTCAAAGAGCAGAAGAGAATAGAAAAATAAGAACAGTTTAATGTGTTAGCATGGTCGATTGGGGCGAGTCTCACTAACCTTTTGGACATTTTTATGCTATTCATACAGTACAGAAAGCAAATAAAGCTCTGTATTGAAGCCTGGTTTTAATGCTGTGCAGGCCCGTGGGAGCTCCTTCACCTGCCCCCATCTCGGCCCCTGCCTGGCTCCCGACCCCCCTGGGAACCTGCTGCCTCTTATCGCTCTCTCACAGACTCCACCGCGGACCCCGAAGCTGTCCTGGCCGAAGCCACATCCCAGCTCCACTCCCGGTTTGGATTCTCCAGCTCTACCCTGCAGGTCGAGCAGTACCAGCCCGAGATGGCCCAGTGCCTGCGCTGCCGGGAGCCCCCCAACGCCTGAGCAGGCCCTGCCCTCCTCACCCCACTGCCAGGCCCTGGCTCAGCCCTGGACTCTCAGCAGCACCTGCCTCCCTGCTCATGGAGAAGGGAGAGCCGGGCCCTCACCCCTTCCTCCCTCCTTCCTTCCACCTGCCAGCTCCCTAACCCCCAGCCCCAGTGGGCAAGACCAAAGTGTGTGTGTGTGTCAGCGGGTGGGGGGGTCGGGAGAATCAGTGCAGCGCCAGAGTGTGGGAGTCCAGTGGTCCCTGCTTCCCATGGTCTGGGGAGCTATAAGCATTCTTCCCATGCAGTCCATTTGTCTGTGTGGCAGGCTGGCTGGCTTGGGCATCTGCCTGTCTGTGTGCTGTTGGTGTGCCTATGCCTGGGGGAGGTCAGCGGGGGCCCCTCCCCACATGGCCCTTGCTCTGTCTATGCAGGAGCCCCAAAGCTCGCACTTTGTCCGTGTGTTCTGGCCCTGTGGTTCCGTCTGTGTGTGTCTGTGTGTGCGCTCATGCACGTGTGTGTGTTTCTTGGTGCTGTGGCCTGTGTGTCTCTGTGCCTATGTGACTGCGCTATGGCCTCTGTGAGTCTGCACCATCCATGTGTCCATTTGGGGGAGGTCTGTGTCCATCCCTCTGTTGGTGCTGTGCCCTCGGCTATCCCAGAGAAAGGGAAAACTCGGCCTTGGCTCCACCAATAAAATTGTGTCTAACTGCACCTTTCAGCCCCTGTGGTGACTCCTCAGGAGGGAGAAGCAAAATCAGTCACCTGGGCACTGACAGAATCCCATAGTTCAGGTGACCTTCCACAGCGCTCTGCCCCCTTCCCAGCCCCTCCACTCTCAAATATCCATTCTGATGTAAGTTAATACCTGCCTGGCCCTTTATCTTCCCTATTCACAGCAAGCTTGAGTCTGGGTCCTTGGTTTAGGGAGAGTCCCCATGTGCCCTGGGCTTGGTGGTAGAAAACTGGAAGGCAAAGACCCAAGGGACCCTGGAGAGTCATTGCTAAAGGCTCCTGCAGGCCACAGTGGCCTCCAGCTGGTTGGAGGGAAGCTGCATCCTTTTGGGGAGTGTCTGCACCGCTGTGCTGATAGGGGTGGGGTGGGGGTTGGGGTGGCTTAGTGCTCAAGTTGTGTAAGGTGCCAGGGGGAGGGGCACTCAGCTCTGACTGCTCGACCCTGAGTCCAGGTCACCAAGGACCGCTTTATTATTATTCCCCCTTTGCCTTAAGAATCACATTTGTTGACAGATTTGATCTTGAAAACCAGACTCATTAAGGCATTGTTGATCTTTTTTTTTTTAATCAACCTTTTTGTGCTTTGGATCAGCAGGAGTTCACTGGCCTTCCCCCGCAGCCTGATAAAATTCCAGCCCAAAGTGAGGACATTGAGCCTATTTTATTAGCTCACACATATTTCTGCAAGGCTTCTTCCCCAATAATGGAAATATATTGATTATAAAATTATCTCCTTTTTTAATTATAAAACCATATTCTAAATATACGCTTATTTTAAGGGTCCAACAAAGGAAGAGTGAATAAAGTAGAAAGTGAATGTAATCTACTCCCAGAGATAACTGCTGTTCACAGTTTGGAGTCTCCCTGCCCATGTTTTTAGATATGTATAAACGCTTCCATGTAATAAGGTAAATGGAGTCACTCTGTCATGTACCCTGCATTTATGACTCAGCCACACATCTTTCCACAGCAGTACATGTAGATTTCACTGCTCTTTTTAAGGTGAGGCCTTTGGACTGATTGGAAATAGGCCTTCCCACTCTGGTCTCTAGCTGAGGGCCCAGGCTGGGTGAGTCACCGATGGCCTGAGTCAGGCGTGGGAGGCAGGGCCGAGGTGACGAGCTGGCTGGCCATCGCACTCGGAGGCACAGGCACGAGGCTACCCCAGCTGCTCTCCATGCTTTACTAGTTCCTGATACGTTCTCATTTTACGGCTCATTGATTACAGGCCCCTGAGCAGTAGGATGGGGGTGGGGGATCGTGGGAAATGGAGAGAGGAGAAAATGAGGGCTAGCCCAATATGCACAGTGCTGGGTCTCTTTGCGGGGGAGGGGAACAAACAGTTTAAGGCAGAAAGAGACATCTCAAAGCATGCAGTCCATTCCTCCTGCAAGATTAGGGATAGGAAACAGGCTCAGAGAGGGGAAAGGGCTTCCCCAAGGTCACCCAGCAAGTGACAGGGGCAGGAGCAGAGCTGGGCTCTTCCTCAGGCCTCTTTGAAGCTCTTACCCAGCTGAGTCTCTTAGCAAATCTTTTCTCAGGCCCCTCTCTCAGCAACCTGCAGCTGCTGGCACGCAGGTTCTGTGGTCCTGGACTCGGGCTCCTTAGGTTTGCCTCGGTCCCCATGCTGGTGCTCTGGTTGGTCACTGCTTACCTCCCGGCCTTCCAGCTTTCCTAATTGTAAAAAGAGGGACTACGTGCATTGTGGGTGTGAACGTGCCTGACATATAAAACACCTGTAAGAAAGAGTTAGCTTTTGAGTGGAATCCAGGATACCAGGGGGAGATTTCAGGGGAACGTGGTAGTCCAGCATCCTGATGGCAGGGACAGGTCTCAACATTTACTGAGCTCACACTGGGTGCAAGGCACAGTGAGGTAGATAGTATTACCTGCACTTTACAGATGGAGACACAGGCTTACCTGCCCAAGGTCATGCAGCTAATATCTGTCAGAGATTCAAACTCAGTTCTTGCTGCCTTAAGTCCCCAGCCATTCTTCCATGCTCCACTGCCTCCCCACCCACTTCCAGGCAAGGCTCAGTCAGGGACAGGGAAGGGCGGGGGATCAGGAGCATTCTCCCTCATACATACGGGCACTTGGCACTTACGAGGGAGTCCAGGAAATCCTTATCTGCAGGAGCTGCCTGCAGAACCCCTATTATCTTCCCCAATCCACCTCCTCCACGGGCTTATCCACAGGCCTTTTCCCTTTTGGAGCCCTTCACTGATGACAAAATATGTGGTGGAGGGAGAGGCGAGAAGAGGCTGGACAGGGGAGGGGAACAAAGTGGGGCAGAGAAAGAGCAGAGCGACGCAAGGCCCATCATCCATCAGCCTAGCCAAGGCAGCTCATTACACAGCTGGTTAACCGGGGGAGAGAGGGGAGAGGACAGGAAGAGCCGGAGAAGGATGGGGTGGTCAGGAGGAAGGGAGACGGGTTTGTCATCCCGAGAGCGCAGGTGTAGGAGTGTTCAGGAGACGTGAGACCCGGGAGCCAGACAAAAACCAGAATGGGTGGGTACAGAGACTGGGCCTGGGGACCGCCTGGGCAGATGGACAGGTCCCTCCCTCCTCACTGCGCTCCTACCTGGGGGGGTTGCTGGGCCAGCTGGCAGGGAGGGGACAGGCACCCTTTCCCGTCCCAGGGGCTGAAGACCCAGCGCGCCAGCGGGGTGTCCACCTCCCTCCAGTGACCCCGCCCCTTCAGGGCCCATCATGGCTGCCTTGAGCCACTGTCCGGGTGGAGGCGGGCAGCGCCCCCCTGAGGCCCGCGCCACGGTTGCAGCAGAGGCCGCCAGAAGGCTGTGGAGGGAACCTCAGAACCCGTCAGGATGGGAAAGCCCCTGCCGCTCTTCCTGGCAGATTCTCCCACCTCTGTGGAGAGCTACATTTAGGGAGTTTCCTTTATAGTTGAAGGACTCTTCATCCCCAACTCTGGGAGTTTCCAAGGCCTCCCTGTCCCTACCATGAGCTCCAGGACCATCCCACCAGCATCTGGTCAGTATCTTCCAGGGGGTTCTAGGCAGTTCCCAGGCCTCTGTGGGGCAGAGCCTGAGGCTGAGGCTGTGCTGAGATCATACATAATCGCACAAAGTGGGCCCTGTTGCCAAGACGGGAGAGACAAAGTGTGTGGGGAGAATGAACAGGAAGCAGGACCTGGGGTCGCCAGAGCCTCTCTCCTTTAGCCTGGCTCCCGGCCCTCTCTCTGCCCCAGCCCCCACCATGGCTCCCTGGCTACAGTGTCCGGAGGCCCAGGAAGCAGCCCCCAGCAGGCCTGGGCAAAGCTCACTCAGAGGACAGGTCTCCTTTGTGTTGGGGCTGACACTCTGCACTAGGCACCGGTGTAGAGGCCATGGTGGCCACCCTGGGAAGGGCACATCTCCTGGCCTCCTTCCCTCCAGCACCAGAGCTCCCATGCCCTCTGGAAGGCTTTCTGGCCAGTTCCTAAGTGGGCGCCTCATTGCTGGGGAGAAGGAAAGTGCAGCCATCAATAGCCAACCCTGCCCTAGCTTAGGGCTCCGCTCCTGGGGAAAGGCTGCAGGCCTCTTGTGTGGAATAGTTTCTACTCTGGGTTTTTTGTTTGTGTTTTTTAGCAGCTTTAAACAACACATTTATTATCTCACACTTTCTGTGGGTCACATGTCCAGCATGGCACATCTGAGTCTTCTGCTTAAGGTCTCGCACACCTGAAGTCAACATGTCTCAAGTCAACTAGAGAGAAACCCACTTCCACGTTCATTCAGGTTGTTGGCAAAATTCAGTTCCCTGCGGTTGTGCGACTGAGGCCCCTGGCCCCCGTCATCTTCAAAGCCAGTAACGGCATCTGGAGTCTCTTTGACATCCCCTTCTGCCACATGCCACATCTCTCTGAACAGTTTCCACTCTTAAAAGAAAACGTAAAACCTTTCCAGCATAGAACAGGAAAGCCCTATGTAGGGGGGTCTCCAGGTGCACCCCTCTGGTGTGGTCCTCGCCCGTCTGGTGGTGTGCCCATGGCACCTGGTGCCTGGGTTCACTGCCTGACTTTCTCTCTGACCCTAACAGTCTGAACATTCAATTCCATTCTCTTGTTTCTTTTGGCTCAACCAAGATAGGCCATAAATTTTAAAAGGACTGTAGCCAAAAGCCTACGGAGAACCCAAAGGGAACCAAACCTGAGAAATAAAAGATAGTTAAAGCTTACCAAAATAAGCAGGGCCGAGACCCTGCAATAGCAAACTCGCTTTTTCCCTGACTGTGAGGTCTGCACAGAGAGCCCCTCCCTGCGCCCCAGCATCCCACCCATGTGCTGCACCAGAGTGGGGGGGTGGGATCAGGACTGGGTCACATAGGACTTCTGGGAGGCGTGGGGATGGGGAGCATTGCCCTGCAGTTCGCAGATATCTGTGTTGCCCCTGAGGGAAGGCTCTGCTTTCCTTGTGTTTGCCTCCTCAGCACCTGTCCCACAGCCTGGCCCCGAGGAAGTGCTTAGTACTGACTGTCAGTGACGGAAGGAATGGATGGCAAGATGGTGAACAAATGGACGTGGGGTCAGTACAAAGCCCATCAAGTGCCCTCTTGGTCCCAAGGCTCCCACCAACAGGCCAACAAGACTCCCCAGGGCTAGCCTGCAGCAGCATTTGGTGGTAACTGACCAGGGGCCTCTCACAGAGAAAGTAATGGATACATTGGGGCCCTCCAGGGTTGGTGACAAGCCTGTTCAAGGCCCTACTCTGGACATCACCTCCTCAACCCTACCACAAATTCAATATTTAGCTTCCCCTTGAGCCCTACTTGGTGACCCTTTCGTTAATCTCCTGTGGGTCCATCACAGCTTTTCCAGCCTTTTCTAGACCTTTCAGGTCCAATCCCAACACCCATATTTTTCCTTACCTCTTGGCAAATGATGACCTTTAAACCAGTACCTCACTAAGCTCTTGAAACCTGGTGTCCTTCCACCTTACCACCACAAAGCTGTTTGTGGTTGAGTCAGTCAACAAATGTTTATTGAGCATCTACTATGTGTTCAATACTGTTCTAGGTGCTTGGGATATATTAGTGAATAAGGTTCCTGTTCTGTGGCACTTACATTATCACATATAAATGTTAACATATTTCTCTTTTGCACCTTGCTCCAATTTCCCAGTTTCATTATCTCCATGGGGTCTCCATATAGATGTCCCACAGCAGCTGACAATATCACACCCAAACAGAATCCTACACTTCCGTCCCCAAACTGGCTCTCTGATCTGTATTAGACCTCTTTCTCCTGACATCAAGGTCTCACACCATGTAGTCCTTTTTCACGCTTTCCTATCCTTGGTATGTTATAACATCCATCCCTCTCAGTCCAGATGCTCTTCACCCATCTGGGTTTCATAGGACAACCTCCTAATTGGCTTCCCTGGTGGTGGAATGGCTTCTATCCCCTGTCTCTTCCAGATGCTGCTGCCAGATTAGTCTTCCCAAAACACTCCTTCCCTCCAGGCCCTCATTCTCGGCTCCACCAGCCAATGTCCCTGGGTCAATGGGGTATTGTTACAGAATTACAGATGCCTATCAATGTTACACCGGGAACTACCAACTCCATCCTTTCAACTTAAAGCCTTAAGGTGCACCGACCTGTCTGTGGCTGCAGCCCGTCAGTGACAAGAGATGGAATAAGATGAAGGAGGCAGATCTCTGAGTGGGATGCCTATTTTAAGGGGCTTTTCGTCTTTATTAGTGTAGACAGTGAAGAGTTGGGGGAAATGTCTGCAATAATAATAAACGAGCACATTAGGTCAGACCTCTTTTCACGGGGGAATAAGGATTCATCCAAAAGTTAAAGTCAGTAAGAATGTTAATATTTGTGAAGTGCTAGAACAGTGCTTGGCACATGATTAGAGCTATGTTGGCTTTTATAAAAAAAAAAAAAAAAAGAAAGAAATGGATCAAATCTCTTAAGTATCCTAGGAGGACAGGAGACCAGAAAACTTAAAATATATATATATATAACTTTTTATGGTTAATAATTACATGGAGCTTATGAAGTTGTTTCTCAATGGACATAGAACAGACTCAGATATAGATATTTTGCCTAAAGGGCTTTTTTTTTTTTCTTTTTTTACAGTTAGTGCCTTTTATTTCCCAATGTAGTTAAGATCTCATTTCTGCTTGTAGGGGAACAACGTTTAGTCAGTTTAGAGCTGTGTTATGACTAGGCGAGCCAAGCAAAGGATCAGGGCAGAAACACCTCCCACCAGTTAGCGACTCGGAGAATGTGTGTGCTGCTTGGCAGCGACCGCTGCTTCCACTTGAGGACAAGCTCTCAGAGTTCTGTGGGAACCTGTGTGACAGATCCCCGAGTATGTGGGAAAATAATCTCCGCCTTACTCAAACAGCCCACAAAGGGTACCTGAAGCTCTATTGAAGTAGTAAAGGAGTAGAAGGGTTCTATAATGGTACTCTTTTCCAACCAACCAAGTCCTGCAGGTGCCTGGGGGAGAACTTGTCAGGGGCAGGGTCCGGAAAGCCTAGAAAGAGTTCATATCAGCAGGACGGGAGAGGTCTCAGTCCCCCAGAGGAGCAGATGGTCTTATATCTCACCCCTTTTGTTCAAACAGCGCCTGTGGTTATGAATTCCTGTTTCTGTTGGAATCTACTTCCAAACCTCTCAGTCTGGTCCTAACAATACAGAGCAGGGACGCCCTGCTGGGTCGAGGTGGACCTCCTTGCTGTGCTGCAGACACAGAACTACCACTCTTCTGTTCAAGCTGTGCTGGAAGATTCTTTGTCCTCCCACACACCTGCCAAAGCTTGGCCCTTCTGAGGAGCCAGCCTAATCCCCAACTCCATGGCCCTTCCTGACTGTAGGTCTGTTGCTCTTTTTTGAAAACTGGCTCCCAAAACACCTTGGACTTGTTCTCTGGTTAGATCTGTGTGGCTTGTCTCTCCCACTGGTTCCTGATGCCATGACAGCACAAAATGACTTTTAAAAAATTTAAAAGATGCGTTTGAAGTCATCATGGTCCTGTATGTGAACGCTAGCTATATGACTGGGTAAGCCACCCAGTAACTTTTCTGAGTCAGTTTCTGCATTTGCAAAACTGCTGGAACGTTGGTAGAAGATTGAATATGTCAAGCTCCTACTCATACTAAATGAAAACAAACACAAAATGAGTTCCTTCTCCTTTTCCTATCCCTGTAATACGCTAATAGCGCTTCACATGAAGTAGGCTCTTCCCGAATGATGTTGGAGCAGTTTGAACCATCATGTGCATGTGTGTGGTGCTCTAAGAGACCTCAAACTTGAGAGTGATAATGATCTTACTTGTTCTTGTACTCCCATTTCACAGTGCTTTGTACCCAGAGGGTGCTAAGTTCAAGTCTGTTGGATCAAGAAATCTCTCTACTGCTCTTGGAGTACATGGAACAGCACACACTTTGGATGATCGATGGAAGCCTATCCTGAGGATGCACGAAGTACTCCACCCCAATCCCCTACCCCTGGGTTTCCAAGCCAAAGGGCCCCTCTGTCCTTAGTCCTGTCTGGAAAGTGTAGTGTCAGGCAGAGGCTCCCAGGGATAGTAGCTAGAAGGGGGCTCCTGGTAGTGATGGCAGCTGAAGAACCCCAAGGTGAGGTTCTGAGGACACAATGGCCGCCTCAGCTACTGGACACTAACCAGATGGAAGAGAGAGGAGTCAAGGCCTACAGGGTAACGAACCTCACCAGTCAGGACCCAGCTGCTTGGCCTTCCCTTTACCATGACTCATATCAGGACTTTGAGTGCAACTTAATTGAGGAGGGAGGGCTAGACACATATCAGTGTAGCAGAGGACTGAGAGTATCAACAGAACAGCACGTTCATGAGCCCTGAGAGCCATGACTCTGACCAAGCCCAGCCCTGCCTAGAGCAAGAAGAGCCTGCCAGTTCTGGTTTTTTAGAAGAAAGCTCTGCCTATTTCACTTAATATCCTATGCTAAAGCCAGGATACAAGCAAGGAACTAGAGGCAGCTAAGCTGTTTATTAAATCAGTAGAAAAACTGTACAGAACTTAGGTGTAATTAGAGACAGGGCCGGCCCTTATGCTGGACAACTCTGGTCCAGTCCAATGCCTGAAGCGTGGTCTATGCATGCGTGCATATGAGCACGTGAAGCTATCTGAACACTCCAGAGCATCTACTAAAAGTGATGCCCCCGTGGGGGGCACTGGATTCCATGCCCAGGAGCTGGGCCTGCAAGGAGAGGCTGAGGAGTCGGGCCCTAGAAGCGACCCAGCACGGTGGCTAACAAAGCCATGCGTATGTACATGCCATTCTCGGCCTGGCGGAAGTAGGCTGCCCGGGGATCCGAGTCCACCTCCACACTGCAGAGAATGAAAAGAGTTACCATGCAGCCCATGATGGCTCATCTGGGTCCAAGCGCCTTCCCACAGCCAGCCCCCAGCGCAGCTTCAATTCTGACGCCACGTCACCTTATCTCGTTGACGCGGGGCAGTGGGTGCATCACCACCATCTTCTTCTTGGCTCGGGTCATGATGTGGGGAGTGAGGATGAACTGGCCGAAGCACTGTGGGGCAGACAGGCCCTGTCAGAACCTCAGGGCAGGGTGGCTATGAGGCCATACACGTGGGCTCCCCTGGTCCCCACCACATCCACACGCTATTGCAGCTCATGGGCCTTGACCCAGCTCCTGCAACCCAGCCTTCCTGGCTGAGTCAGGATGCCAGGCAGCTCCAGCCCCACTTCTCCTCAGCCCTGGCACTCACAGCTTCATACTCCTGGGCAGAGCCAAAGCGCTCCTTCTGGATTCGGGTCATGTAGAGCACGTCAGTGTCGGGCAGTGCCTCCTCGATGCTCTCAAATTCCTCCTAAAGGGTGAGGCCGAGGCAGGGTGAATGCGGTGCCAGGTTCTGCCTCCTGACCCACGTCCCCCAGGGCCTCCTAGGGTCTTACCTGCTTGGTGCCACGGGAGGCCACAAAGGCCCACACACTGGGGGGCATGCGCAGGCTGGGAGGTGCTACATAGCGCAGGCTGACACGGTACTGGGTGAGCAGGCAAGCCAGGGAATGCACTGTGCGTCCATGCTTCAGGTCCCCCACCATTGTGATCTAGGGGAGGAACCCAGTCACCAAGAGAACCACCAGACTGAGCATCCTGCTCCCAATTCAAAACTTTCAGCCTCGGGACCAGGATGCAGGTCTCCTTAATGCAGCACGCCTGGGAATGGAGAACTTCTTCCTAACCGCCTCCCTTGGGAAGGCCACCACCCTCACCGTCATGCCATTGACAGTCCCAAGCTCCTCCCGGATGGTGAAGATGTCCAACAGGGCCTGGGTGGGATGCTCTCCGACGCCATCCCCGGCGTTGATCACTGGCCTCCGGCAATGCTTGGCTGCCAGCTGTGAAACCAGGACCAAGGAAGGAGATTCCTGTCTTTTGTGTCTCCCTGCCTCAGTCCTGCTCTTCCTGGGCCCCCTCATCCATCTGGCCCAAACTGGGACTGGCAGTCACAGAAAATGAGAGAAGAGACCTTGTGTCCCTGGGTCTCCTGGCACAGGTATACAGGCAAGTCTCACCTCCACTGCTCCGGGCTGGGGGTGCCGAAGCACCACGACATCAGCGTAGCAGCTCATGGTCTGCACGGAGTCAGCCAGGGATTCGCCCTTCTGTACCGAGGACGTAGCTTCCGAGAAGCTGAGCACAGCGCCCCCGAGCCGGGCCATGGCTGCTGCAAAGGAGCTGCTGGTCCGCGTGCTCACCTCGTAGAACATGGAGGCCATAACCTTCCCCTGGGTACAGGGCAAGATTCAATGTGTACACGTGTGTACTCACCTTTGGGAATGCACAGGCTGCTCCTTGCCACTCCAAGTGACTGACACAACAGTGGTGCTAAGAGAACCCTTCTCCCCAAACTTCCCTGTTTCCTGAACTTCCACCATTTGTGTCACTCTGAGCTAAAGCCTCTGCCCCCAAAAGCCACTGGTTAAGTATCTGAACGAGATATGCAATCTCAGACAGAGAAGGAAACATCACAGTTCTCTTCTCGGACTACATCAGCAACAACCAGGTGAGTGGGCTGATGTGCTGTGCTCAGGGCCTCACGAAGGCGGTTGCACACTGATGGGAGGGCGGGTGGGGTGGGGTGGGAGGACCTCTAGCAGCAGACCCCTCCAGAGAGAAGGCCGAGTTCCAGTGAGGGGGCTTTGGACTCACGAGGGAGGGAGGCCTCTCTGACCACTCAACAGTCCTGCCAACTGATATGGGTTGGGACCCTCAGCCCACAGCCCTGACCCTGACCTTCAGGATGTCAAGGCTCCGCTCCTTCTGCACCATCATACGCAGCATGTGTGCCACATTGAACAGGTGGGACATCTAAGAGAGACGCCAAGTCAGCTGGAGGCAGTGGCCATGTGGGTCCCAGTCCCCACTGACTAGATCCTCAAAGCTCTGGGTGTCCCCATCCTCCCTGGCCCAGGCACCTGGTCTTTGGTGAACTGCTGGACGGAGAGGATATGTTGGCCCACTAATGAGTGCAGCAGGGGTGAGGTCTGGGGGTGCAGCAGGCCAGGGGCCCCCAGGTTCTGGGGTGACGCCTGTCTAGGTACTGGTGGTGGAGGATAGCAGGTGCCATCAAGGGTTCCCATCAGCTCTGCTGTGAGGGACGGGGCAGAAGACGCTGGTCAGAGGGTTCCTCCTACCCAGGCCAGATCAGAGGTCCCCAAGGTGAGGGTGCTCCAGGTGGGGGTGTCTCACCTGGCTCAGCTGCCTTCCGAGAGACCTTTTCCTTCGGTTCCTCAGCTGCAAACAGGGCAACAGGACAGATGTGAGCCTGCGGCTGAGGTTTGCGAAGTGCCTGTTTCCCCGGGACTCCAGATCAGTCTGTGTTAAACGACTCATGCCACACTAGCTCCGACAGGTTAGGGGAGGACAGGAAAGACTGGCAGCTCTGGGGACACACATGTGATTTCCCAAAGGGGCTGCTATGTGTGAGGAGGGGGTCCCATCCCGTGGTCTTTCCAGGTGGCAAAGGGATCCTGAGGAAGGGGAGTGGCCAGGCTCACACTGACCAACCACCTGGATTACCCCATGCTCTGCAGCCCTATGGGATCCCAGCTCCCAGGCAGAGGAATGCAGCTGCCCACAAAAGTGCTTGTGAGAAGAAGCGGTGGGGTGCTTACCTCACACTGGGCAGAATGACTTAGGCAAGGGAGGGCACATGGCTCAGACTAGGATGAAGGGACGGTGGGAAGAACAGGCTAAGTGGAAGAGATTGGGTGCTGGGAGGGGAGGTCCTGTTCCTAGGTCACTGAACCCCAACCCTGGTCCATTCGGGACACTGGGGGACAGGAGGAGAGAGCCCATCCCTACACATCTCTCAGTCCAGCTGGCCGAGCTTCGACGTCCTAAGACCTCTCCCTTACCGGGCAGCCCCGGGTCTGAGGCTCGGTGGATTCGGGGTGGCAGGTGGAAACGTCCATCGGGAAGCCCTGGGATGCCCCGACGGGGTCTTTCAGGTGTCTGGAGAGACAACATTGGCCTAGCACTTTGAAAACTACTGACCCAACCCCTCCTCAAATTCAATCCCTCATGAAAAACCAACTCCTCACTGTCCACGTGGATTCCATTCTCTATTATCTCCCCATAGTCCCTTCCATCTTTCTGCTATGCTGTCCTGCATAAGGACAGATACACTGGCCTCTTAGGCATGTGTGCTAGCCCCATGACAAGCCCCCAAGCTTTGGTTAAGTTAACGGGCTTGTGTTTCCCATAGCTAGCCTCTTATACCAAGAGTTAATTCTGTGTTTTGCAGAAGACAGAGAGGTAGGGAATGGGGATTTAAACTGTTAAGTGAATAGCCTTTTGCCTCTGAACCACTGATGAAAATGTGTCATCAGCTCTGCCTCTGGCTGCAACCCCTAACACCCTCACCCCAGCCCTGAGCAGTGTGGGTACCGTGGTGATCTCACTGGCGGCAGGGGCCGAGGGCGTGAGCTGGGGAACAGCCCCTTGAGGCCACTTGCGCACGTCCTGTCCGTAGCCCGGGGGCACCAGAACCTGCAGACAGAAGGTAGGGGTGGGCAGGTGAGGAGGGCACAGAGAGCTGGACTAGGATCCTGAAGGAGTGGAAGCCAGCAAGAAGAGATGCCCCAGAGGAGCTGTGCCCACCCATATAACAGGGCATCTGTGGGGAGCAGTGGGACCGCACAGAAGTGCTGGGGTGAGATGAAAATGGCACTGAGGTCACAACTGGAATTGGGCATGAGCCACACACGTACCTGCCCGTCGATATAGGCCACCTCCCCTCGTAGGACCACGCGCCGGACAGTGCCCTTCACCTTCTGCCCCTCAAAGGGTGTCCAGTGGGCCTTGGAGAAGGGCATGTGGCTGGGGACTGTCCATTCATGCTCCAGATCGACCTGTCCAGAGTCATGGGTTACGCTAGGACTAGGCCACACCAAGGAACAGAATGAGGGTTGGAGAGCTGCTCCCACTCGGGTCCAAGTCCCCGTACCTCCACATAGGTGTCCTCCTGCGGGGGCAGGTGAAAGATCCGCCGGGGGTTGTGGTGCAGGCGCTGCAGCAGGTCGTCAAGACTGAGCCGGCCTTCGCTCACGGCGGTCAGCAGCAGAGGCAGCATGGTCTCAAGCCCTGGGAAGCCGGGGGGAGGCCTGGGCCCACACTTCTCCTCCAAAGTATGGGGTGCTGGGAGAAGGAGCACTACCCTCAGTACCAGTCACCTCCACACCAGGAAGTCACACAGGCCGCTGGGATGGCCACCTCACTCCCAACCCTGCTACTAACTGTTTCTGGGAATCAAAAAACAGGGAAATGGGAGCCCACACCTTTTACCCATATTCCTTTGTTTATAATTTTACTCATTCGCTCACGGATCATTTCAGTGGACACTGATCAAGCACCTATCCCAGACCGGCCACTGTGTTAGAGGCTGGGTATGACACAGATCAAGTCCCAGTCCTCATGAAGCTGCAGTCCTGGACCAGATGCCCTGAGTTGGGCCAGGGGCCCTCCTGGGCGGAGGAGGTATATGCTGGACCCTCTCACCATGGTCTGAGGCAAAGCAGTCGATGGTAGCCATATTCTCCCACAGGGCCTCCACATCCTGGCGGGAGCCAAGCTCAGGCCGGACCTCCCCCTTCCCAGGCCCCAGGTGCTCCAGGTCATCCCGGCTCAGGAACAGATGGTGGGGCGCCACCTCGCAGGTCACTGGCAGCCCCTGTGCTTTTGCAGCTTTAATCAGCAGGATCTGAGGGGAGAATGGGAAGAGCTAGAGGAGGCCTACAAAGTCCTCGCAGCCAACACCTGCTCTCGGGGAGCTACGGGGCAGACGTGCTGAGGGTGCTGGCTCCAGGCTCCCCTGACCTCTTGGTGTTATCAGGACTTCTGGTATTCTCTCACCTCCTCCTTCCGCGCCACGTGACAGATGTGCACTGGACGCTGGGTCAGCTGAGCCACCATGAGGATGGCGGCAACACTCTGCCGCTCTGCGTGGGCCACGATGGGAAGGTGGGAAGGCCATGTCTCAAAATGCTGGGGGCGGAAAGAATTTTGAGGGAGTGTGTCGAGCCTGTGATTCTCCATGCTCATCAGAGCTCCTCTGGCTCCTCACAGCTGTAGGACCACTCTGTGGGGTCCTCCAGTCAGGAGGCTACCTCCTCCCACATGCCCATTCCCTACCTCCATCCACTGGGCCACACTGTCCAGGCGCAGCTCTGAGAAGGTCTCATTAAGGTAGAGCTTCAGCCCCGCAGCAGACCCTGCCACAGCACCCAGGGTCCCCACATTTTCTGATGAGGCTCCAAGGAATAAAGCGAAGTCACAGCGGGCACCAGCCTCTGCCAGCTGGAGGGGATAGATGAGATAGGGCCCACTGGCACCCCTGCCAGCCTGCCTCCACTGGTGTGGGAGCTGGGGAAGTACAGAGGGGGCAGTGCTCACGGAGGCAGGGGAGGCTAGTTAGGGCACGTGGAGGCTAGTTAGGGTCACTACGATGCAGAAGTTCAAGGGCTCACCTTCTGGGCCAGGGCCAGCGCAGGGGCGTCAACAATGGGGGGCCGGGTATTAGGCATGGCACACACCATGGTGATGCCTCCAGCCAGGGCAGCGGCTGTGCCTGAGGCAAAGTCCTCCTTGTGTGTCCCACCTGGTTCCCGCAGGTGTACATGGACGTCAATCAATCCTGGAAGAACGTGGACTTGGCAAGATTAGGGAAAGACTCAAGAGACACGAAGGGCAGCAAGGAGGTGAGGTTCTTCAGTCAAGCTCCATGGATAGAGGAATAAAAAGAGCTGCAAGTGACAAAGGTCCTGGGGCCTCCATACTCTATGCAGTCCAGGGCAGGGAGTGGGCCCCATAGCCATCTTTCACTGCTCCCAGGGGCTCTGTCCAGAAGCCAGGTTCTCCCAAGAGTCACACTTACCAGGTAGCCGCACAAGCTTCTGGGAGGTCATGCAGTCAACATGTGCCTTCATAGGAGGGGCTGGCCCGATCTGGCCCAGGGCCTGCAGGTGGAGACCATGGTCAGCTCTGACTTAAGGTCATCCTAGGGGTTGTAGGTAGGAACTGGGTTTCCCATAAGCCAAGCTCCCTTCTCTCTCTGCAGCCATAAAGCTTGAACACCAGCATGGCTGCATCATACTGAGATTTCCCAGACCCACAACCTGTTTCCTTCTCCCTCCTCCCCTAATCACATTGGTTGTCTCCCTCCCTGCACCTAGGTCTCAGTTACCTCCACAAACAGTTTGGTGCACTTGATATCGATGATCAGGGGCACGGAGAAGTCAGCGGCTAGACGCCGGGTGCGGTAGCCCTTGGTAACGAAGGAAGAGAGACGCCGGCCCCCAGCACCGCGCATCGACAGGTTAATCACTAGCTCGAAGTGATTCTCGGCCAGCTGCTCCAAGATGCTTCGCTGTGGTGGGCATTCACCATCCACTGCCTCCTCAAAGTGCCAATCCACAGCTGTTACCTGTGACCCAAGACAAGATCAGGGTCAACCTGAGCCTGGCAGGGGTCAGAAAGGCCAGCCTGAAAATAGGGAAGGTAGCCCAGGTGTCCATGAGAAGACTGAAGACCCACGGTGGGGACCAGGACTGTCTTTACTTGCTATTGGCAGAGTCTATTTCTTGACAGGAAAGACATCTAAACTCAGTTACCAAGGACTCTGCAGTTCGAACTCATCCACACACATATAGAGAATAACTTCTCTAAGAAAATATGGGTATACTAGAATGTTAACAGGGTGGAAAGATTATCAGAGATTTCTTCTCTTTGCTCTTCTTCTGCATATTCTATTTGCTGTACATAGAATATATATGATTTGCACAATGACAATAAAAGCAGAGGGAGAGGGAGAGACTTCTTTGGTGCTTTCACACCTTTAAAGGAAGGACAGTGCGGGGTAGGTCATGGAGCCCCTGTACCTTGACGCCGTGCTCGGTGTAGAAGTCAGCAGTGCCCAGACTGGCATAGAGGCTATAGCCCAGGCTCTCCAGCAGCCGCACAGTTGGGAGCAGCTCACTTTTGTTCTGAACCAAGCAAGAGGATGAAGTTGTTTCTCTTGTCTTCTACTTCAAGGTCAGCCCATATGCCCCCATTCTCTGGGTGATCCCCTGGATTCTATACCTTATAGCTGCCAATGGTCAGCAAGATGTTCTTCTTGGGGATCTTAAAGCCAGTGCTTAGCATGGCCTTGAGGTAGGCTTCACAACGGCTCTCTCCAAAGCCGGCCACTTCCCCGGTACTGGTCATTTCCACACCCAATACCACGTCAGCACCCGCCAGGCGGGAGAACGAGAACTGGGGCACCTGAGGGAGCAGGATGTGGGAGAAGTTCAGCAGGAGAGGCATTTGTGCAGTGAGGGGAACTCTCTCTCCCAGTCTCACTGCTGCTGCCTGCAAACCTCAGGGTTTCCATCCTCCTTACCTTGACCCCCACAATGCCAGAGCCAGTCATGAGCCCCACAGGCTCCACTTCTTCTCCCATGATGACCCGTGTAGCCAAGGCTACTAGGTCTACACCTAGTGTCTTGGAGACGAAGGGGAAGGAGCGAGAGACACGCACGTTGCATTCAATAACTTTCAGCTGGTCATCCTGGGGCAGAGAGGGATTGGTCAGGCCTTCCGCTGGTTGGGCTTGCTGACACTACCCCACTGACCTTGACTCTTCCCCTTGCTCACCACTGGGAGTAATCAACCTGGGGCAGGGGTCAGGGTGACTGACTGTCACAAACCCTGACAACACTGTGGGCCTTAGCTATCACCCCTTCCTTCCAGCCTTTCTGCCTATTCTCATGAGGGCAGGAGACACTGCAGGGCTCCCTGGCACTGGGGCTGGCAGAGAACAAGGAGGCACTGTAGCCCTTCAGAGCCTTCTTTTAGCCCCTTCTTCCCACCTTGGCAATGAGCTGGAGATTGAAGGGTCCCGTGACCTGAAGCTCCTGGCCCACGGCATGCACGATGGCTTTGATCCGCTCCAGGGTTTTGGCAGTGATGTCTTGTGGTGGGGTCACCAGTGTGGCATCTCCTGAATGCACACCAGCATTCTCCACATGCTCAGAGATGGCAATGGCTGCCACCACACCATCACAGGCCACAGCATCCACATCAATCTCCTGGGGTCGGGGGTGGGATGGTACACAGGACAATGTGGTGTGGTGTAGGGCAAGGGCGATTTTCTTCCCCCACTTGCCCCAAGATGCTCCCCTTAATTAAGAGCTCTGGTACAACCCATCCTTCCCAGTCACCGTGCCTACACATTTCTGCAGGACCAGAGAGGGAAGTCTTCTCCGGGGCTGGGAGCCTGCCCTCAGAGACTTCTTTGCCTGTAGCCTCTCACCTTGGCCTCCTGGATGAACTTGGAGATGACCACAGGGTGCTCCTTGGAGACAGCAGATGCACTACTCAGGAATCGCTCCAGATCCCCATCAGTGTAGGCCACATTCATAGCAGCACCACTCAGCACGTAGGAGGGGCGCACCACACAGGGGTACCCCACTGTCTGGCAGAACTGGCGAGCAGACTAAGGGCATAGGGAGCTTAGCTGGATTGGTCACACCCATGACATCATCTAGCTTCTAGCTCCCCACCAGGCCCCAGGCTACCTCTAGGTCACTGAGCTCCTTCCACTGAGGCTGGCTAATACCAATTGTGTCCAGGAGCCGAGAGAACTTAAAACGGTTCTCAGCCGAGTCGATGGCTTCAGGGGAAGTACCTAGCACCCGGCACTGCTGCCGATGCAAAGCCATGGCCATGTTGTTGGGCAGCTGTCCACCCATGGAAAGGATCACACCTTCAGGATTCTCCAGTTCATAGATATCCATTACCACCTACAATGCAAGAGAAGAAACAAGTGGTCGTGACAAGTGGGGTCTGGGACCTGAGCCTTCTGGCTCACTGCTCCTCACCCTCCACCCACTTCCCCTCATATCCCACAAGTTCCAAAGAATCTTAGGTCAGCCAGCCAAATGCCCATGACTTCACCTGGAGACACAGGATGTAAAGACTGAGGGCCTGGCAGCAGGGGGGTGCTGCCCAGAATGTCTGTGGTTCATAGTCAAATCTTCAGAAGGTTCTCAAGTCCCACTTGACCCTGGCCACCCAGGATAACAGGCAGCCTTCATCTCTCTCACCTCAAAAGAGATCTCATCAAAGTAGAGCCGATCACACATGTCATAGTCGGTGCTGACTGTCTCTGGGTTGTAGTTCACCATGATGGTCTTATACCCCATCTATGAGAGGGAGTGGACTGCTATTAGTAATCATAGTGGGAGGATAAGAGGAGAAACTAAGCCAAAGCCCTACTTCAGAGAGCACCACCTCACTTCCTGAAATAGCTGTACAGACATCCACCTTGGGAGGGAAGAAGGGCCCGCACTGTAGGTGTTGGGACGAGTAGGCATAAAGTGTTGGAGAGAAGACACATTCCTTGAGTGAGGCCTAAGAGGACGTGCCCACCCCACAACCCAAAGCCCTATAATAGAGGTGAGGAGCAGCAATTAACAGAAAGTGCCAGGTAAAGTATGGGTGGAAGGCAATCACTGGAACTGAACAGAACAGCAGAACAAACAGGATGAAAGACCAGCTCGCGGACCTTCCGGAGCTGCTGGATGCAGCCCACGGCACACCAGTCAAACTCGACACTCGAGCCTATCCGGTAGACGCCAGAGCCAAGGACCAGGACATGAGGTGTTCGAAAGGTGAGGTCGTGCGTGGTGCCCCCGTACGTCAGGTACAAGTAGTTTGTCTGGGCTGGCCACTCAGCTGCAACTGTGTCGATCTGTTTCACCGCTGGGCAGATACCCAGCTCCTGACGTAGCTTGCGAACAGCGAGCTCTGTGCTAATAGAAAAGGGGCAGAAACATAGGCCCTGGGAGTGGGGTACAGACTGAGTGGAGGGGGGAGATGCCAGAGCAAGGATCACAGAGGAAAATACCACAGGGACAAAGGTCAGAGCCTCCA
This sequence comes from Lyroderma lyra, assembly GCA_004026885.1. Classification (NCBI taxonomy): domain Eukaryota; kingdom Metazoa; phylum Chordata; class Mammalia; order Chiroptera; family Megadermatidae; genus Lyroderma; species Lyroderma lyra. Next base: position 309,140 of record PVJL010000825.1, read on the forward strand.
AAGCTCCCCACCCTCCGTTCCAAGGACCCCACCCCACATGTCTCAGTCTGAGGTCCTCACTGCCATCTCTCACCTCAGAACAGCAAGGGCAATCTGCTTGTCTGAGAATCCGAGGCGCTTGGCCTGGTGCAGCAGGTGTGGGGGCAAAGGTTTTCCGCGGTGCTGTTCCAGAAGCTGGGCGTGTGCGATGATTCGCTTCATTCGGTGCAGGAACCAGCGATCGATGCGCGTGAGCCCATACAGGCGTTCCACGGAGTAGCCAGCCCACAGAGCAGACGCCACCACAAAGATCCGCTTATCTGTTGGAGTCTCCAACTCCTAATAAGAGGGCAGGTGGACAGATACGGAAGGACTGTGCAGAGGTAGAAGATGGCAGAATGTTAAGCAAAAATGTTCTGAGTCTACTGTCAGCACCTCAGAAAGCCTGACAGAATGAGTGCCACCATCTTAGAATAGCAGCTGCAGACCAGAGCAGGGGCTCTGCGGTCACAAAAACCTGACACAAATCCTGGCTCTGCCTCTTGCTGCCTCTGCGGCTTTGAGCAGGTTCCACAAGCTCTCTAAGCCTCAGCTTCCTCATTTATAAAAACAAGTCTAATAATCTGTCCTCATATAATGATACACGAGAGGCCACCACAGAATGCTCAACAAAGTGAAAACACAGCAGTGATTGCTGTTACTATTACTGGTAACGTGCTCATGGGCTGGGGACAGAGAGCAGCAGAGTCCATTTTAGGGGTACTGCCTGTGGGGGGTGGGGGCGTGCTTACCACATCATTGACTGGCTTTACTGTGTGATCAAAGCCGACACAGTTCTCATCCACCATGCGCAGAGCCTTCTGGAAGGCCTCCTCAAAAGAACGCCCAATGCCCATGACTTCACCTGAAGACACAGGATGTAAAGATTGAGGGTGAGAATGTCCGGTTTACAGTCAAATCTCCGGGAGGTTCTCAAGTCCCATGGGGGCAGGAGTCATGGCGTTTCATTATTAAGAAATCTTAAACTTTCAGCTCTTCTCCCTTCAATTTTATGTTTTGTGTCTATTAGTGACTATGAAATTAAAATGCCTAAAATGGGCATGTGGACATCGCAACACGTTAGTTTCTCACAGTGGCCAACCACTGTGAAGAACGTCTTATTTCCTCTGGGTCCAGGAACCCTCTGCAAAGCAAGCAGTACCCACAGAAATGGGTAACGTGTTTTGGTTTGCTGTATTCATAGTGTGAGGATACAATTTGGAATCTGTCACATTCCCTAACTTTTAAAAAGTCTGTGTAATAGGAAGACGATCTTATTGCTCCTTGAATCCACCCAGAGCTAATCACATTTACAACAATCACTTTAGAGTATTTCTTCCTGGGCTTTTTACACGTTGTTTTATACATGACTACAGTATACATAATTTCTATCATGCTTTTTTCCTCATCATAAGCATGTCCCTACACAGCTATGAGACCTCATTACCAGTTTAATTCCTGCATTATTTACCACAATTTAACTGCTCACTTACTGAAGGACATGTGACTTTCAAGTGTTCATCATTCTAAATGAAGTTGTGATGGTTTCTGTGCTTTGGATTATCCCTCACCGACAGACACACACACATTTATCCCTTTAGGATAAATTTCCGAAAGTGCCGAGGCAATAGTTAAGATAAAGTTTATGGCCCTTAATAAACATTAATTGCTTCATAGAAATGTGTGCTTTACAAGTTAAACTAGAAGTTTAACCAGCTTTCTAAGAAGTGTGTATAATCATTTTACACAAATTTTGCTAATAAGTAAAAATGTTGTCTCATTTAACTATATTTCTATTCACTAAAAGAGGAATTCTCCCTGTCACTCAAACCTCATTTGGTTACTGATTCCCTCTTCTATAAAGTTTTGTTCATGTTCTTTGACAATTTCCCCAAGGGTGTGTGTTCAAGTATGTTTTACCGATCGTAGTTTTCTATTTACAATTCTAATGTTTGTTTCTTTAAAAAAATTTTAAGGGAGTTCCCTGATGGTGTAGCGGCTTAAGGCTTCAGCACTGGCGCTGTCAGTGCTGCGGCCTGGGTTCGATTCCCAGTCAGGGAGCTGCCCACATACCAAAAAGCAAAAAAAAAAAAAAAAAAAAAAAAAAAAAAAAAAAAAAAAAAAAAAAAAAAAAAAAAAAAAAAGAAAAAAAATTTTAAAACACCAAGATGCTAGTATTAAGTAAGTAGATTTTGAGTAATTTTGCTTAATTCCTTTGTAATATGGTTATATTATATAAGTTGTTTTTTTTTTTGGTATTTTAGTTTTTTGTTTTTATATAAGTTTTTATTTTGGGTAAAAAGAAAAACCCCACACACTGATACTTGCATGACCAAAAAACTCTGAATTTTTTATATATATATATATATATATATATATCTCCCCAAATTAATCTGTGTGACAAGATTGCAGGTAATTGATTATTCCTTGGTTAAACTATCTTTTCTAATTTCTCAATGATTCATGTATCTTACTTGTAAAAGTTTTTTTTTTTTGCTTTTTGGTATGTGGGTAGCTCCCTGACTGGGAATCGAACCCAGGCCGCAGCGCTGACAGCACCAGCGCCGAAGCCTTAAGCCACTACACCACCAGGGAACTCCATTACTTGTAAAAGTTATAACCAAAGATCACATTCCAAGAATACTTGAATAGATGTAAAACACTGAAATGTCACATTTAATAATCAATCTTTGTCCTATTTTCAATCCACTTCTTTTATCCACAATTTAATTATGGCTTCGTTCCCATGTTTATTATAATTTTCATATAACAGCAAGTAATCTCCAGAAGGAACAACTTGGCAGGCTGGTAAGGTTTCTAAAAATTCTGAAATAATATCTGAGCTAAGACTTAACTTGTTTAAAGGCTACTATTGGTCTTAATGGGAATCTGGAGCACAATGAAAAACTCTTATCTTCAGCTGGTGGCACTTTGGTTTGTGCACATGCTTGTTTGGGCTGAAATGTTACAGGACAGTCTCAAGCAACTTTAAAGGACATTACAGGAGGCGTTATTAACATGATTCCAGCATACTCTACCACTGGTTGGAGGCTGACTGCTCTACCCATTCACTGTTTACTAGGTTTCCTTGTTTTTATAACAAAAGGTCTCTGAAAACCTGCTGATAGTATATATTGTGTTAAAAAAAAAAAAAACACAAAAAACTATTTCATTTAGTGATAATGGGACAAAGTGCCCAGAGAAGGGAATGGGCTAAGAATGGCTGTCACTGTGCTGACTTGCATTTGAAGGGTTCCCAGGAATAGCAGTCTTTGTTTGCCCCAAGCATCAGTACTTAAAAACCAGCACAGAAAACAGAATGCCGCTGCCATTAATAGCCTAAAGGTGACGGGCGAAGAGCCATGAAATGCCGTGGGTGGCGTTTCATGGAACTGGTCTCACTGTAACAGAGGAACCCCAGCAACCAGCTCTAGTTTTTGTTTCTTGGCTCTGCCCTTTTCCTTTTGTGGGCACCTCAGTTAGTCAATGGTAAACGAGACAGATGAGATCACCTGATGGCTATCACCCCATCCCAGAGATTCTAACATGCCATCTGGGAGTGGAGGTGGCATGTGTATTCTGACATAGGTTTCCAGATGCCTCTGACGCCAATCCTAATGAGGACTACTACATGTACCTTAGTCTGCAATGTCCCAATTAGCTCTGAGAAACTGTGTCCCCAAGAAGCTGCTAACACAGGAGCTGAGAGGCCATACCAGGGAACTAACTGTAACATTCCAGATTCTTGGGACGGATGGGACCCCATAGGGTGATTTGGGGAAGGGTCTCAGGGTGTATCTCTCTCACCAACACTCTTCATGCAGCTTCCAATTTTTGTGCTGACGCGGAGGAACTTGCTGAGGTCCCAGCGAGGAATCTTCACCACACAATAGTCTAGGCTGGGTTCAAAGGCTGCTGTTCCCCCTGTCACTGAGTTCCTGGGAGCCCACCAGCAGGGGTGCCGGAAGGACAGTGGGAGACATAAAGGGTGAGCTTCCAGGTAGTTCCCTGCATTCCCACACATCCAGGCCAATGTCCTTTTCCTATTCCATGAATGTTTTCTTCAGCTCCCCACCCCTTACCTCCCTGATCTCTCCCTGACTCTTGTACCTGAGCTCAGGTAGAGGGATGCCCAAAGCCAGCTTGGCTGCCACGTAAGCCAGCGGATAGCCTGTGGCCTTACTGGCCAGGGCAGAGCTACGAGAGAGCCTGGCATTCACTTCAATGACGTAATACTGCAAAAAGAGAAAAGAGAGAGTCATCTGGTAACTGCCTAGAAGGTCTGTCTAGAAGAGATCTCAGAAAGGGAAGAAAATAAAGCCTCCCACCACCGGCCCAAACCAAGAGAGACAATTCTGGCCTCTAGTCCAGGGTCTGTAGAGCCAAAAGACCTCTTGGCCTTCAGGCCCCAAAATTATGAAAGGAGGTTCAACAGCTAGAACATCAACTTCAGGGCCTAGAGTCTCACCTGTTCAGATTCGGGATTCAAGGCATACTGCACATTGCACTCCCCAACAATGCCAAGGTGCTGGGTCACCTTGATGGCCGTCTGCCGCAATAGCTGGTACTCCCTGTCATTCAGTGTCTGGCTTGGAGCCACCACTATGGACTCACCAGTATGGATGCCCAGTGGGTCCAAGTTCTCCATGTTACATACCTATGAAAGGAGAGTGGAGGTCATGGCCAAAGGGAGTCAGGAGAGACAGAAGGCTGCATCCCAGGGTCCTGCTGCCCCTGGGATTGCATCCATCCTGGGTTGGAGGGACACAGAACCCTGAAAGATCTCAGCCCTGGCCTTGGCTTTTACAATAGCTCATCCCACCTAGCACTACTTCTGCCCCTCCTCCATCACTCACCGTGACGCAGTTGCCATAGGCATCTCTCACCACCTCATACTCAATCTCCTTCCATCCCTTCAGGGACTTGTCTATCAGCACTTGGCCGGTATGGGCAAAAGCTGGGGCCACAAGAGAGGAGAGCTCCTCCCAGTTAGATGCAAAGCCAGAGCCCAGGCCGCCCAAGGCAAAGGCTGCACGCACCAGCACTGGGTACCCCAGTCGCTCAGCAGCTGCCTGGGCCTGCAATGAGCAGAAGAGAGGAACAAATGGGTCATGACTGCTTGCTTTGCAGAGGATTCCGAGACCCAGAGAAAATAAGATATAAAGAAAATGACACCATTCCACCTCTGGGCAACCACTCCTCAAACCTGTTCAAGAGAATGTGCCGCCTCACTGGGGGCCACATGCTCTCCAATCTCTGCCATCCTGGAGGCAAAGGCACACCGGTCCTCAGTCAGCTCGATGGTCTCCACAGGTGTGCCCAGGACCCGGACACCGTATCGAGCTAGCACGCCAGCCTTGGTCAACTCCACACCACAGTTCAGAGCTGTCTGGCCTCCAAAAGTTAGTAGCACACCATCTGGGCGCTCATTTCGGATCACCTGCGGGAAGACAGAGGAATAACAGGCATTAAGACCTTGGGGTTAGGGAATGGATCACAGAAGTTTAGAAACCCAGCATGACCACAGGACCTCCCTGCCTACATGGGTCCTCTCCTCAGCCCAGCCATATCCCAGTCGTACCTGGGTTACGTAGTGAGGTGTTATGGGAAGAAAATAGACCTTGTCCGCCAGCCCCTGGGAGGTCTGCACTGTGGCGATGTTGGGGTTGATCAACAAGGTCTGTATGTTTTCCTCCTTCAGGGCCTTGATTGCCTAGGGGGAGTACAGAGGCAAGATTACAAAGAGTCTTAGACAGGCATTTCTCTTTCTCTTCTTTTCTTCCTATACTTAGTCCCCAACAATCAATTTCTGCTCCTCATCACCTCACCTTTCCACACATCTCCCAGACCTCCTTGTTCATTTCCTCCCTACAACCAGTGTTCATGCCTCAGCTCTTTTTCTTAAGACTCCATTCATTCCTAAAGGTCACATACCCAGAGGGGCAGGATGGATATGATCTACCTGAGAGCCTGAGTAGTCAAATTCTCCTGCTTGGCCAATGGAGAGGCCCCCTGAGCCCAGGATCAGAACCTTCCGTGGTGGTGGAGGTCCAGAGCCTGGGCTGGGCATCCCAGGCGGACAGAGGTGCTTAGCCAGCCGCTCTCGGACTGTGAAGGCAAAGAAAGTCATAGATTGTTAGAGCTGAATGAGACCCGAGAGATCATCTGGATTAACCCCCTTGCTTTACAGAAGAATCCAAAATAAGTCATGCCTCTAATGAGTGGTAGTCAGGCCCAGAACACAGGACTCAAGACTCAGGAGTTCCTTCCATTAGAAGCAGCATAAATGAATCACCTTGGCTTGGTTGCCTTCACATCCTACCCACTTACCCTCCCAAACATCTATCAGTTTCCTGTGCCATGTCCATCTCATGTCTGTCCTGGAGCCAGCCCTGTTCCTGGCTCCACAGCCCAGATCCACCCAGGTGCTTACCTGTCTGGCTCCCAGGTTTCCCAGATTTGGCTTCTTTCACAGTTTCCAGAAAGACATCAAAAAGAAGCTCCATATCTGAGGGACCAGCTTGATGTTCTGGATGAAACTGGACACTGTGGAAGAGATTGAATGATCAAGAAACCTGTCATCATCACTGGCCTGGGCACCTTGAAGGTGAGTAGTGGAACAGATGACTAGGGCCCACTACTGTGCTTTCCTTCTTGGTCTTCGAGTCCCAAGGGGCCTCAGAACTGTGCACATCCTGTCACTCTGCCAGAATCACCCAAACTCACCTGAAGAAGGGCAGGCTCTCGTGTACAATGCCTTCATTGGAATGATCGTTGGCATTGGTGAAGAGAGGAAGCCAGCCTGCCGGCAAGGAGTCTGTTTCCACAGCAAACCCGTGGTTCTGGGATGTCAGAAAGCAGCGCCCAGAGCCCACCAGCAAGCACGGCTGGTTATGGCCTCGGTTCCCATACCTGGAGACGGAATCATGTAGAGTCACAGGCCCCCTTCACCCTCCTTCACCACTGGACCAAACCCAGCTCTCATCGACCTCAGGACTCTTACCAGCCCCCACTCCTGCTTCATCGCTAATGTCAATTCTACTCCCATTCCCAACACTCCCCACCCCTCATGTCAGTAGTACAGGCCCTTCCTCTCCGCGTAAGTCCCACCTCATCTTGTAAGTTTTGGCCCCAATGGCTAAGGCCAACAGCTGGTGTCCCAGGCAGATCCCGAAGACAGGCCGGGGATTAGGATCTGATAAGACACAGCTCAGTGCAGATATCACACTGGGATAAGAGGCGGGGTCACCAGGGCCGTTACTCAGGAAGAGACCCTCATATTCTGGAGTGGGCAGAAAAGATGACATCGAAACCAGTATTCATATAGAGACATGTGCATTCCTTACCATTAGAGAAAAAGCTCTTATCTCCATGGTCTTCCCTGCAACTTGGATTGACAGATCTTCCACCCAGCTACTCACCCTGGCTGTCCAATGCATGGTCCCATGGTACCACAGTGACCTCGGCCCCACGCTGGCACAAGCATCGGATCTGATTATACTTGAGACCACAGTCCAAAGCAAGGATCCGAGGGGTACCACCTGCGTTGAATACCCGTGGAGCCTGAGGAGTAAAGGGCAATGATTGGCAGTTGTGGTTAGTGGGTGGAGGTGTGCACACCAACCCCTAACTTGGAGGCCTTTGATGCGTCTCCCTCAAGTGTTCTCCCCAGCCATGAGCTGACTATTGCTACCTTGCTACAGTTTGCAACACTCTCCCACTCTACCTTAATGGAGACCTCTGGCACCAGGGGCCGGGCATTGGGGTCCAAGAATGGCAGGGCTGAAGGCTCTGTCCCATCCTGGACCAGTTTTCCCAGCAGCGACCCTTGCTCTCGCAACTTCTTAGTCAGCTCCCGAGTGTCCACTCCTGTCAAAATATCACACTTGGAGAGGTCACTCTCCCATCTCAGTCACGCATGAGGCTGAGACTTCCAAAAGCATGTCCGTCCAGAGCCCTAAGTCACATAGCTATTCCATAGGCATCAGAATCCTAGGCCATCCTGATGAAAGTACACTACTATCAAGTATTCCTGCCAAAACTATCACATCTGAATTGCATCATGACTCTAGATCTGTTTAAAGAAAATACCAATTATCTATCAGTTTACAGAAAAAGAACAGCTAAATGACACTATAGGAATGTTACCAACAAAATGCAGACTGTGGGATACTCCAAAGAAAAACTGACCTATTATTGTCAACCAGGTTATAAGGCCCATAGATTAAAAAGACATACCAACCAAATGCAATGTATGGATCTTTAGATCCACATTCAAATAAACAATAAAAATAATAATTAAAAAATCGGTAGTTGGGAAAATTTTAAACCTAGATATTTGATATTAAGGAATTTTTGTAAAATTTTAAAGGTATGATAATGTTAATGTGGTCATGTTTTTATAAGGATTCATTTTTCAGATACTACACTACTTTCTTAGGGATGAAATGAATTAAGGTCTGAGGTTTGCTTCAAAATAATCTGGGGGCTACAGTGGTGGTGATGAAGTAAGTTTAGCCCTGAGATGATGACTATAGAGGCTGGGAGTTCATTATACTATTCTCTCCTTTTGTACATTTGAAATTTTGCATGTGAGCGAGAGGTCAGTTTCTTGTTCCAAAGCCCAATCAAAACCTTCCAAATCAGATACATTCTATCACAACCTTGGACTCAAATTCCAATAGTGCACAGAGACCTTCTCTTGATTCTTTTCACTCAAGCACCTGTGTGCTCTGTCCATGTTTGTGCTTGCATCATACCTTGCAGGCCAGGTATGCCATGGTGCTGCAGCCACTCATGTAGGGTGCGGATGGTACTCCAGTGGCTGGGTGTAGGGCAGCACTCTCCCACCACCAATCCTGCCACATGGATCTCCGAGGATTCAAACCACTGTCGATGGAAGGAGGAGATCTTACTTAAGGAGTCCAGGGCCACATCACCCGTTATCTTTTCCCATTGAACGGCATAAACCCTATACTTCAGCCACACTGAATGACCTTAAACACACCAAGTACTTCATGTTTTTTCCCTTTTCCAGCAGTACTGTACCCTATACAAAACCCTTAACACATGGGCCCAGGGTGCCTGATTGATCATTGAAAATTACATTTTCCCTTTTCCTTTATCCACAACTGAAATGACAAAATCCCCTCTTTTGTGAAGCCATCCCCCACTCACCTAATGCAGCTTGTGATTCCTCCCTAGAGCTCACCTAAGCTCACTTCATTGCCACTGTTCTATTTACATGGTAACATAAATGGGTTGGTGTGTCTTCCTCACACAACTGTGAACTTAAGAGCAAGGTGACTGACACATGGTAGTAGTCAATAAACATTTAACTGAGTGCTTGAGTGGGAGAAGTGAGCATGAGAAAAGACAAGGTCCCTATTGTCACAATGTTAATTTGCTACTTAGGGAGCATGAAAATGAACAAGGTAACAGGTAAATAAACAAGATCATGATTACAGCATGTGATAAAAATAAGATAGGCAGGTGCACAATACCTCACTAAATAAAATTAAAGGTTCAGGCTGTAATACTAGGCATGATTATACCTTCCCCCTTCGCAGGGGATTATCATAAAAATAAAGAACACAAATTTGTTACCCAACAGATAAGCATTTAATAACTGAACAAACAGGTCATTTCTGTGGGAAAAGTGGCACATTTAAATTACATCTGCTTAGTGATGGGAGGTTTAAAGGAAGATGTATGTTGAGACTGTTCTTTAGGGATCTGAAGGACAGTCTGGCAGAACCCCCTGTGGCCAGGAGGACAAATCTGCACATGGACAAGTGTGTGTATGTACCACAAAAGCATCTGTGGTGGTCTGGTGGCTCTAGGAGGCCTTACTCAACCTGGTTCTGTCAGGGCCTCAATTTTGCAGGTTTATAAAATCAATTTTGTCAATGTGTTTATAGTTGACAAAGCCAAAGACTGACATACAAGTATGCTAACCAAGATAATGCATTATAAACTAGAATGTGTTGTATTTACAGGTTTGTAATGAGGACTGGTCCTTTCCAGGAACTGTAAGTATGTCCTTTATCTAGAGTTTCCCCTCCCAAGTGTCAGGGTGATTGAGAAGGCAAATTAAGAATTAAAGGCTCAGTAAGCCTGGAATCAAGATAAAACAAGTTTGAGAAATACTGCACCTAGGCTACGGTGATTTCTGCTATTAACTTGTGTTGATCTTTGTATTTATTTGGACTCCCAGAGAGCAATTTAGTTCCTAAATTCTAGAGGAGGAGGGGGAATAAAGGAAACATCACTGTGGGAAGAAACTGAGTTTTCTTATTGAGAAGTAAGAGCTCTACTGAAAAGTGGTACAAATTAAGGAAAGGGAAGGGAAGGTTTAGATTCTAAACTTTAGAAGAGGATAATCAGCTTCACTGGTTTGGTAGGTGAACTGGGAAGGGTGTGACCCTAGTTTCCAGTTTCTTTCACACTAACATATTTAATCTTAAAAGCAATGATCCCATCACAGGACTTTGCTGCTAAAAAAATCTTCACTGGTTCCTTACCAAAGCCCAGACTCTGGCTTGGCCTTCAGCATTGTGCCTCTCTGCATAGTACTTGTTTTATCACTTTGGTGTGTATCTTCACTCTCTCCAGGGTGCCTGGCAGAATGTCAATGTCTTCACTAACAGTTAATAATTACTGGTTTGAAAAGGAATACAGAGAAAGCACTGGGTGTGGCTACCTTACTGAGACCGAACTCATCCACTTCAAACGGGGGGATGCCATAGTTGCCGATCAGAGGATAAGTCAGCACTAAGATCTGTGCTTTGTAGGAAGGGTCTGTGAGGGCCTCGGGGTAGCCGACCATGCCGGTTTGAAACACTACAAGAAAGAGGTAGGTTTGGGGCTCAGGCAGAGCACTCTTTGGAACACTGACGCGCGCGATGAGAATGCCCCAGTGGAGGCTGCCTGCACGTCGAGAGATGAAAGGGGCTGGGCTAGGGACGTGGGCGCCGAGCGCGGGGGAGGGCGTGTGCAGGCGGGAAAATGGCGGGGTCTGGGCAGGGCAGGCTGGGCAGAGAGGGGCAGCAGAGAGTGAAATGAGGTCGGCATCCGGCCCGTTCTTGCTTACCCACTTCCCCGGCAGTCGACACAGCGGCCCCAAAGGGCTGGCCCCGCAGGACCGACCCATCCTCCAACACCAGGGTCGCCATGGGAACGGAGCTCAGAGACGTGGGGAAGCAGAGAAGCTGGAAATGCAGCAAGTTTCCTCCTGTGCTGGAACCACGTGAGGAATGTGCGCCCGGAGTAGGTCCACGTGGCTAGCGGAGCGGGTGCCTAGAGAAAAGTACCGGGCGGAAAGCGATGCAGCCCCAGGCGCTGTGGGAGGCTGCATACTGCGGCGGCGCAGGCAGCTACGGCGTGAAGGGCGGGGCCAACACGTAAAGGGCGGGCCCACCGCGTAAGGGGCGGGGCCGGGCGCGGGGCCAGTGGAGTAGGCGTCTGCCTGCCCTGCGCAAAGCCCAGGGAAACCTGAAAAAGAAAGTCGCCATCCCAAAGTAGTCTCTCCCCGCCCAAACAAGAAACACACAAAGCCAGGCACTTTTACCTTAAAAAAAAAAAAGAAAAAAAGAAGAGTTTATTACAGTTAACAGCACAAATGGGAACTGGTACTAGGCCTATCCTGGATAGGAGTGTGACATTCCAAAACTGTGCAGTTTTCCATCTTGCTTTCAACGGCGGCCTCAGCCTCGAGGAGAATCTGCTAGCTAACCTGTCTTGAAAGCAAATCTACCTAGCTGGGCCCAAACAGATGGGGATCATCTTCAGGTCTGTAGGAAGACCTATGTGGTTCAAGAAGCCTTGGCTTTCCGGCGTTGGGTCCCCCAAAGCAGGATGGAGATGGATAATGTGGTGGATCCCAGAATCCCGAAGAACATAAGCAGTGAAAACGAGCCCTGTGAATAAAAGACAAAAAAATAAATATATAAAAATAAAACAAAAAATACACATACAGCATTACACCAAGGGCTACATTCTAATGCCCAGTTGTTTCCTAGTATATCTATCCTCTCATCTAGTGCAATTCTCTTAGTGTTTTCTTCTCTAGGTGATTTGCATCAGCTCCTGGTCTTGTGGCTCTTGTTTCTGAGAGGTTCTTGCTCTATGGATTCTCTTATCCCTGATAAGAAAGCCTAATTCCTCACCTGGCGCATACACTTGTAGCCATGGAAGCCATCAGCACAAACACACTGCAAAAGACCTGGACCATCAGGCACACAAGATCCATTCTCAGGACATATTTCTGGGAGGCAGAGAGAAACAGAGAAAATTACTAGATCTCATTAGGTATGTTTCTCAAGTGTCTGTTTCAACTTAGATTCTCTCAACTATTTCTAGGTCAAAGTAAAAGAAAGAAGATTACAGATAATCAGAATATAACAATAATAATAAAATATATTTAAAGATCTTTTCTATCCAAAGATTTAGAGCCTCAGAAACCTTAAAAGTCACATAAGCAATTTTACTATCTTTCTGACCTAAAAGGGAGAATATAAGGAAGAAAGGTAGTTCCTAGAAGGGTGGAGACAAAATAACACACCTGTGTCTCCAGTGCCATTGCAAAGGTTCCTTTGCCCTTGGCAGATTTGGCTGTTTGTATAAAACGTGACAGTATTCCAGGCATTTATACCTCCAGGACAGTTGACATCTTGTGGCAGTATCCTGAACACAACACAGGCAGTCATAGTATGCAGCCCAAAGTTGTTGAGCTCATAGCACTGCCCGCCTTTGATTCTCTCTCCCACCCCATACCCTTACTCACAGAGTCTGGAGCTGGGTAAAGCCACGGAAGGTGTTGGCCAAGTCATCTTTGAGGGGGTTTGCTTGCAAGTCTCTGAAAAGCACATACTATTAGTGCTGTACTCTAGGAAAACACCTTACTTCCATTCATACATCTTCCTGGACTGGTAATCTAGTTGTCCAAGCTTAGATATTAGTATTTAAGCATCTTTTTAGTAGTCCATCCTCAAAGACTTTTCTATCAACTCTTCACCATAGTGACCTTTTGGTAGAGAGGATAACTAACCACTTACATGATGATAGCAGTACGTGCTTGAGGAAAGTTGGGACCAGGATCCTTCACAGAACAGTTCTGGAGATCCAGCCTGATGAAATAAGGTAATCGGTGTTAACTATGTGTTTCTCTTCCTTATCCACGATAAGCTATGTAACCCCTTTTCTGCTAATACTAGTAGAACACAGCTACATTCAGGGCCACAGCATCTACTATAGGTGCTATAGAAGATGTTCTAATTTTGCGCTGTCCAATTTAGTTACCACTAGTTACATGTAGCTATTTAAATTAATTTAAATTTTAAAAATTCAGTCCCTCATTTGCCCCAGGCACATTTCAAGTGTAACCACTAACATGTAGCTAGGGGCTACTGTCTTGGAGAGTACAGATATGGAACATTTGTATCCTGGCAGAAAGTTATTTGCATCTGTGCATATACTGGAAATTTGTTTCTTGTCTAGATTTGTGAATTTCACATGTGATATTATGATTCTCAGATACACATAGGACCTTCAAATGGAAAAAATTCAAATCACATAAATGGAAGTTTTTTCCAAGTGAATTTTCTACCACAGATTAGCTGTAAACTACTGGATATTAAGGACCATGCCACATTTTTTTTCTTCAGTATCTACTGCTTTCTATTCCTTTATTTTATATTTTGAGAGCCTACTAACTGCAGAAATCTTGAAAATAAAAAGTACCCCCTCAGTATCTTATCTTTCAAATGGCTTATAATGTAGTAGGGGAACTGGACCATCACCAAAAATAAAAACAATGTAAACATTAAATTACAATATGAAAGAAATCACAGGACAGTATATAAATTTGAGTGGTATACTAAGGATTAGTGAAAGTAAAAAAGTTAAAAATACTACTATGGTATTGAGTAGTAGGGGTAAGTCACAAAAGTTGTTAGAATTAAAGGATGGATGTGTCCTAATTTGCTGGAGGGAGGCAATTTCAGATAAGAAGAGAGTTCTGAACAAAGAAACAAATGTATAATACTTTTGGAGGTAGGCCAAAGCTAAACCTTCATGAAGGATTTGAGTGGACAGATAATTGGAAGTCTAATTTTAAAGCCAGAGAGTGATAATGGGAAAAAAAATTGGTTTTCAGAAAGTTTAACATAGAGAGGTATTTAGGCAGATTAAGAAAAGAGGAGAATGGAAGCAAGACATGATATTTTGAGTTTGAAGTGAGGGTACACTCAAGAGGAAATGTTTAATAGGAAGCTAGTGGTACCCATAGGTACCTGGGGCTTGGAGAGAAGTCAAAGGATACCAGAAAGATCTAATTTTGTGAGACACCTGCATGGTGGTTACAGTAAAAACTCTTAAGAATAGGTGAATTCTCAAGAGTATAAAGGGAGAAAATGCAGGGACCAACCTGCATAAAGGGACAGGAAGAGGAATTTGCCTCCAAGACAAACATGAATTAGAAAGAGAAGGAAACCTTATCAGTACAGTGTCTTGGAGGCTAAGCGGGTCATTTCATGGAGACACACAGTAAGTCAAAAGACTTAATAAAAAGAACAAAGCGCTTTTTAAAACAAAGCCATAAAAGCCTTTTTTTAAAACAGGCCAAATTATTACTTTTATGTAGTCTCAACCTGGCAGGAACACAGGATGGTTTACCTAGTCAAAAATGTGGTAACAGATTTAAAAGTCTGAGAATCATGGTTTAGAATTAGATGCTTCCAAAATAAGCACAGATATCTACCCCAAAAGCCACCCAGGCAAGCCTTGACGAATCCAGTTTGGAAATTCTTTCCCAGTATCCAAGGATATCTTCTCCCTCACCCCAGGATGGTGCCCTTCTGATTCAGGCAGCAGCGGGAGTACAACAGGAGCTCTGGCGTCTGCTTACAATAAAGGGCCACTTCGGACAAATTTCGCACACTCCCTGGACACTGGATGCATATCTGCAGAAGAGAGAAAACTATTAGGACTCCGGAAAGAAAGACAAGACAAGGACAAACAGGGATCAAAAGTCAATTGCAAGTACCTCTCCAGAATTCCTTTAACACAGGGCAGGAAAGTGTCCTACCTTTTTATAGGATTTGACTAGGAGATGCATTCCTTCCCCAGAACCAGGCGCCAGATCAGTGCACCAGACCTCACCCAGGGAAGTCCCTCATCTTTGAGGATCACTATTCGAATATATTTATTCTGTCCTTTCCAGTGACTTCTCAATCTGACAGCCCTGGTTTGGCGGGACGGCAGGTACATAAAGAACTCGTCAAGCATTACAGAAAGTACAGTCTTGCCACTGCACGATATACGACATTTGTGAAGAGTGAGAGGACTCGTCTGTAGAAAGAACAACTTAAGAGCTATTCAAATATTAAGGAGCGAGGGAATCAAAGTTCAAAGGTCTTTGGACATTAGCAGGGCTACGGCGCTGGGAAAACTTCGCAGCGTGAGTAATCGGGAGCGGGAGCTGGTTGGGCTACCGCCGGGGAGGCCTCGAGGGACAAAGTCGGAGCTGCGAGCCGCGGGAGAGAGCCGAGGGCGGGCGAGCGCGACACCCGGCTGGCCTAGCAACTCTGCTTCAGCCTGAGCTCTAACTGGCTTCGGTACCTCGGGTAGCGCCAGAGCCCTTTCCACGCCCAGAGCGAGGAGCAGGGCCGCAGCCCAGGGTACCGGGATCGAAGGACTGCCAGGCCCGCGAGGGGACATTTTTCCGCTGCGTCCGCCCTTCACTGCAGCTCGCGAGATTTGAGAGCGTGTGGCCCCGCCCCCCCGGGCGTGGACGAGCCCTGCGGGCCAGTTGGCCTGGGGCGGGCTGGCGGTTGCTCCAGCTCGCTGAGGTCAGCGCTTGTCTCCGGGGATCCCAGTCCTCGCTAGGGGGAACTGGGCGACCCCTTCGCCTTTCCCCTTTTAGCGAAGGCCTCGCCGCCGCCGGCGTTTTCAGCCCCCCGCATGCCACGCGCCCGGACGCCGAGGTCGCGTCTCGGAGCCAATCCATCTTCCCTCAATAAACATGGCGGGGCGAGCAGGGGGCGGGGCCTCCTGTCACCCGGCCCGCGTGCTGTGGACCGGGTTCTTCTGCAGCGGTCGGACCCTCTCGTGGATCCCGGCAGGTGGGCCGGACGGGGGCGGGCTGGAATGGTGTGGGCAGTCACCAAGAGGCTGTGGAGAACTGCAGCAGAGCTGACGGAGGGAGGGACGAGGAGAAGAGTGGCGGGGTGAGCCGCCCCCGGCGTGGGGGCCCAGGAAAATCTTAGGTGCTGGAGGCGAGGTGGTAGTGCTCCCGCCAACCTCGCGTGTGGCGAGAAGGTGGGAAGCCAGGAAATAAAGAGGGTAAAGGTGATGGAGGAGTGAAAGGGCAAGGGCAAACCCCGCGGGAGGCGACGAGCCTGGGGACACTCCGGGCACGCTGTCCCCTCACCTCCGTTCTGAGACAACGTGGCGTCCGGAGCCCTGGCGAGGAGATAGGAGCCGGATAAGTGCTTCCCTAACTCCTCATCTTCTTTGCCTTCCCAGAAAAAGGGAGTGATGCTGATCTCAGGAAGAACGACGAGACCTTCTTAGCCCTGGCTGAGCTACGGAGGTAAGGAGAAGGCAAGCATTGTCCCTGGGTAGCCAGGGGCCCTGACCCAAAGGTGTGGGATGGGGCTTGGGAGGCCTCGCCTGGAGGGACTGAGTATTAAGGGCTTGGAAACTAACATTAGCATTGAAAATTAAAAGTTAGCATTAAGTTTTAAATTAAAATTGGCATTTTAGTGAGGGTCCCCAAAGCCTCTCAGACCTTGAGGAATTCTAGGCACAAGGACAGAATCTTTTTGGGATGGTTGGTCCTGCTGTGGCCACTTTGCCTTTTGTAGGAATCAAAGCAATCCAGTGCAATTTGTGACTGGAGTGAGGGTTGGGGTAGAGTGGTGGAGAAAGATTCTCTTCCTTGTCCTAGACATTTTAAAAGGGGTCCTACAGCCAGCTGTTTGTGCCCTGTGTGGAACCACTCAGCTCTTACTTTTGGCTCCCAGTCTCTCAGAGAGATGCAAGTCCATAGAGTTTAGATTAGTATAGAGCAGTAGTGTCCAACCTTTTGGCTTCCCTGGGCCACACTGGAAGAAGAATTAGTTGTCTTGGGTCACACATAAAATATACTAACACTAATGATAGCTGATGAGCTTAAAAAAATAAATAAAAAAGGTTGCAAACAAATCGCATAATGTTTTAAGAATTTGTGCTGAGCTGCATTTAGAGCTGTCCTGGGCCACAGTTTGGACATGCCTGGTGCAGTTTTTACAAAGCCATCATCCTGTTCTTAGAATCATATCTGATGAAGGCTTTGTTATTGGGTCAGGTTTTTCCTGTCTTGTCTAGATAGCTCTCTTTTCAGCCACCTGGGAGCGTTTGCCACACCTCATGAAAATAGAATTTTATCAGGAAACCCTGCCTGTTTACCCCAGCTGTAGAGGGTCACCGTTTCTGTATGTTTGTGTTCCAGTCTATATTGGGACCTCTTTCTTTCTCCAACTACTTGCCTATGGATGTCTGTAGCCTTTAGCACTACACATTCTCATTTACACATAGTAGACATCTCTCCAATTACAACCCAGAAGTTCCCATCACCTTTATCATAGTAGTAAAATTTGCCAGAGGAGTGATAAAACTTGAGATGTTGCAATGTACAAAGGCCCAGGGCATCTTTAGGTTAAACCAGAGTGGCCTGTTGGGAACACTGTTCTGGGTGCTAACCTTTGCAGCTCTGTAGAACATGTGATCCAAAGAGTTGCCAGCTCTGATTTCCTCTCCTCATTGGCTCCACCAGGTTTAGAGTTCAGGTTTTGTCTATGTGGGGCCATTCATTCCAACCAGGCAACATCTGCCCAAAACCAGTGTGGGAGAACCTGAGGACAGCCAGGCTGATCTTTTTCCTAGTAGGCAATCTTATACAAGTTATTTAACTTTGCTAAATCTTAGTTTCCTAGAGTGTGTTCATGTAAAGTGCATAACCTGAGACATGGTATTTTGAGTGAAAGCTGTGATTGCTTCTTCACTTACTTTAATTATTTTTTTAATTTAATGTAATTATTTATTTCTACTAATGTCCATAAAGTACATAGCATACTGCTGGGTTACATAGCAGGTGTTCAAAAATGTTAGCTGTCATCATGTTAGGCTACCTAAATACATGGCATCCTATGGTTTACATCCCCCCCCCCATACCAATAAGTACCCCAGGGGATAGTCTCTAAAGACAGTATGGTATCAATGGAGTGTATGGATGTGAAATCACTAGACCTGGGTTCTAATCTAGCCTCTGACAGTAATCAGCTCCTTGGTTTTATAAAGATCACTTGAGTCATCTAAGCCTCAGTGTCTTTGTCAGTAAATGAGGGTATTGTCAAAGTGATCTCTTAAGATCCCTTTAAGTCTTGAAATACTATGATCCTGTCCTTGTTCTAAGGATAATGGTATATTCTTTCAGGATTAGTATTCTGTGCAGAAGTCAGAGAGCAACTTTCGTATTTTCTCTCAGCCCCTCCTTTCCAATTCCCTCTAGCACACAGTGCCAAGTGTGACTTAGAGTGAAAGCCTAATCCATCTAGGAATGTTGTTGAATGTGAGCTCCCTGCTCCCCGTTCTGGAGCCTTTAGGGCTAAGCTGGAGTTTGGGGGCCATAGGGCAATTTGGATCACAAGGATTGGTTTCCTAAAGGGGCTGGAACAAATAGCTGCTGAGTTTCACTCCGCCCTCAATTTCTAATCTCATCTCAGCCACTTACAGAGGCAGACCCTCAGTCTCTGCCCAGCTCCAGACACACACAGCTTCTCCAGGCAGCTCTGCATCAGAACAGGGATTCTCTAGGTAGGTATTCGCCCCAGCAGGATAAGACCTCCCTTCCTGGCCATTCCCCTTGCCCCAGCTCATTGACTTGTTTGCTTCTCCCCAAAGTGCTCCTGGCTCAGCACATTGCCCTCTCACTTTTGAATCCCACCGCTCTTCCCAGATCTGCTGTTGACTGGTGTTGCAGGTAGAGAAGCTGAGAGGTATGTGGCAGGGTTTATCTGGCAATGTTAAGGAGAATGAAGTGATTGACCTGGGGATGCCTGGAGAGGAGTTTGTGGCTGCTGTGGAGGTGCTCTCATTGGGAATCAGTGCTGAGAAGGGATGCCATTAACAAGGTGAAATGTGGGAGGTGGGGGCTGAGCCAGGGGAAATAGAGGAAGCTATGCTGTCATTAGTTCTCCATTTCTTCTTCCCCACTGGGCTGTGGCTCCAGGTTGGGCTCTGCTGGCTTAGTACACTGTAGTGACTGGGTCTGTGCCTGCAAGTAGAGGCAGGGAAATCTCCTGAGAAGAAACATGGGCTAGAGTTGATTTTTCTTATGGGGTGGAGACCTAAGAAGGCTCTTGTATTTCACACTATGCACGCTCCAATAGGTCTTGGCCAAAGGTCTTGTCTCCTAGCTGTCTTATTCTCTGCTTCCTCCCCAGCTTTTTTTTTTTTTTTTTTTTAACCAAATCCATACCAGGACCTTCAGACCTTCAAGGGCTGTCACTGAGCTGGCTGGTCCAAGTTTGGTGGGCGTGGGCTGCACAGGCCTGAGGGTAGGTAGGCCTGACTTGGAGCTAATTTCTTTGCAGGTCACCCTGGACAATGTCACTTAGTGGAGAAAGAGAACTGTGAGACTTTGGCTGAGACCCAGGTTATAGCCGCTTGCCTGCTACTGCCCAACCAAGTGTCAGCCCAGAGCCCAGGAGCAGCAAGTGGCTACTGGTCATAGATACAGTAGGGACATGAGTGTGGGGGCAACCACGTCCGCTCCCCTCCCCCCAACCTCAGACACAAGCACAGTCACATCTGCCTTCTCCCTCACGGACTATGTGGTCTTCGTCCTGCTGCTTGTTTTCTCCCTTGCTATTGGACTCTACCATGCCTGTCGTGGCTGGGGCCAGCATACTGTTGGCCAGCTGCTGATGGCGGACCGCAAAATGGGCTGCCTTCCTGTGGCGCTGTCCCTGCTGGCCACCTTCCAGTCAGCTGTGGCCATCCTGGGTGTGCCATCTGAGATCTACCGATTTGGGACCCAGTATTGGTTCCTGGGATGCTCATATTTTCTGGGCCTGCTGATTCCTGCACACATCTTCATCCCTATCTTCTACCGCCTGCATCTCACCAGTGCCTATGAGGTGAGCTAGGGAGGAAGGGAGGCGCACACAGGACCTCCGGGGTCAGGCGTGGAGAGGAGAGCAGGGCACATATGAAGGATCTAGGACCCTGGATCACCTCTGTCTGATGAGAGTGGCAGGGACTACATTGTGTGTTGACATAGTCTTTCTGGTTGAGGGAGGGATGTGCTGTATTGAGTGGGGCCCTGAGTGAACATGAATTGGATATTCCCTCCTGTTCTTGGACCTCTAGAGTTGATAGGGAAGTTGTGTATGACTTGTGGGGAGTGGAATGGGGAGGAATACACTTTTAAAATTTTTTTATACTCCTATTTAGTACCTGGAACTCCGATTCAATAAAGCTGTGCGGGTCTGTGGGACCATGACCTTCATTTTTCAGATGGTAAGCAGAGTGAGGCTAGAAATTGAGCCAGAGGTCAATGGTAGGGGGACCTAAACTCAGGCATGCTGAGGCAGCTGGAGCCTTCCTGCCCTCAAACTGGCAGGATTGAAATCCTTGCTAGGGGTCACTGAAGCCCCCAGAGGCATCCTGATTCCCATTCCCTCCAGTTCCAGCACAGACACTGGGGTGGCAGCAAGTCAAAATTTGGAGAAAGGGAGAGGGAAGTAAGTAAGCCTAGGTAAAGGGATGTCATTGAGATATTGGAGCTGAGATCCATCTTTCCTCCTCTCTGCCCACTCTCATCTCCTCTTCCCCTCACATTCTCTTTCCATACCCAACAGGTGATCTACATGGGGGTTGTGCTCTATGCACCATCATTGGCTCTCAATGCAGGTGAGGAGTCCCACCCCAGTAGGCTGGGAGAACCCCATTGGGAGGGGCAGGTAGAGGAGAGTGCGCAGACAGGAATCCTACTTTAACCTGGGAATTATTTCCCTGCATGGGGCCTTGGCTGGTTTCTACCAGAGGTGGAAGCAGGCTGGCTTCACTTCAGTTGAAAGCTAATCAGATAGTACCGTGCCCCATCTGAGTGGTTAATCACCACCTTTTGGTGGAGCTGCCAAACATTTTTTTCCATTCTGGTGACTGATTTATTTCATTCTTTTTTTTTTTTTTTTCCTTTTGTATGTGGGTAATTCCCTGGCCCGGAATTGAACCCAGACCACAGCTTTGACAGCCCCAACACCGAAACCTTAAGCCACTACACCACCAGGGAACTCCCGATTTCTTTCATTCTCAATGACCAAATGCTTCCTGTCTTATCAGGGATTTTCTGGCTTCTCCACTGGGAAACTATCTTCCTATCTTCTGGAGGCAGAAATATGTGATTTTTATCTCTCTACAGTGACTGGCTTTGATCTGTGGCTGTCAGTGCTGACCCTAGGCATTGTCTGTACAGTCTACACTGCACTGGTAAGTACAGTGAGTCTTAGGGGAGGGAGGAGAGATGAAGTAAGGATGGGAAGTGGGAAGAGAAGGAAAAGAAAGGATGAGATAAGAATGTAGATAAGAAGATGGGATGAAATTCTAGGGTGGGATGAATGCAATGAGATGCAGGAGATGGGATGGGATTGTGGTGGGGGATGGGATGTAGGAGAGGGAATGCCACATGAAGGTAAGAGATGGGGTGGGAATGACGACTACAGGGTCTCAGTGATTTAGGCCCCTGTCCCCTGGCTGGAGATGGTGTCCTCACGGGGGCATGCTCCTCTTTTTACAGGGTGGGCTGAAGGCAGTCATCTGGACAGATGTGTTCCAGACACTGGTCATGTTCCTAGGGCAGCTGACGGTTATCATCGTGGGGTCGGCCAAAGTGGGTGGCTTGGGAAATGTGTGGGCCTTGGCTTCCCAGCATGACCGCATCTCTGGGATTGAGTAAGTATACCCCTTCCCTGGCTGGGGTCTCTAGTGCCTGGGAGCTGAGCTCATCCTAGAGCCTGAGCTCAGGGCTGTAGTAAGCGGAGGGCAAGCTGTGGAAGCCTTAGTTATGGCACTGAGACAGGTGAGAAGCTGGCACCGCAGAGATGGAGTCTGATGACAGGGGTCCAGCTGGTGGTTAAGGAGTGTGAGGACGTTTTGGTGCCTGGGATGAGGCTGTGGGTTGAGGAAATGGAGCTCTCCCTCCAACTTGCTGCGTCATCTCGAGTCCACCCAGTTCTCACCTGCAGTAGCTCCTTGGCCCTGCTGTAATGTCTCTGCTCTCCTCTGATGCCTGCTGTAGGAGGGTGAGGACAGCTGAGTCTCTCTGGAGCTATGGGCCAGTGACCAGGTAGCATTTATTGCAGGCTAGATCCGGACCCTTTTGTGCGACACACTTTCTGGACCTTGGCTTTCGGGGGCGTCTTCATGATGCTCTCCTTGTATGGGGTGAACCAGGCTCAGGTGCAGCGCTACCTCAGCTCCCGCACAGAGAAGGCTGCTGTACTGTGAGTACGGGGACAGGAAGACTGGGGAGCAAGGACTGGGGGAAGAGAGTGGCCTCCGTTCCACGGAGGCAGTTGGGGCGGGAGCAGGATGTCAGAGCACCCCTCCCACCTCCCACATTGGGTCAGGATGTGAGTCTGCTTTCTCAGGCTCAGGGACTTGGTAAGAGTATCTGTTAACCCTCCTCTCCCCTTGACCCTGACCTCTTTTGCAGCTCTTGCTATGCGGTCTTCCCTTGCCAGCAGGTGGTCCTTTGCATGGGCTGCCTCATTGGCCTGGTCATGTTTGCCTACTACCAGGAGTATCCCATGAGCACCCAGCAGATGCAGGCAGCCCCTGACCAGGTGAGAAGGCTTCCCTGGCCCTCTCCTGTGCCCAAAACAGGCCAACCAGGGCCCCTCAAGAGAGTATCTGGGTGGCTGCAGAAAGGACTCCCACCCTGCACAGAAAGTGGATTTAAGTTCTTTTCCACCCTGGGGTTCTAGCGATTTGGATGTGAGGATCCCAGCATCACCTAATCATAGTGCTTACCCTGCTGGGTGGGAGCCTACCTTCACTGACTCACCATCACCACTATGTACTACTTAATCCTCTGGGAGCTGTCACCCACCTGGGCTCTCATCTAACCCGATAGCCTGCTTTTACAGAGAAAAGAGGCTCAACAAGGTGGCCAGGATGCTCAGGTCATACTGCTAGTTGGGTTGGAGCTGGGGTATGAACTGTGTCCTCTTTCCAAAGCCCATTTTCTCTCCACTTACTGTGGGGTCACCCTCATGAACTGGCCCCTCTTCCTGATGCATCAGACTGGCTGGGGCATGCACAGAGGGGCTTCCTGTGCTCTGGGGAAGGGATCCCCTCTCAGGAGAGCTGTGTACTTCTGCTCTGCCTGCAGTTCGTCCTGTATTTTGTGATGGATCTTCTGAAAGGCCTGCCAGGCCTGCCTGGGCTCTTTGTTGCCTGCCTCTTCAGTGGCTCCCTCAGGTACCATCTTTGAACATTTCCCTCATGTTTAGTGCAGCTGAGCTCTTAGTATAGGGTGATGAGTAGAGAAGGGGATCCCTCTGAGTTTCTCAGTGTGCCTGTCCACCTGTGAATGAAAAGGGACAATTCATCTGTGTAGGACAACATGTCCTGTCCCAGGAGATGCCCCTTTTTTGAAGGATTCTTTTATAATGCCAGGAATTGATCTACTGTACAAAACCTATACCCCACTCAGAAAAGCACAAATGTCCTTGTTTCTAGGCCTCTTCCTTGGCTGCCACCTGGGAGGATAGTTTCTGGGCAGCAGGTGCCCCCCTGCCCCCCTCCCCCCTTTTAGAACACTATTCTCGCATTAGAGTCCCCTGTTAGGTTTGCTTCTCTCAGCACAGCCCCTCTTTCTCTTCTTCCTTTCAGCACCATATCCTCTGCTTTTAACTCTTTGGCAACTGTTACCATGGAAGACCTGATTCGACCCTGGTTTCCTCAGTTCTCTGAAGTCCGGGCCACCATGCTTTCGAGAATCCTTGGTGAGATTCCTCATCTCTGCAGTTGAGTTGTTCCCAAGACCCTAAGCACTGTTGCCAATCTGCTTTAAAGCACCAGCTTTAGCCTGAGCTCAGCACTTGCCAGAATGAAGTGTACAACTTTGTTTATAGTTCAGAGCACTTCCTGGGGAGGGCTCTGAGTCACTTAGGAAGGAGGACAGGATGGGTGGGACCTAGAGGTGGGACAGCCTGGGGTAACATTCCCTGTTTCCAGGGACACAGGTAGTGGGTTGGCTGGGGGAGGAGCTTTGCTCTACTTTCCCCTTTTTAGTGTATTAACTCACATCTTGTTTCCTCCCTTTCTTTTTCCCTAGCCTTTGGCTATGGGCTGCTTTGTCTAGGAATGGCCTATATTTCCTCCCAGATGGGACCTGTGCTGCAGGTAATGACTATGGAGGGAAGAAAGCAATTTTTAGGGGAGAAAAAGAGTGGGTTGAAATGGGACATTGAGGAAGATAGCTATGGTGAAAGGAATGGCATAAGGGCAGGTGTCAGAAATTCCCCTTGGATGGACTACCTCTAGCTTTGAACAGATTGCAGTAGGCAAAAGCCCCAGGGTCATTCCTGGGACATTGTTGACTCAGGAAGATCTAAGGATCAGCCTCAGAGGATAACCCAGAGCATTCCCCTTACCCATTCCTGCCCTCTAGAATCTTGCATTCTGATAGTTTCAGACAGAAGAGACAGGCAGACAGAGCTGACGAGAGGGCTCTGAGGCAGGGCCTGTGAGCCTGCCAGCCTCTGAACCTGTGTGTTCTTTTCCCAACCCTTTCTCCTACAGGCAGCTATCAGCATCTTTGGCATGGTTGGGGGGCCACTACTTGGACTCTTCTGCCTTGGGATGTTCTTTCCTTGTGCCAACCCTCCTGTGAGTGACCCATCTGGCTCCATAGTCATGTGCAGGGGTGGATCTAGAGGATGGCTTGGCAGGGCTGTCAAAAGAATGCTATGAACTGGCATGGAAGTTTGGTAGGGCTGACATCATGACAGGAGAATTTGCCGTATCTCTGGGCAGGGTGCCATTGTGGGCCTGTTGGCTGGACTCATTATGGCCTTCTGGATTGGCATCGGGAGCATAGTGACCAAGATGGGCTCCAGCATGGCACCTTCTCCCTTTAATGGGTCCAGCTTTTCCCTGCCCAGCAATCTGACCGCAGTCACTATGACCACACTGATGCCCTCAACCACCCTCTCCAGGTAAGTTGGACCTCACTGTCTTTCTCCTTGAGGAGCATAGCTCATTTTTGAAGGGTTTCCTGGGG